>JBBDGP010001135.1:4100000-4415000 GCA_037952835.1 Lithobates septentrionalis | reverse complement strand
ATGAGATCCAAAAGAGCTGTCACTATCAGTGAAGGAAGCCATTATTAGGCTAAAAAAAACAAAACAAACCCATCAGAGAGATAGCAAAAACATTAGGTGTGGCCAAATAAACTGTTTGGAACATCCTTAAAAAGAAAGAACACACCAGTGAGCTCAGCAACACCAAAAGACCCGGAAGACCACGGAAAACAATTGTGGTGGATGTCCGAAGAACTCTTCCCTGGTGAAGAAAATACCCTTCACAACAGTTGGCCAGATCTAGAACACTCTCCAGGAGGTAGGTGTATGTGTGTCCAAGTCAACAATCAAGAGAAGACTTCACCAGAGTGAATACAGAGGGTTCACCACAAGATTTAAACCATTGGTGAGCCTCAAAAACAGGAAGGCCAGATTAGAGTTTGCCAAACATCTAAAAAAAAGCCTTCACAGTTCTGGAACATCCTATGGACAGATGAGACCAAGATCAGCTTGTACCAGAGTGTTGAGAAGAGTATGGAGAAGGAAAGGAACTGCTCATGATCCAAAGCATACCATCTCATCAGTGAAGTATGGTGGTGGTAGTGTCATGGCGTGGTAGTGTCATGGCGTGGGCATGTATGGCTGCCAATGGAACTGGTTCTCTTGTATTTATTGATGATGTGACTGCTGACAAAAGCAGCAGGATGAATTCTGAAGTGTTTCGGGCAATATTATCTGCTCATATTCAGCAAAATGCTTTAGAACTCATTGGACGGCGCTTCACAGTGCAGATGGACAATGACCCGAAGCATACTGTGGAAGCAACCAAAGAGTTTAAGGGAAAGAAGTGGCATGTTATGCAATGGCCAAGTCAATCACCTGACCTGAATCCGATTGAGCATGTATTTCACTTGCTGAAGACAAAACTGAAGGGAAAATGCCCCAAGAACAAGCAGGAAATTAGGACAGTTGCAGTAGAGGCCTGGCAGAGCATCACCAGGGATGAAACCCAGCGTCTGGTGATGTCTATGCATTCCAGACTTCAGGCTGTAATTGACTGCAAAAGGATTTGCAACAAAGTATTAAAAAGTGAAAGTTTGATAGATGATTGTTAATCTGTCCCATTACTTTTGGTCCCTTAAAAAGTGGGAGGCACATATACAAACTGTTGTAATGCCTACACCGTTCACCTGATTTGGATGTAAATACCCTCAAATTAAAGCTGAAAGTCTGCAGTTAAAATACATCTTGTTCGTTTCATTTCAAATCCATTGTGGTGGTGTATAGAGCCAAAAAGATTAGAACTGTGTCGATGTCCCAATATTTATGGACCTGACCATACATACACATACACAGTGCTGTGAAAAAGTGGCCCCCCCTTCCGGATTTTTATTTTTTTGCATATTTCTCACACTTAAATGATTCAGTTCAAACAAATTAATATCACACAAAGATAACCCGAGTAAATCCAAGATGGTTTTTATATTATGATTTCATTAATAAATGATTTCATTTATTAAGGGAAAAAAAGCTGTTCAAACCTGCCTGGCCCTATGTGAAAAAGTAATTGTCCCCTCCCATGCTGAATCATGAATGAACTGTGCCACAATTTTTTGGAAAGCAAAGTTAAATGCCACACCCAGGCACGATTATTGCCAGACCTGTTGAATCAAGAAATCACATAAATAGAAGCTGACAAATTGAAGCATCCCAACAGATAATAAAAAGCCACAATCAAAAAAAAAAAAAAAAAAAAATCAAGAACAATTTAGAAACAAAGTAATGTACATGTATTGGTCTAGGGAGGGTTTCAAGGCCATTTCTAAGGCTTTCACTCCAGTGAACCATGGGGAGAGCCATTATCCACAAATGGAGATAACTTGGAACAGTGGTGAACCTTCCCAGGAGTGGCTGGCCTACAAAAATTACTCCAAGAGCCTGACGACAACTCATCCAGGAGGTCATAGGGGAACCTAGAACATCTAAAGAACTGCAGGCCTCACTTGCCTCAGGTAAGATCAGGGTTTATGATTCAATAACAAAGACTGGGCACCCTGTAGTTACCACACTTTTTACTGGCACTAGTGCTAGCGGATGTAGAAGGTGGTTTGTCAGAGACCTCCTGCGCTCCGCTTGGGGAATCTGCAAGGGAAGGAGAGACCACCAACAGTCACTCTTCCTGCCCCCTGTATCATGGCTGCAATCCCCCATCCCCAGGAGGTGAGAGCATGGGGGTTTACCAGGGATTACTTCTTAATCTGGCGTCACCCCCTATAGTAGGTAAAATGGCAACCGGCCGCGCTCGCTCTTGCCTGCAGCCACCTGTGCTGTCTTTCCATCCTCCTTCATGAGGTGGGCTCAGACAGACTTTCCGCTCCTTGCAGCTGGCTGAGCTTTGGTGAGAAAGAAATATACAAAAACACTGCGCTCTCTAAAAAAACAAATAAAAACAGCAGCCGCATACGTTGTGACAAAAACAATGAAAGTGAGGAGGTGGGAAAAATGCAGCGCTCAATGAATGCAAATATAAATGTTAAAGTGGAGTTCCACCCAAAAGTGAAACTTCCACTCATCGGATTCCTCCCCCCCTCCGGTGTCACAGTTGACACCTTTCAGGGGGGAGGGGGTGCAGATACCTGTATATTACAAGTATCTGTACCCACTTCCGGCATAGATAGCCGCTTTCTGTCGCCTCCCCCCCCCCCCGCTGTCTGCTGGGAAACACACGGGTCCCAGAGACAGCAGGGACCAGCCGTATTGCACTGCGCGACTCGCGCATGCGCAGTAGGGAACCGGGAAGTGAAGCTGCACAGCTTAACTTCCTGATTCCCTTACCGAAGATGGAGGCGGCAGCTCCCGAGGACCGAGAGACGGTTTGGCCTCGGGTGCCGACATCACGGGCGCCCTGGACAGGTAAGTGTCCATGTTTTAAAAGTTAGCAGCTGCAGTATTTGTAGCTGCTGACTTAAAAAAACAAATTTCAGTGGAGCTCCACTTTAACAATGAATCAATTCCATTGTGTCGACACAAGTGGACATTTAATACTTTCACCCCGTATTAAGACTTTATGATTTGTTTATCACATTATATATCACCATAGTTGACATTTATGGACTTCATTGTTAACATTTATATTTACATTCATTGAGCGCTGCATTTTCTCACCTCTCACTTTGGTGAGAAAGGAAAGCCCTTCAGCCTCCGCAGCCACGCGGGTCCTATGTCTCCTCTGCGCTTTAGGCCCACTTCCTGGGTCATGAGAATGAGGCTTGGAGTGCACCAAGTCCTCCCCTTGGTGTCTTGCATCATTTGGACCGCAGCAAAATGGTGCCCACTGCACACAGGGGAAGACAGGAGACCTGAGCTGTTGAGCGGCGTGCATTATGCCCAGACCGCCTGCACAAATGCCATTGAGGCGGCAGGTTAGTGCAGCCCTCTAGGGCTGAAGCAACTAATCGATTAATCGTCAACTAATCGATTATGAAACTAATCGATTACTATTTTTATAATCGATTAATCGGCCAGTAACATAATGTGGTTAAAAAAAACTAAAATGAGCCTTTATAGTAAAAAAAGAGCAAATAATTGCTACTGTAACTATTTCTTTCACAGTTCTACAGTAAAAAAAATGAACCCCTTACAGTAGTGATTATTTGCTAATGGTTTTTTAAACCCCCATTATGTTACTAAACGTCTTAGACCTGGTTCACATCTATGTGTTTTTTGGTGCTTTTTGCAGAAACGGACTACAGTTCATTTACATGGTTTCCTATGGGACACTTTCACATCTATGCTTTTTCAGCCGCTGCGTATTTGGAAAGCGTCAGTGACTTTTTTTAACGCAAAACGGTGCTTTTTTGGTCCAATATATTTCAATGGATAAGCTGCAGAAAAGCACGTAATGCATTTTTGCAGCAATTTGTGTTTTTTAATCTGCCCAACAACAAATTGGCCAAAAAAATGCAAAAACGCAAATTGCAGCAAAATCACGTGCGCAAAAATCAAAAACGCACAGCAAAGAGCACTGCAGAAACAGATCAAAAGCAAACTGCATAGGTGTGTACTGAGCCATATGCTGGCCACACCGATCAATTTTCAGATGAGAATATGCAGACGAAAAATCTTTGTACATTTGATGAATGAAAGAATGTTTGAAATTTTCACTTGTTTTTAACATTCTGTTTTTAAAATGAATGTAATTTCTGACCGAAAACCACATACACTGTCTGATAATTCCTTTCACCAAGAAGTTTTCTATTGTTTCCAAATTTTCCTATCACTGTGGTTGAAAATGAACGTCGATTTGACCTCACTAACGATTAGAAAATCGAACAAACATTCTGATCTCTCTTCTAATAGTATATCCAGTATATCTCTTCTGTCTGTTATTCTCAGAGTGGATTAGATATTTTGCTCCCTAACCATATAGTTGGTTATTTTTATTTACCACTGCATAGAGATGTTTAAGAATAAATTGCCTTTTGTTAAAACTTTACATATTAACTAAATTATACACCACACTTTTTTTTTAAGGTTATTAACCGATTAATCGAAACAATAATCGGCCAACTAATCGATTATGAAAATAGTTAGTTGCAGCCCTACAGCCCTCACCGGCATTCCTAAACCTGGCTCACAGGGGTACCACCCGACTTTCTCTGACCAGAGAAAGAAAAAAAAAAAAAAAAAAAAAAAAAAAAAAAAACACCACAACCGTTTCGCTGTGAAACACAATCAATACTGGAGGGACAAGGGGTAAGTTGGGGCCTTTTAAACAGCTGTGAACTGATTGTTTCCTGTAGGGAGGAGCCTCTCATCTCTCATGTGTTGCCGTCCTGGAAGGTGAGGACAGCTTTTTTTTCATTTAAAAAACGCATTTTGTATTTACTCAGGTTACCTTTGTGTAATAAAATTTGTTTGATGTTCATTTAAGTGTGACACAAATATTCAAAAATCAGAAAGGGGCCTAATACTTTTTCACAGGGATGTAATAAAAATTAATTTATATATATATATATATATATATATATATATATATATATATATATATATATATATATATAAATAAACAAAAAAATTAATAAAAATTTTAATTTACTTATTTTTAAATAATGCACCGATACCATTTATTTAACACAGTACTGATAATTGGTATCAGCAAGTACTTGAAAAAAACGTATCAATACCTATCGCCTAAGAAGAGTAGGTAGAGGGGTGATTGGGGGGGGGGGGGGGGGGGTGGAAGAGTACAGGGGTAAATTAGGGCAGGGTAGTTAAGGGTGGGGTGAATAGGGGTTGTTGGGTGGTAGAGTTGGGATAGAAAAGGCTGAGTTCCTGCTCCCCACACAGGAGCTGAAATCCGATTACCTTACAGCTACAATGTGCACAGTGTATAGCTAGCTACTGGTTGCAGTTCCGACCTATGAAATTCCATGGTAGGAACGGAGTTGCAATAGCTAGCTATACACTATGCACATCATAGCTGTAAGGGAATGGGATGGGGAGGAGGAGCTGTTAATATCATGCTAAAGATGTGTACCATGTGGGGATGGGAGACTGTCGGCAAGTGTCAAGGTTGGTGGAAGAATTGAAAGGGGGGAGCCCGCCCCTCCCCAGTACCCCAACATTGTGGCATGATCTTACCTTTGCCACTTGTGCTGGAAGGATGTCTACTGCTCCGATCCCCGCAGGCTCTCCTCTCCATGCCCTGTGATTGAAGCACTACAGATCCCACCCACGTAGTCAATGCCCAGTTTGGCCCATGCATTAAGATGGCCCTGGGCCAGAGGAGACAGCCGGCTGGAGGGGAAGAGGAGGCATTCCACTCCCAAGGAAAATAGGACCTACCCCAAAAATAAGACCTACTGTTATTTTCCGGGAGTGCTGCAATATAAGCCCTACCACGAAAATAAGCCCTAGTTTAAAATGCTTGTAAAATCCAATAATCCAGTCTATTACAGTAGTATAGAATTTACATGTGCATATTTTTGTAAATATTTTATCTTTTCATGTGACAACACTGAAGAAATTACACTTTGCGACAAAGTAGTGAGTGTACAGCTTGTATAACAGTGTAAATTTGCTGTCCCCTCAAAATAACTCAACACACAGCCATTAATGTCTAAACTCCTGGCAACAAAAGTGAGTACACCCTTAAGTGAAAATGTCCAAATTGGACCCAAAAGTGTCAATAGTTTGTGTGCCCGCCATTATTTTCCAGCACTGTCTTAACTAGGGGTGCAACGGATCGTCATCGATCCGTGATCCGATCCGCAGGGGTTGAGCCGTACAGGACACCCGCGATCCGCGGAGCGCTCTGTGGCCTCGGCCATAGGAAAGGCTGCGGCTTCGGCCTAGCTCCGGAGCGGTGGCCATCTTGGTACACCCGGCAGCCGTTTAGCACATGATCGCTCCGTCAAATGACGGAGCGATCACTTGTAACAAACCGGCGTCATGTCAGGACGCCGGTTCCTCTCCCCTCTGTGTACTGATCTGTACAGTGGAGGGGAGAGATCGGATGGCAGCAATGCCAATACTCTGCAATGCCCTGACAATACTCTGCAATGCCCTGACAATACCCTGCCACACCCTGCCAATAGGGAGATTGTGGATAATAGTGGGGGAGATTTTTTTTGTTGATCCGAAAATGATCCAAACCGTGACTCCTGATCCGAGGAACGATCCGAACCGTGAGTTTTTTGATCCGTTGCACCCCTAGTCTTAACCCTCTTGGGCATGGAGTTCACCAGAGCTTCACAGGTTGCCACTGGAGTCCTCTTCCACTCCTCCATGACGACATCACAGAGCTGGTGGATGTTTGAGACCTTGTACTCCTCCACCTTCCATCTGAAGATGCCCCACAGTTACTCAATAGGGTTTAGCTCTGGAGACATGCTTGGCCAGTCAATCACCTTTACCCTCAGCTTCTTTAGCAAGGCAGTGGTCGTCTTGGAGGTGTGTTTGGGTTTGTTATGTTGGAATACTGCCCTGCGGCACAGTCTCCGAAGGGAGGGGATCATGCTCTGCTTCAGTATGTCACAGTACATGTTGACATTCATGGTTCCCTCAATGAACTGTAGCTCCCCAGTTCTGGCAGCATTCATGCAGCCCCAGACCATGACAATCCCACCACCATGCTTGACTGTAGGCAAAACACACTTGTCTTTGTACACCTTACCTGGTTTCCGCCACACATGTTTGACACCATCTGAACCAAATAAGTTTATATTGGTCTCATCAGACCACAGGACATGGTTCCAGAAATCCATGTCCTTAGTCTGCTTGTCTTCAGCAAACTGTTTGTGGGCTTTCTTGTGCATCATCTTTAGAAAAGGCTTCCTTCTGGGACGACAGCCATGCAACCCATATTGATGCAGTGTGCGGTGTTATACAAGCTGTACACTCACTACTTTACATTGTAGCAAAGTGTCATTTCTCCAGTGTTGTCACATAAAAAGGATATAATAAGAAATTTACAAAAATATGAGGTGTGTACTCACTTTTGTGAAATACATACATACACATAGGTTAGGTCCACATATTTGGACACAGGCACAATTTTCATACTTTTGCCTCTGTATGCCACCAGAATTAAATTAAAACGAAACAATCCAAATGAATTTGAAGTACAGAATTTCAGCTTTAATTTAAAGGGGTTAAACATAAAATATCAAGTACACATTTTAGGAACTGCAACCATTTTTACACAGCCCCCCCCCCCCCCCCCATTTTCAGGGGCTCAAATGTAATTGGACAAATATCATAAATAAAACGTTAATTTTTAATATTTTGTACAGAATCTTTTACTGGCAATGACTGGAGTCTGGAAGCCACAAAGACTTGGTATCCTCCTTTCTGATGCTTTGCCAGCGAAGTCAACCGAAAGGCAATGGTTA
Organism: Lithobates septentrionalis; assembly: GCA_037952835.1. Lineage (NCBI taxonomy): Eukaryota > Metazoa > Chordata > Amphibia > Anura > Ranidae > Lithobates > Lithobates septentrionalis. The sequence goes on along the minus strand of JBBDGP010001135.1, from coordinate 4,407,147 downwards.
CCGGTCAAAACCAGGTACCCATTGCCCCCTCTCACCTGAAAGGTACCAAATGTGGAGGAGAGGTGCTCCAGACATCAGCAGCAACTGCATTTTTAGTCCTGAGTGACTAATGTCAGTATAAAACCCAAAAGCCAACAATTATACTGCAGCTCACAAATTCTTAGATGTGATGGCTGCATTTTTTATTTTTTTTGTAGGCTCCCTTTCCTTTATTTTCACCTGGTGATCTGGCCAGTAAGTCTGTTTTTTCAACAGAACAACCTGTTCTGCAGATGTAGCAGTTGAAGAGATCAGTTTTTAACAATCTATGCACTAAAAAGTAAGCATGCAAAAAAAGGTCACACAGTTGGCTTTGCAAATAGCTTAGAAGATACCTGAATTTGAGCAATCCATCTGTGACATTTGACAATCCCCTTCAATCTTCATCTTTTTTTGTACTAAAATCTGAGGTAGAAGAGCAGAGGCCGCTAACAGCTGAGAAATATGTGTGTACATTATCACCGTCATTGGCCGAATCCTCCATCCACTCCACCTTCCTCTTCATGGAAGACAAAGCTATGGCAGAAGAGTCACTGGTCCCCTGGTCTTGCCCTCCCCAGTAGATTAGACCCGGGACTCTGTGCTGAAGGAGGAAATAGTCTATCCTGGCTTTCAGAGAGGGGTGGGGAAGGGACTGAGATTGGGAAGTGTACGGAACTCCAGTAAACGGGTCACTTGGCATTCTACCCCTTGATGCTTCACTTTGTTGCATTTATCAAGTGTGCTTTGGTCAACAACCTTCCCGGATGGCAGAATCATGGGGAAAGTCATGATTTCCAGTGTAATTGGATCCAGAAATTCCTCTGGCACATCTTGGAGAATATTGGCAAGTTCGCTTAGGCTGTGTTGTGCGTTGTCCGAGTTATTGTAAGACAAGTGGTTACTTTCCATAGGCGAGGCAGGTCGGGGCTGCCCAAAACTATTGGGGAGGCTCATAAAGGCAACCTGGTACACGCTCTCCACCACTTCTTTGGGACATGTCTTAGCGGGCTGACCCCAAACCTCCACCCTCTTTATAGAGCAAGGAGCACCACCAGCAATGTGAGTTATACAGATCTTCAGATGGGTGACATTGCCAAGAGAGTACTGGCCTTTATTCCAGAGATCCTGGCATGAAGACCCATGGTAAGATATCACGTTATCGGTATGATGGAATGGGTGTCTAGGCTTGAAGCCTCGGTTATTGAATGTAGCCTTGCTTTGATTTCTCAGCAGCACTTTACCTACCAAAGCAAACAGTTCTTTGTCCGCTCCTTGGCAACCCATAGCAGGCTGACCACACTCCTGGCTGTTCCAACACATTTTGCTGGTGGAGGTAGCCGTAAAAATGTCCATTCCTGTGAATGGGGGGTGACCCCCGGAGGACGTGTCTATGTTTATCCTACATATGTCTATGTTAAATGGGAAAGTGATGGTGATGTGCACAGGAGGCTTAATAAAGTATTCACAGCGAAACCCTCGGTTCCTTCTAGCAAGGTCTTCGGAGATTATGTTTTCCACTTCATAGCCATCAGCACTGATCTAAAAAAAAAAAAAAAAAAAAAAAAAAAAAAAAAAGAAAAGAAAAGAAAAGAAAAAGAAAAGGAGTATGTTAAAGAATATAGATATAGCTAGGAGGATATGCAGTCAATGAGGTATACACATAATAGTTTATAAAACATTATCTATATAGCTGATCCCAAGAATCAGTTTTTGTAGTACTGTATTTGCATCTTTTGCAATAAAAAGGGTTAAAAAAAAAATATATAAAAAACCCCCCACAACATTCACTATAAAATGCCTGAACCACTTTGGCTCTCACATCTGTTTACCCCCTATGGGACCAGACCATATTTTCACATTTCTGCTATGTCTATAATTTTGTTTTTGGTAGGACAAACAGGGCTTTCTTGTGACCCTAAAGTCCTCAGAGAATTTTTTTAATTTATTTGCATTTTAAGGGGGGGGGGGGGAAGGAGTGTATTTTTTCAAGCTTGAGCAGTAATGTTTTCAAAAAGTACCATTACTGCGGGGAAAACGTATACATTTTATTCTCCTGCTTGTTCTATTTACTGCAACATTAAAATTACATTTTGGCACAAAGCATGTAAAGTTTTTTTTTTTTTTTGCATACACTTCATTTTTCACAAAAATGCATCAGTAATATGTATATTATAGTTATTACCAATTTAAAAATAAAAGCGATATACACTAGACCATGTATTTTTAACAGTAAATCCTTAAAAAGATGTTTTTTTGTAGATTCATACTAACCTAGGTGGATGCAGCATCAAACCGATGCTGCAGTTGTCCCCCGCCGCCTCTTCACTGAGAACCGAGCCACCGAACACCACCGATGGCTCGGTACTCATCTCCCCGAGCAGAGAGCCGCTGCCTGTCAATCAGCATCTCTCCTGCTCTGATCCTCCACACTCACTGGAGCGCTGAGCTGTGGAGGAGCGGGGAGCGGCCGTCTCGCTGAGAGGCTGAGACTGCCATCAGTCCAGGCACCTGGCAGATCCTGACTCCCAGAGTCAGAATGATACGCTGCATGGACGGATTCAAGTGATGTCAGTGGAGAGTGGACTTCAGACCGCTCTCTGCTGGAAAGCGGGTCACAGGAGTGCAAAACTAATTGCACTCCTGTGACCCATAGGAGAAGTCCAGCCAAACAAGCTCAGGCTGGACTTCGCCTTTAAAAAGATAATGTATATATCTGTGCTTTATAAGAAAACATTTCCAGAATTTTTTTTTTTTTTTTTTTTTAAATAGAAACATGGAAACAGGAGATGATACTGTTAAATAGTGATTATACAGGTTGAAATAGAAGGGTTTAAGTGGAGTTCCGCCGCTTTAATTTTTTTTTTTTAAAGTCAGCAGCTACAAATACTGTAGCTGCTGACTTTTAAAATAAGGACACTTACCTGTCCAGGCGCCCGCGATGTCGGCACCTGAAGCCGATCTATCCCTCAGCTGTCGGGTGCTGCCGCCCCCATCCTCGGTAAGGGAATCAGGAAGTGAAGCCATGTGGGGGACAGGAAGTGGCGTAGATGCACGCGGGATGGCTCAGGTATCTATGCCTGGAAGCGGGGAGCAAAATACCTGTATTAGACAGGTATCTGCTCCCCCCAGAAAAGTGACAAATATGACACCGGGGGGGGGGGGGGGGGGGGGGGGGGACTGAAAAAGCTGAAGTTGCATTTTTGGGTGGAACTCCGCTTTAAGTATTAAAATAAGAGCATGTCCTGATTAATTAAGAGTTAACTCCCTGTGCACACAATTAACTTTTCCTGTCAGCTGCAGATCTCTCTCACAAATCTGCAGGAGATCAGATAGCTACTGTGTGTGCTACTTGTTTGTTGTAGTTTTGGCTTAAAAGGTTTCATTGAATTCTGACTAGCTTCCAGTCATAGGATCTCACTGCTGTGCTGAGAAGGGGGAGATAAGAAAAGATAAGAAACTGTAGGACATACAAGAGACGCCCTGTCTACAGTGGAGGGGTTTATGGACATTTGTAAGACACCCAAGTTAGGCAACTGGTTAATGTGAGAGATTCAAAATAAATGAAAACAGGAGGTATTAGGGACAGATACTTGGGTATTGTGGTGACCACTGGCAGACCTCTGTGCTTCGCCCTTGCAAAGAGGCCCTACTAGTAGAACATACTACTCTTCCCCCTCCCTCCTCCAAGAGAAGCAAAGGAAAAATACCTGGCCTTTGCAAGTATGGGACATCCTCCTCCCTCCCAGGTGTCAACACTGGTGATTGGCTCAATGCGGTCACATGACAGTGGGGCAAGAGCCATGTATAAGCTCGCTCCAAGTCGTGACTTGGAACTCAAGAACAGCCTCCTATATTCACTATCAGCAGCTAAACAGACGGGAGTAAAGAAAAGGCAAAAGCTCTTGATGGAGCCACCATTAAAGTGAACCTGTTTCATCAAGCAAAGCACAGGTTATCTTAATAGATCAGTTTGATTTGTTTCACCCATTAAAGGCTAATCAAAGAATCTCTGTTGGTTGCAATGAAGCCCAAAAGTGCTGCCGCATTGTGTTACGAGGCAACACATACATTTTCACTCGGCCCCACTACTTCTCAGCTGAACCCCTCTCCTATGTGGTAAAGTATATGTAAACCCTTATGACAAACTCCTTTTAACCGTTTTCTTTTGGTCTGTTAGCTATACCATTGAAAAGCATTTTAGATCTGTTTAATATGAAAAAAAAAAAAAGTCTATTGATCTTGTGCAAAACCTGTGAGCCAGCAAGGTCCTGTGTTCTCCACACAATTACGTAACCACACCCTCTATGTTATAGAGCAGGGGTCTCCAAACTACGGCCCTTTGCTTGGCTTTATCTGGCCCTTGGGACACTACTCCTTCCACCGACGACATCAATGACGGGACACTATTCCACCTGCTAATACCAATAATTGAGCACTATTACGCCTTCCACTGGTGCTTTTGTATTTTTTAACTCCCACTAACCACCAAGCCTGAGGCATTATCTACTCCTAATAGCCAGTGTCTGGCCTCCCTAAAGTTGGTTATAAAAAGAATAAAAGAGGGGGAGGAGGTTCTTTAGGCTGACCATACATGGATCGAAATCTGTCCAGTTCAGCAGGGACTGGCCAAGATTCAATCCATGCATAAACAGGCACCCAAGTCAATCCATCAATCAACTTTGGTACAACCAGCTTGTCAGATTTTTTTACATTCAATCACTGCCAAAGACTATAGCTGTTTGATCACTGTGTAGTTCTGTCTAGAAATGCTCCCTGTGCCCCCTCCCTCGCCAGCAGAACACAATAGTGCTGCAGGAGGGACGGCCAATGTTGATGGGGAAAATCAAACGATTTTCTTTCCTTCCACCTGTGGTGAAAGGAAAGAAAACTGAGTCATTTATGGTCTGCTTTAGTCCCATTTTGTGTCTATTATCCTGATACAGAAGGGTGGATGTGCCTTGTTATCCTAGGACTGTAGTGTGTTACTGGCAGAATCACCACATGAAAATTTAGATAGACTTTAAAAGAGAAGTAAAAGGATTTTTTTTGCACATTCATACTTGCCTAGGTGGATACAGCATCTGTCCCCCGGCGCCTCTACACTGAGAACCGAGCGATGGAACACTGCCTCGGTTTTCAGAGCTCCGTGAGCAAAGCGATGTAGACTGTCAGTCACAGCTCTTATCTCTCCTCGGTCACTGGAGTGCTGGCTGTGGAGGGGGCGGAGTGGCTGTCTCCGTGGTCGGGATGACGCGGTGCCTGGACTGACATTGGTGACGTCAGCAGAGAGCGGACTTCAGTCTGCTTTCTGCTGAAACCAGGTCACAGGAGTGCAAATTCAATTGCACTCTGGTGATCCATGGAAGTACAGCCAAACAAGCTTTGGCTATACTTAAAGGATAAAATAGGGTAGGTGGTGTGGCGCCAAATCCAACTAGACAATATAATTAAATGATAATCAAAGGATATAGCAAAACATGTGTCTCATTTCAATATCATACAAACTGTGTGCTGAATAAATGATTAAAAAGGCAATTCCACTCTCATAATGTGCTAAATTCATTAAAAAAAAGATAAAAAAAAAAAAAAAAAAAAAATCTTTGCGCTTAATGAATTTAGCACATTATGAGCGGGGAGTTGCCTTTTTTAATCATTTATTCAGCACACCGACATGTATAGTTTGTTGTTATGGAATTGAAAGGAGACAAAATGTTTAGGTATATCCCATGATCATCATTTATTATATTGTCTAGTGGTTTAGTTGGATTTGGTGCCACACCACTTAACCGATTTAATTTAAATTCTGTATGTGGAGACATTCAGGTGTTGGCAGCAATAGCCTTGATTATATCATTATATATTTAATATTGGGTAGCGCATAAGTGGCCCATTTTATCCTTTTTAGACTTTAGGAAAAATTGCCAGATGCAAAGCTTGTTCCAAATTATCAGTAAACAGCATTGTCTAGAACAGTTGTCACCTAGTTAAAGTAACAGGAATGAAAGCACAGGGCTCATTTAACAGGGACAGCGAATATCGCTATGCACTCCACCTTATGCCACACAGGGTTATGCATGTTGTATTTTACGACTGTGTGGAGCTCGTGGTGCCCAAATGAGCTCCATGACTGAAGGAGAGCCGGTCATGTCACTTTGAGAAGGGCTTTCCTCACGGCTTTTTCTCATCCTGCCATTTCCCGTTCCCAATTAATTTTTTTTAATCACACTTTGTCACGCAGTTCACTTTCCAGGGGAAAAAAAAAAAAAAAAGTACATGTTTTTGCAGGAAAAATAAAAAAAAAGTGCATTTATTATTTTTTTCCCACAGCGGCCTGAAAAGCATTGTACCCACAAACAGGCTTCTGCAGGCCCTGCTCCAGCTCTCTGCCCATACCTCAGTAGGGCTTTCAGTTAGGAGAGCTGGGGGGGGGGGGGGGGGGAGTGTCAATGGTCTATGAGTGTGCCAGTTACCACACTCGTATTCCATAGAGAACTAAATGCTGTCATAGTGGGGGGGCACATTTCCATCTAGTAGCATTTAGGATACCTAGGCAGGGAGCTGAAGAATTTTTTTTTTTTTTTTTTTAACTAATGTAAGTTGTTTATGTTGTGCCCTACTGATTCCTGTTTTAATGTCAACAGGCTACTTTAAAACTACAGATACATTTTAGTTCAACACGCTTAATGCTAAATCTGGATGCCCAGAGGACAGTTTCTAATCAAACGATTTAGAATGTACCTTGTTGCAGAATACGCGTGGCCTAAACTGTGGAAGGCAAAGGTTGACCACCATCCTGGCTAATCAGTGTGATGGATCTCCGGACAGAACACCTGGAAGAGAAAGGAAATGTATTACACTTCAGGAACTGGACACAGATTACTCACATAACATGTACCCTGCAGGTACAATCCAAGCCAAGTCCATATAAGTTTTCTTAGCCAACCCTCACCTTGACCTACTTCGCATAGTTTTGCCCGCCCCCCCCCTCCCCATCTTCCACAATCAACTTTTTTTGGTGATTTTGAATAACTTTTTTGGGTAACACCATACTTCCATGTTTATCACCTAGGTTAGAATGATGTCCCCAACCTGCCCGCTGCTTCCTGCACATCAAGCATCCCAGGAGGATTCAGGGGCACTTTACTGGGATGCATTATCAGACAGCCGACTCCCAGAGGACATCAGAAAGTAAGATGGCAGTGCAGGACCCGGTGATCGGCAGCAAAAAGGCAGGTTACTGAAGAGAATCACTGGATTCTCTGAGTGCAAGTATGTTTATGAAGAACAAATCAAGTGAAAAAAAAAAAAAAAAAAAAAAAGATTTTTTTTATGTTTATTAAAATAACAAACGACTTTACAAACATGTTATACCTACCTCCTCTGTTGCAGTGGATTTGCACAGAGCATCCCAGATCCTCTTCTTCTTGGGTCCCTCCCTCTTGAGTGCAAAGCAGCTTGCTATGGGGGCACCCAAGCCAAGTCACAGCTTCCTGTGTCCATTCAGACACGGAGCCCCAGCCTGGCCACGCCCCCTCTCTGATTAGTTAGCCGACTTTGACAGCAATGGGAGCCAAAGGCGCCACTGCTGTGTCTCAGTCAATTATTGAAAAATATAAAATAATGCACTTGTGAGCCAAAAGCATGAAGGCAAGTTACGTCCGGGGGGGCTAAGTTCTAGGGGAAAATGAAGATGGAAGAGGATTTGAGGGTCCTGGTACAGTAGATCACAGAATCAGCAACAGCATGCAATGCCAGGCTGCAGCAAGCATTGAAAAAGGTATTTATTTAAGAGAGAACTGGACTGCCAATTTACAGAACTCTGGTTTGGCCACATTTTGGGTATGCCATTCAGTTCTGGACACCAGTCCTCAGGAAGGATGTCCTTGAAGTGCAGAGAGTCCAGAGAAGGGCAACAATGCTAATAGGGGGACTGGAGGACCTGTTATGAGGAACGCCTACAAACATTAAGCATCTCTTTACCAGTGAGAATATGTTTAAAGTGGTAGCAAACTGCTTTTTAACTTGTACCTACAGGTAAACCAATAAGGCTTACCTGTAGGTACAGGTAATGTTTAGAAAATATTCATACAGTGTATCCGGAAAGTATTCACAGCGCTTCACTTTTTCCATATTTTGTTATGTTACAGCCTTATTCCAAAATAAATTAAATTCATTATTTTCCTCAACATTTTACAAACAATACCCCATAATGACAATGTGAAAGAAGTTTGTTTGAAATCTTTGCAAATTTACAAAAAATAAATAAAAAATAAAAATCACATGTACATAAGTATTCACAGCCTTTGCCATAATTATCAAAATTGAGCTCAGGTGCATCCCGTTTCCACTGATCGTCCTTGAGATGTTTCTACAACTTGATTGGAGTCCACCTGTGGTAAATTCAGTTGATTGGACAGGATTTGGAAAGGCACACACCTGTCTATATAAAAAGGTCCCACAGTTATCAGTGCATGTGAGACCACAAACCAAGCCATGAAGTACAAGGAATTGTCTGTAGACCTCCGAGACAGGGTTGTATGGTCTAGGGAAGGTACAGAAACATTTCTGCAGCATTGAAGCTCCCAATGAGCATCTGTAAATGGAAAAGGTTTGGAACCACCAGGACTCTTCCTAAAGCGGGCCGCCCGGCCAAACTGAGCAATTGGGGTAGAAGGGTATTAGTCAGGGAGGTGACCAAGAATCAGATGTTCACCATGACAGAGCTCCAGCATTTTTGTGGAGAGAGGAGAACCTTCCAGAAGAACAACCATCTCTGCAACACTCTACCAATCAGGCCTGTATGGTAGAGTGGCCAGACGGAAGCCACTCAGTAAAAAAGGCACATGACAGCCCGCCTAAAAAGGCACCTGAAGGACTTTTAGACCATGAGAAACAAAATTCTCTGGTCCGATAAAACAGATTTTACTCTTTGGCCTGAATAGCAAGCCTCGTGTCTGGAGGAAACCAGGCACCGCTCATTACCTGGCCAATACCATCCCTACAGTGAATCATGGCGGTGGCAGCATTACGCTGTGGGGATGTTTTTCAGTGGCAGGAAATGGGAGACTAGTCAGGATCGAGGGAAAGATGAATGCAGCAATGTACAGAGCAATCCTTGATGAAAACCTGCTCCAGAGCGCTCTGGACCTCAGACTGGGGCGAAGGTTCATCTTCCAACAGGACAACGACCCTAAACACACAGCAAAGATAACAAAGGAGTGGCTACGGGACAACTCTGAATGTCCTTGAGTGGCCCAGCCAGAGCCTAGACTTGAACCCGATTGAAAATCTCTGGAGAGATCTGAAAGTGGCTGTGCACCAACACTCCCCATCCAACTTGATGGAGCTTGAGAGGTTCTGCAAAGAAGAATGGGAGAATCTGCCCAAAAATAGGTGTGCCGAGCTTGTAGCATCATACGCAAAAAGACTTGAGGCTGTAATTGGTGCCAAAGGTGCTTCAACAAAAGTATTGAGCAAAGGCTGTGAATACTTATGTACATGAGATTTGTTTTGTTTACTAAATTTGCAAAGATTTCAAAACAAACATCTTTCACATTGTCATTATGGGGTATTGTTTGTTACACTTTGAGGAAAATAATGAATTTAATCCATTTTGGAATAAGGCTTGAAATAGTGAAGCGCTATGAATGTGCACACTTTCTGGATGCATTGTATGTGTAACAGCCGGTGACATCAGTGCTATGTGCACTGTGATCTGAATGGACGGCACACTCGAGGGGGCCATCCATAGAGAGTGCTGTGCCATGATCGTGACTCAAGCGCTCGGGAGTGCCGTCATCACAGCTCAGTCAAACGACCGCAGACCTGGGGAGGAAAATGGAATCCCTGTCAGCTGCGACAGCGCAAAGCTGGAGGGATTGGTTTTATAGGCAAGTCTGCAAGTCTGTTGCTAGTGTGTGCGCAACATACTAGCACGTTATGACATTAACCGGCAGGGGGACCACTTTTTTGTTTTCCCTCTCTACAATTTACTACTGCTTTAAGAGGGGATATGGTCACAATATACAAATCTTAAATGGGGACTCTAGCATTGGGAGTTAAACTAACCTAAGATCTCCAAAGAAACCACACAATGAAGTTGGAGGAGAAGTGGTTCAATCATAAACTGCCCCGAAAAAAAAATGATCCCTTTTTAACCACTTTAAGACCAGACTTAACATCAGTATTTTTTGCTTTTTAAAATCTGGATTTTTTTGCTCGAAAATTAGTTATAACACCCAAACATTACATTAATTTTTTTTTAGCAGAGGCCCTAGGGGGTGGGGGGGGGGGGAAGCGATCATTGGAACTTTTTATGTCACACGATATTTACGCAGCGGTTTAACAAACGCAATCTTTTTGGGGAAACACACACACACACACACTTTAACCACTTGCTTACCGGACACTTTTACCTTGCTTCCCAGGCCCATTTTTAGGGCTGTCGCACTTTGAATGACAATTGCGCGGTCATGCATCACCATATGACATTTTTATAATTTTCACACAAATAGAGCTCTCTTTTGGTGAGATTTAATCACTGCTGTGTTTTTTATTTTTTTGCTTAACCACTATAGCCTATAGCAAAATGACGGCCGAGCAGTGGTTCAGTTATCCTGACTGGGAATTATATGACGTCCAGCAGGATAACAGCCTAGGGGGCACGCATCGCGGCGTTCGGTGTGTCAGTCTGACACACCGCTACACCGATCTCGGTAAAGAGCCTCCAACGGAGGCTCTTTACCATGTGATCAGCCGTAAAACAGGAAGAGCCGCTGATCGGCTTTTCCTCACTTGCGTCTGACAGCACAACAAAAAATTTCGTTTGGGTACAGGGTTCTATGACCGCATAATTGTCATTCAAATTGGGACAGCACTGAAAGCTGAAAATTGGTCTGGGCAGGAAGGTGTACAAGTGCCCGATAGGCAGAACTGATTAGCAGCAGTGACTGTCACTGTGTGGGACCTAAGTCCCGTTTACGCAAGTCGGTAATCAGTGTCAGTGTTGTCAGTGTTGTCAGTGTGGAGGTAACAAAAACCAAAAAAAACAAAAACACGATTACCGTCTTCTGTTTACATCATATGATTAGCTGTCATTGGCTGACAACTGATCATGTGTTAAAGGGCTGGGTCAGCCGAGTCCCAAGGACTCTGATCACAGAGCAGGGTGCACAGGCAACGCAAGCACAAGAGGACGTCAATGTACGCCCTCCCGGCAAATTTAAATTTTTTTTTTTTTAACAAACAAGTGTGCTTTATTGTATCACAAGGAAGAAAGTTACAGAATACCTCTTGACATAATTCAGAACATTACATGACAGATAAGCATGAGCAATCACATAGCAGTGTCATACATGTGTAGGAGGTGAAACATCAGTATATATTAATATTTTAGACAAGATGATCACAGAGAAAAGTTCCTCATGTATCCGGGGACTTCCCCTCCCTCCCCCCAACATAATACATAAATACACTGTGGTTCCCTAAGATGAGAGCCAAGGTGTCCACACTTTCTCAAATTTCCATGGACAACCTCGATTGATATATGTGATTCTATACATAGGTATAGCTGCCTCAATCTGTGCCTCCCAGGCCGACACGGTCGGGGGTGAGGGGTCTATCCACTTCATCAGTATCTCCTTCTTGGCATAATAAAGCAGAAAGGAAACAAGTAATTTTAAATGATAGGCTCTTTGTTCATTGTCATGAATCCCAAGAAGGGCCAACTACGGAGTGATTGGCATGGATATTTGCAACCTGGAATTTATCTCTGCAAATATCGCACACCAATATGTTGCTATCAATGGGCATTCCCAGAACATGTGGAAAAAGGTTCCAATTTGACACTTACATTTGTTACACATAGGGTCTCTGTCAGGGAATATGCGATGGATTCTCTGTGGGGTGTAGTAAATCCTATGTATAAATTTGACCTGGATTAATTTATCCCTAGATGCAATCACCAGTTTAGGACCATTATCTAGACATTCCTCCCAATCCTCTCAGTCTAATGATGGAATGTCGGTGTGCCAGCTGTCCCATAATTTTGCTATTTTAGGAGAGTCCTTACCTAGGAGTACAACATACAAGGTGGAAAGGGGCTTAGAGACATCTCCAGACGCCAATAGCTCCTCAATGGGATCTGCCTGAAGCAAAGGTGTCTGAGGAAACTGAGCCCGTGCCGCATGCCTTAGTTGAAAACATCTAAACCACATCCCTCTGGGCAACTGAAATTTAGTCATTATTTCCGTGATAGAAAGTAATTCCCCTCTGGGCATTATTTGTTCTATAGTTGTAATGCCGAACCTGGCCCAAAGCTGAGGGTCAGGCACAGTCCGGAAGTGTTTAAGAGCTGGATTTCCCCATAACGGGTTCGCTGGCGATAATTGACCCGGTAAGAGGAATCTACGTCTTGCAGCCACCCACACCGTCCACGTTGCCCGAGTGGGTTCGGGAACTCGTGTATATGCACCTGGACCTCGATAGGGAAAGTTTCTTAGATCAGTAAGGGAGCCCAAATAGTTTGCCTCAAGGCAGACTGCTGCATTCATTTTAGAACCTTGAAACCACCAGTAGGCCGACACCAACATAGCCGCCCAGTAGTAAACCTGAAAGTTGGGGAGGGCTAATCCTCCAAAACAGGCAGGCAGCCACAGGGTAGAGCGCGCCAATCTGGGGTTCCCACCCCCCAAATAAAGGTTCCCACCAGACCATCAACCTCCTTAAAAAACGAAGCAGGGACCCATACCGGGGAATTTCTAAAAACATAGTTAAATTTAGGAAGTATCATTATCTTGAGGTTGATGCGTCCCAATAGATTTAAAGGTAAGTCAGCCCAGGCCAAACATTTCGCACGCAACGTACTCAAGATAGGGCTCAAATTTTTAATTATAAAGTCTGATGGGTTTTTCGTGATTACTATCCCTAAATATTTGAACTCCGTCACCCACTGTAGTGGGGAGGATGGTGGCCCAGAGGCAGCTGCATCGTCCAGAGGGAACAGTACTGATTTGGTCCAGTTGATCCTTATACCAGATAACCCACCAAAGTTGTCAAAGATTCTCAAGGCCGCAAGGAGAGACGGGCCCGCATCATTCAGGTATAGAAGCGCGTCATCCGCGTACAGAGACAGCCGCTCTTCCAACACACCCACCCGCAAGCCCAGGACATCCGGAGCACTCCTGACTGAGATTGCCAGTGGCTCCAATGCCAGAGCAAACAGGCTGGGGGAGAGCGGGCAGCCCTGTCTCGTGCCGCGGAATAAATCAAAGGGCTCCGAGACCCAATTATTTGTACGGACCCTAGCCTGGTACAACAATCGAATGCCATGTATAAACTTAGGGCCAAACCCAAATCTCTGTAATACCAGCCACAAATAGTTCCACTCCACAGAGTCAAACGCCTTTGCGGCGTCGAGAGAGGCTATAACTCTGGTCCCTGAATTGTCATGTGGAATGGTAAGATTAAGAAAAAGACGCCTCAGATTGATATCGGTTCCCTTGCCAGGCATAAATCCGGTCTGATCTATACCGATCAGGTCTTCTGACATGGGATAAGCGGATAGCCAGAACTTTCGCAAAGATCTTGGCGTCTACATTAAGTAGCGATATCGGCCTGTATGAGGCACACTCTAGCGGATCCTTACCCGGCTTGGGAATCAACACAATTACTGCCTCGTTCATGGACTCTGGTAAAGATTCTAGGGCCCTAAAATTAAATAGCAAGGTTAAATTTAGGAGCTAGAATTTCGTTGAAGTTGGAATAGACTTCAGATGGTAGGCCCTCTGCCCCAGGAGCCTTCCCCCCCCTTGAGATGTCCCATAGCGACCTGAATCTCCTCTAGCGAGATATCTTTCTCCAATTCTTCCCTGGCTTCCGCTGTTAAGTTAGGGATGGATAGTGAATCTAGAAACCTGGCCAGGTCTGAGTCAGATGCCTCAGTCCTGGAGGAGTAAACCTCTCGGAAGTATTCCCGAAAACGAGTGTTTATATTTTGGGGGGATGTAAGTAACTGGCCGGAGCTGTCCCTAATGGAACCAATGGGGGTAGCTGGGATATTACCCTTTTCTAAACAATGCAAGGAGTTTCCCATTTTTCCCCCCATGTTCGAACACTCTTTGGGCGGAAAAGAGTAACGCCTTATCCGTTTGTGCCATCCTAGCTGTGGAGAGTCTGCGTAGAGCCTGTTTCCACTCCCTATATCGGTCATCTCCCGGGTCAGCGACAAAGTCAGCCTCCAAAGTAGTCGCCCGTCTCTCAAGTTCCTCCAATGCATGAGCGGAGTCACGTTTAAGGCGAGCAATGCTGGTCATAAACTCCCCTCTAGCCCAAGCCTTAAAAGGTGTCCCACATCACGGTTGGTGTGGCAGAATCCACATTATCTGTCCAAAAATTGCAAATGGCTGCTGTAAGGGGCTCCTGTAGTCGCTCGTCATCAGCCCAGAACTTGGATAGTCTCCAAAGCCGGGGAGGCAGTCAAAGTCAACGTCAGGCAGAGGGGCGTGTGGTCAGAGATTTCCCTGGGAAGCTCAGAAATGTCTTTAACAAATTGTAAGGCAGGGCATGAGGCATATATCAGATCAATTCGAGATAGAGCTTTATGAGAACCAGAGTGGCAAGTAAATACGTTTGAAGTCGGGTATGTGTCTCCAGACATCAGTGAGGGCATAGACATCAGCCCACTGTCTGAGGTCCGGAGTGTCACGAGCCGACTGGTGCAACCTATCGTGTTCCACCGAGGGGGCCATGTTAAAATCTCCCAGTAAATAAACAAAAGCTGTATCATATTGTACCACAGTTTGCATGATTTCATGAAGAATACTACCATTAGCTGGAGGGGGAATATACAATCCGACTAGTACCACAGGTTTGTCATATATGTTAGCATATAGAATTACAAATCTACCCTCCTTGTCTGTTTTGACTTCCAGAAGCCTAAACGGCACTGTCTTGTGCACTAAGATGCTGACCCCACGGGCATACGTGGAAAACGTGGAGTGGTAATGTAGGCCGACCCAAGTCTTGTTAAGGCAAATGGTTTTGTTACCCTGCAGATGTGTCTCCTGGAGGATACAGATCTGCGGTTGATGCTTTTGTAAGAACTTAAACACTAGGGATCTTTTCACTGCAGTATTAAGGCCTCGCACGTTCCATGAGATTACTTTAAGTTCAGCCATTAGGTGGGAGAATTAATGGGGGTACACGGATCACCCAACCCGAGGGATCAGCATCCGCACATTCAATTACATATACTGTCATGCATACTCCAATATCTAGAAACTTTCCCCGTATCGATACTCCAAAGCACGTAGAAAAAAAAAAAAAAAAAAAAGAAGAAAAAAAGAGAAAACCCCAAGAACATTTCCCCCCCCCCCCCCGCATCCCCCACCCCAACCAAGGAATGCTTTGTTCCCCAAACATTAACACCCAATGAAAGGGAGCGTGGACCAGTGGGTGTAGTCACTCGTGGAGATGAAAAGTCCACTCAGAGTGGTGAGAGTCTCCGCCGCCATACATAAACAGAAAAGAGGAGAGGGGTTACCTCCCCAAAGTTACCAAGTTAATATTAGGCTATTACCATCAGTTTCCCAAGTATGAGAAGAAAAATGGTTTTTCTTTTAAAAAAAAAAAACCCAAGGAAAAATGAAAAAGATAAAAAACAACTAAACGTCATGAAAAGGGTTACTGCAACTTCCTCTTCGTAATAAAGAATTTTCCGGACATCAGAGGCACTTGCCGCCCCAGAATGCA
Source organism: Lithobates septentrionalis (assembly GCA_037952835.1). Lineage (NCBI taxonomy): Eukaryota > Metazoa > Chordata > Amphibia > Anura > Ranidae > Lithobates > Lithobates septentrionalis. Next base: position 4,391,376 of record JBBDGP010001135.1, on the reverse strand, counting down.
GCATATACATCATATTTTCCCAAGATTTACTGGTATAGAAGGGTCAATATATTCGCTGCTATGCATGTCAGATTGAGCACATATAGTAGGCAATGTAATTGTGCAGTACTGCGGTCTGCCACAAGAGTCCGCCAAAGGACACTCATTCACACTGCATCATCTGTGGCTGGGAAAGGAAGCATTTGAAAAGAAAAGATATGTCCCCTAATCCACAGCCTGAGACAGAAGCACCGCTTCCATGATCGTTCCGGTAAGTCCTCCATCATTATGCTGGCATCAGGTAAAGGAAGGAATAACGCACTGTGCTATAGCTGTTGGCAGTCACAGATCCTAATTCTCCTGGATTAACCAGGGGCTCAGTACTTGAAAGTTCTCATCAAAGATCATTCCAAATGCACAACAGGTGCAACATAAACTCACTTGAAACTGGTGAGGAAGCAGTTCACAGCATGTGAGAAAGGAATCTGGTGTATCACAGCAGGTCCCTGTCAGCGATTCAGAGGGAGCGATTCCAACCACTGGGAGGCATCTCTGGGAGAGGTGAAAAATCTTGTAGTTTCCCCATCTTGTACCCGGAGGCGTGCAGGAAAGAGGATGCTGTAACGAATGCCCTTAAGGCGCATGGCTGCCTTGACCTGATCGAAAGAGCGTCTAAGCTTCTGAGTCTCAACCGAGTAGTCAAGGAAAATGAGTAGCTTATTATTCTGGAATTGTAGATCCCCCTTCACTCTGGCAGCACAAAGCACTTCATCTCTGTCCCTTAAGTTTAGGAATTTCAAAATGAAAGTGCGCGGTGGCGCTCCAGGGGGGCCTGGTTTAGGTGGGATTCGATGAGCCCGTTCAACTGCATAAAATGGCGAAAATTGGGCCGCGGGAAGGAGGCTGCAGAACAATTCTTCAATAAATTCTGTAGGTCGGTGACCCTCAGCTCCCTCCGCCAATCCTACTACACGGAGGTTGTTCCTCCTATTGCGATTTTCCGCATCTTCAGATTTGTACTGTAATGCCTTGATTTTGGTATGAAGGGCACGGATGTCGGCGCCATGATCCTCCACATGCCCCAGGCGCTGCTCAGCAGAGTGTAATCTGGAACGGATTTTATCCATGTCTTGTCTGATCAGCCCCACATCAGACTGGACAGCATCTACTTTGCCTGTAAGGGCTGTGTGAGAGGCCTGGCAGGTAGCTATAGCTGCCAGCACATCTGCCAGACCCGGCTGGGATGAGGTGGACTGTCTCGGCTGCTCAGTCTGAGTCGCCATGTTTGTGTGCACCCTTCTCTCGGCCCCCACGCGGTCTGCACAGGCCGCCTCCGGTATCTCTGTCTCTGGGGGGAATTTTAGCTTCTTACCCCTGCCGCTGGACGCCCGAGCCGATCGGCGGCGCATATAGGCGATTTCGGCCGGTAGCACAGCACTTGATCTGCTAAAAAGCAGGGAAACAGCCTCGGATCCCGGCGGAGCTCTCTGAGAAACGTCCTCTCACAGCGCCATCTTGGCCACGCCTCTCCCGGCAAATTTAAGCCCGCGCTGTAGCAGTCTTTTGGCTATAGCGCAGACATCAAGTAGTCAATGAATTAAAAAAAACAAACAAACACTATATACCCCAAATCTGTGTAAAATGTGAAAGGTTACGCCGAGTAAATAGATACCCAACATGTCACGCTTTAAGACTGCACACTCTTGGAATGGTGCCAAACTATGGTACTTAAAAATCTCCATAGGCGATGCTTTAAATGCCTTTACAGGTTACCGAGTTAGAGGTGATCTGCACTAGAATTATCGCTCTCGCTCTAGCATTTGCAACGATACCTCACGTGTAGTGAGAATATGGTTTACATATGCATGTGCAACTTGCGTATGCGTCCGCTTCTGCACACAAGCACAGAGGGATGGGGCCCTTAAAACTTTTCCACTGTCCATATAAATTTTTTTTTTTTTCAATTTTGTTTCTATTAGGAGGAATATAAACATCCCTTGTAATAGAAATAAGGATGACATGTCCTCTTTATGGAGAGATCTGGTTTCAAAAAGACCCCAAACCTTCTTTACCTTTAAAAAAGCTCCCTCCCGCCGTTTCTGAATGCGCTCCAGCGGCCCATGGGCCAATCAGAACACTTTAATGAGAAAGCCAGCTGCCGGCTGAAAGAAACGAGTATTGCTTATGGCTGATATCTTCAGCCATAAACCCGGTAAACCACGTCAAAGCCGTATACATAAACGGTCTTGAAGAGGTTAACTTGATTAGTTTAGGGGAGAAGATACCCGATTTCCTCTGTTCCTCCAGAAGGCGCTCCCCCATGATCCGACAGTGGGTTATCAACTCAAGTCCAGTGCAGGGCTATGGACGCTGCTCTGATCTTGATGAAGAATATTTCCTTTTTTGTTCCCCTAGACCAGGGGTGTCAAACTCAATTTCATTGTGGGCCGCATCAGCATTATGATTGCCCTCAAAAGGGCCGGTTGTATCTGTAAGATTAGATGTCCAGCACATCCCCTCCCCTTACATTAGATGTCAAGAGCCACCCCACCATCAGAAGTTGAGTCCTCCACTCTCCTATATATCACAGTGCACCCCTCTTTCCTTATAACTGCTGCTGGGAAGAAGCTGGATGCAGTGCTTAAAAAGCAGAAAGTAGAAAATAGATCCAGGCGCCATAACTTCCGCATACGCGGTCTACTAGAAACAGTAACAGATTTGGAAGATGCAGTGCATACATTAATGCAAGATCTGATTCCTGACATCACGCCGCAGCACATGGAAATCGACAGAGTCCATAGAGCACTGACAGCTCCAAGACAAGATGGCCCCCCGAGGGATGTGATCGTCAATCCACACTTTTATAGAATTAAGGAGCAAATAATGACCGCAGCCCGCGGTAAGAATGAAATCAACCTCATGGGTCATCCAATACAGATTTTTGCGGACATCTCACAAATGACTATCCAAAAAAGAAGGGCCCTGAAGCCGTTATTGGCGCAGCTTACTAACCGCCAAATTAAGTATCGGTGGTCATTCCCTTTTCGTTTGTCATTTACCTTTAGGGGGAAAACACATTCCTTTACTAATTTTCCAGATGGAGAAGACATCCTTATGGGCCTAGGCTTAATCTCCAGAGAAACACCCTCCCCAAAATCTCGATCAGAATTGGATCGTCCAGTCTCACCCTTGTGGGAACAACAACGCTCACGATATTCCTCAAGAAGACGACACCCAGCAACAGGACCAGACAGTTGACGGATCTGAATACCTTATTGATCAAATTTTTTCCCTTTTGCTCCTGCAGTGACAAACTCCATCGCTGCATGGACCCCTCAGGGGACTTGGATCTCATACGGTTGGCCACGGTTGAGCCAGTTCATTATGTCATTACAACATTGAGACTTCCTTATTTTTGAAGGGACATAGCCTCCTCCTCTCATTGAGAGTTTTGCTTGAAATTCCTCTACTAATATCTGCTAGCTTAGAATGCAGGCGTTACTTGATTTTTGCAAACAATTCCTCAGTTTTGTTTAGTTGAGCCTAGCGGGATTTAGGCCAATAGAAAATGTTAGTCTATTAGTCTAGATAGGATTCCCTCCCTACAGGAACGATATTTTATATTGAAAGAGCCGGGGCGAAACCGCATGCCACTTTCTAGCGAGCTTGCCGTCACCGACTGGGTGACGATAACCTCGCTCCACTAGACGGAGATTATGATCTCCAGGACCTTGAAATATATGTTTTTAACCTTATATCAGATGCTCATGTATGTTTTTTCTAGGGGGACGGGTGGACAGTGGTCCAGTTCATCCTACCCCAACATTGTTTTCTCATCTTCTCTCTTTTTCTTTTCTCCCCCTTCCCTCCCGGAGTGCACCCCAACGTCCGAATAGCGAAGAATCATACCAAGACACCCCCAGGCGGACGGAGTTGACAGACATCTACAACGGGCAAGTACAGACTGTCGAACCATAATGTTAAGCTCACCAGTACACACTTCCCATACTCGCATTTTAACACATAATGTCCAGGGTTTAAATTCCCCCACGAAACGCGCAAAAGCTTTTCAAAATTACTATAACTTGAAAGCCGATTTCCTACTCCTCCAGGAGACACATTTCTCGCGCACTTCAGCCCCCCGTTACCTGAGTTCCAAATACCCCACTTTTTATTTGTCAAATGGCCCAGATAAAAAGAGAGGGGTGGCAATTTGTATCGCCAAGAGAGTCCCATTCACCCCTAACATGGTCATAAAAGACAAGGAAGGAAGATATATCATGGTTGTGGGTACAGTTAATGAGAGTGCTCTTACACTTATATCTTATTACGCGCCTAACACAGGTCAAGTAACATTTTTCGAAAATATGCTGAAAATCCTACTCCCACATATACAAGGCAAAGTAATACTGGGAGGAGACAGTAACGTCTCTCTAGATCAAATTTTGGACAGGTCTAATATATACCCAAACAAGGCGTTAAACTAGCTCGGCTGCTGTATTCCCATGACCTAATAGATGTATGGAGAGACTTTCATCCCACAACTAGAGATTTCACACATTACTCCCTAGTCCATAAAACATATTCCCGTATAGACCATTTATTCATACAATCCGCATTACTGCCGTCGATCACTTCTGCTGAAATAGTTCCTAACTCATGGTCTGACCACTCACCAGTCTTAATGTCACTATCCGATCTCTGGACGAGATCACAACCCTCATCCTGGCGGCTTAATGCTTCACTGCTAAATGACCCCATAGTCTACGCTGAACTAGAGAAAGACATTCGGCAATATTTCATTGATAACCATCCTAGCGCCACCTCCCCCGTCACTAACTGGGCAGCACATAAAGCCACTATTCGTGGTAGACTAATCCAAATAGCCTCTAGAAACAAGAGAAACAATATGCAAAAGATACAGCAACAGGAAGAAGAATTACACAAAATAGTCCAGGAACAAAAAGCTAACCCCCATTTAGACTTACGCCATAAAATAGATCTAGCACGGTCAGCTCTAAACTATAGTCTCACAACCAAGGCTGAAAAAGTACCTCCGCTGGGCTAGACATCGTTTCTATACCAGGGGAGATAAACCTACGACCCTTTTAGCAAGAAAACTCACCCCCCGCCCATTTAACTCAGCCATGCCGAGAATTCGCACGAGAGAAGGGAAACATACCCAAAACCCCCAATTGATAACACAAGAATTCTCAAGGTTTTTCACTAAAAAATACAACAAACCCAATCCATTTCCTAAAACTAAAGCGGACGCTTTTTTCCATGACCTCTCACTACCACATGTTGCACGTGAACATGTAGAGTTAATGGAAGCAGACTTCACTGAGGGGGAAATTTTAGCAGCCATCAAGTGTCTGAACCCCTCAAAAGCTCCTGGCCCGGATGGCTTCACGGGCCACTACTACAAAAAATACGCAGCCATATTGACCCCGCATCTATGTTCCTTCTTTAATGCAATGAAGAAAGGTGATACACTAGGTACATACGAAAATGAAGCCCTCATACAAGTCATTCCTAAACCGGGGAAGGATCATGGAGACCCTGCCAATTACCGCCCAATATCGCTAATTAATACAGATCTCAAATTGATGACTAAGGTGTTAGCGACCAGAATGAACACTTTCCTAGCCAATTATATTCACCCAGACCAGGTGGGATTCGTCCCCGGACGACAAGCCCCAGATCAAACCCGTCGGGCGATAGATATCATAGCAGCGCTTAACTCCAACTGGGATAATTTTGGAATACGGAAGGGTATGCTACTTTCCTTGGATCTTTGCAAAGCATTTGATTCGGTCACATGGGAATACATATATTATGTACTAAGGAAATACGGGTTTGGGCCCCATTTCCTAACAATACTACAGACACTATACAATACACCTACGGCTAAAATCCAGATAAAAGGATATAAATCACATACAATATACACAGAGGAACAAGGCAGGGATGCCCACTATCACCTATACTATTCATTTTAGCTTTAGAGCCCCTAGCGATCAAAATAAGAAACAATAAGGACGTAAGAGGCATACATTGTGGAAATGGTGAACAGAAATGTTCTTTGTTCGCCGATGATATCTTGATGTTCATCTCCTCTCCGATTGTTTCTCTTCCCAACCTATTCCAAATTCTACGTCGCTTCTCGGTATTTTCGGGTCTTACGATCAACCACTCCAAATCTGAGGCCTTAAATCTCACGCTAGAACAACAGACAGTCCAACAACTACAAGCGTCATTCCAATTTAAATGGCAGAAAGATAAAACTTCCATACCTAGGCATATTTCTAACCCCCACCATTAGGGGTGCAACGGATCAAAAATCTCACGGATCGGATCGATCCTCGGATCAGAGTCACGGATCGGATCGATCCTCGGATCAGCATAAAAAAAAAAAAAAAAAAAAACCAAAAACAAAACACACAAATCTTGTTACACCCACCAGAGTTTTAGATTTAAAAGCTATTTTCAACACAAAACCGAGCTTATATGCATAAATACAGTATTTGTGCATATAAGCTCAGTTTTGTGTTGAAAATGGCTTTTAAATTTAAAACTCCGATGGGTGTAACAAGATGTCCGCTTGCCCCCTTCTCACTCTATCATTATTGTACTGTGCAGGAGTGTGGGGTGTAGCAAGATGGCGGCGACGAAACGTCACTTCCTGTCGAGACAGCGGCCACTTCCGGGTGTACCAAGATGGCCGCAGCTCCGGAGCTAGGCCGAAGCCGGGGACTTTCCTATGGCTGAGGCCGAAAAGTGTTCCGCGGATCGCGGGTGTGCCGATCCGCGGAGGGTGATCCGTACGGATCACGGATCGGCAACGATCCGTTGCACCCCTACCCACCATACAGACCTTCTATAAAGCCAACTACCCCCCTATGTATGGGAGGTTGACATCAGATTTATCAAGGTGGGCTGCTAGCCCCCCATCATGGTTCGGCAGACTGTACTCCATAAAAATGAATCTTTTACCAAGATTGTTGTATTTGTTTAGGACTCTCCCTGGAGAAAACCCCTGGTTCCTTTTGAAATGGTTAAAGCAAAATTGACTTGGATCATGATTAATGAACGCCTCACAGCGATTCTTCTAGATAAACAGAAGGCTTTTGATAAAATTTGGGAACCATGGTTATCCTACTTATCAGCAGGTTTTGAAAATTAACGGATCCTGAGAGGGATCCCTTGGGGTGCACTCCACCCGAACCCCTCCCAAACTTTTTTTCCCCTCTTCTATTTTTCTCTCTGTTACCCCTATACTTTTCCTTTTGCTGCACTATCCTTTTAACAATCTATACAGGTCCTCCCACACAGAATGTTGCCATGGAAACAGATATGGTAATTCCGACATATAAGCAGCAGGGGGGGGGGGGGGTGTGAGGCTGGGGCCCCCGGCCCACAGTAGAGACCCCAATTGGGGTGGGCGGTTGGATCCCGGAGGCGCACCTCCCCTCCACACAAAGCAGTAAAGAGAAAAATAAAGGATTGAATTGAGGAATAAATATAACAAGCAGAATATATACCCATATGTACTGTGTTAGATTTATAGCCTAGGCACATATGCAAATTGTAAAAACCTGATTGAGTGGGTACAGACGTATAGATATCCTCATAGTAAAAAGAAATAATGCATAACATGGAATGCTCATAGGAGACCTGTAGACCACATAGACTGAAATATGTGGCCCTTCTCCCATTCTTCCCCCCCCCCCCCTTCTTTCCCCATTTAATTTTAAACTGTATATGTTGTGCAATTTGTACATGCTATTCTCTGTATTCTTTATATTTTTCTCAATAAAAATTATTGAAAGAGAAAAAGCAGAAAGTAAGGGTCTGGAGGAGGACCAGGGGAGGGCTGGAGCTCTCCTGCAGCTGCAGGAGAGGTGCAAGGGCCACAGGAAATGGCCTGGAGGGCCGGATTTGGCCCACGGGCCTTGTTTGACACCTGTGCCCTAGACATAAATAAGCAATAAACCCTTAGCCCCACTGCAAGGGTTTATTTGCCCGGAGTTGGGCTTTAAAGTGGTTGTAAAGTCAGGTTTTTTGTATCCTAATGCACTCTATGCAATAAGATAAAAAGCCTTGTGTGCAGCAGCCCCCCAAATACTTACGGAGCCCCATCTCTATCCAGAGATGTCCACGAGTCCCTCAGCCAACTGGGACTCTACCTCCCGATTGGCTGGGACACAGCAGCAGCACCAATCAGGAGGGGGCAGGGCCAAATGGATACACAGAGCTGCAGCTGAGGTGACCCCATAGCAAGCTGCTTGCTGTTGGGGCACTCAACAGGAGGGAGGGGCCAGGAGCTCCAGCCAGGGACCCGAGAAGAGGAGGATCAAAAGCTGCTCTGTGCAAAACCACTACACAGAGCAGGTAAGTAAATCATGTTCATTTTAATAGAAAAAAAATAAAACACGAGACCTTACAATTACTTCAACATAAGTGATCAGGCCCCAGCGCATAGTGAATTGCTACTGTAAGAGCGCCTGCTGAACAAAAACTAAACTCACAGCTATAATATGTTTTGAATACACAAGGAATCCGCTCTGTATAAAGAATCTCATCAGTTATTGTGTATTAAAAAAAAACCTTGTTGTAGAAATAGATATACCGGTATCTATCTAGCAGCAGACTATCATTTTCTTGTGGACGGGAGGGATTCATTGTAGATTGTAAGCTCCAACGAGCAGGGCCCTCGGATTCATCCTGTATCGAATTGTAACTGTACTGTCTGCCTTCATGTTGTAAAGCACTGCACAAACTGTTGGCATTATATAAATCCTGTATAATAATATAGTGTGAAGGAAGGCTGAGGTGTGCTGTGGTCACTGTTCTCAGTCACAGACACTCCTGCACACAGTGCTTAATGAAAATTCCCATAAAAATAAACTGAATTATTGTGGAGACTTTTTTCATGCATTTGTCTTCATGGTATAGGTAAGCAACGTTATATAATACTGATTATGTTAACGTCAAATGATTCAGCCACTGATTATAGCAGATGTAATGCAGAGCTGTAGTGCCACCTGCTGTACATCTGTAGTAAACGCAGAATGTGCTCAAAAAAAAAAAAAAAAAAAAAGCCAGCAAAGCTCAAGAAAAATTGCATCCCTTTAAAAATTCTACATATGTGTTCACACTGGGGCGTTGCGCTTCTGTTGCGGTGTAAAAAAATCCTGCTTGCTGCATTTTTTTTTTTTTTTTTATTATACACGTTTGGGGGAAAAAAAAAAAAAAAACCCACACATGTTGTATGCATCTGTACGGACGGGTGTTCCGTGCATTCCCATAGCTGTTAATTGAGATGTAGCAGCTGCATAGACACAGAGCGACTGCACCGAATCCGCATCTGTGCAGGTGCAAGGCCCCAAGTGCAGAAAGCAGGAGTTTGGGGCCGTGTAAACCGCACACGCATGTCAGGTTTGGAGCAGTGGCTGTGTCCGTGCAGCTGCTGCGTCTCAATTGACAGCTATAGGACAGCAATGGAATTGCCTGCACAGAACACCCCTCACACAGGGTACAGATGCATAAACCCCATGTGAACGAGGCCTAAAATCTACTTATCCAACAACAAGGCCAAATTATTTCCCAACTCCAGGAACTGGAGCTCTACTCCTGCAGTAATATAACTGGTCCATATTTTCTTGGGAAAGAGGGAGGAATGTCAATGAAGAGAGACTTAACATAAAATTAGACCTTCCTACTTACGCATGTAAAGCAAATAAGGTGTGGGAAAACAGGCAATCAAACCTTCATATTTTAAGTAATGCTAGACATACGATCACAGTACTACAATATAAACCATTTTATTAAAACACAAGTATCCATCATTTAACCTGAACAGAGCTAAACACTTTATGGTGCAAGTAGGCCAGCTTTTCTGATTGCGTACGAATTACAAGAGGAAACCATTCCCAAAAGGGCACTTCGACCACTACGTATCCCAGCTTACGCAGCTGACGTCTTTTCAAAGCATGGAGCCCCAAAAGTTGTTTGGAACCATAGAGGTACTGATTGCGGTTGGTAACCTGGATAGCCAACTTGACGACCTCAGAGTGGAAAGTTGGATCTTCACGCTTCTCCTCTGGATAGTTCATCGACAAGTCCTCAACAATGCTGGGATTCTCAGCACCACTACTCTTTGAGCTGGCATTTGTTAACTTACTTATGAGGTCATCACTGATTTTAACATGACGGTCTTTAATGAAAGGTCGGTCAAGCTCCTCAACAACAGAATTAATAGCAACAGGCTTCCCATTCATATCCAAGTGGACTTCAAAATCTTTGGACCTTGTATGAGGCAAAATCATATGTTCCTTTACATACTGCTGTCCACCCAAAACTTCCTGCAACAACATTCCAGCTTCAATCACTTCTTTTCTCGTGTAAATGTCCCGGGTGGAAAGTTCCACAAGCATGTCCGTTACTTCCTTGCGAAATTCTGATGAGATCGTATTACCAGTGTATTGAGGGCATTCTATTTCCACAGAAACAGCGATAGTAAAGAGGTCCTTTTTAAGTTCGAACTTACTTATTTTAGTTGACTGCATGACAAACTTCCTACTCAAGGCGACATTGATCAGATCGAGTGGAAATTGTTGACAGAAAGCAAGCCCCATCAAGCAAGTAAGGAAGTGCTCAGGAAAGCTCTCAAATTTCTCCAGATTTTTACGGATTTGGTTGATAAAAACAGAGTAGAAGAGATCGGAATTTGGTGGTTCATATTTGAGGACGCCAAAAGACCACAAGAACTTAGCAAGGTCTTTGCTCCTGCAGTAAGAAACCCTGTCGGGGATAGCTAAGGCTACAGCATCCATGAGGTCCTCATCAAGAACGTGCATTGCAGCAAAGGTCAAGACGTAGTGCATGATGCCCTGCGATGTCATTTCAGGTACGCGTTTAGAGGCATCTTTTCCAACTTGCCTGAGAAACGGCATATGGAGTACACGGGTGAAACGGAACATTTTAAGCACACTCACTAAGGCGTAATTGCTCATTTGCTCTATATTTTCTACTACGATATTTCCAAATCGTTTCATGAGGTGTTCTGATAACCCGTTGCCAGTTTTAAAAAAACCAAGACAGACCGTACCGATTTCTTCAAGGTTAAAGGACGTTTGATATTTCAGAACCATTGGCTCGATTTTCTCTAGTAATTCCTGTGGCATGTGCCTCCCCTCACCGACAACATATATCAACTGCATTAGCTGGGGCAAGTTTAAGTCCAAACAACGTAGCTGCATACAGCTGTACATGATGTCCAAGAACTTTGGCACGCTAAAACCCATATACCTAAAACTATCTGCCACGACCAACAACTCATTGGTAGAGAAATTCCATACCCTAAGACAAAACTCTTGCTCGTATTTTTTTAGCATGGGGTGGCTTGTGGAAATTTCAAAACGTACAAAAGCGCCAAGAATCCTGATGATTTCTGAGTTTGTGTACAAGCGAAGGTTTGAAATGCTGGAGTTGCAGAGCATATTAAATTTTGCATTTGATTTAACAGGCATCCGTTTTTCTTTAGGTAAATAACTAAGTTTTTCTAAGAATTCTGAAACTTCACTGGGTGTGAGGCCAACAGCAACTCTTTGCAGAATGCCGTTAGCTTCCTCAGTGGAGGTTTCCATAAGACACTCCGAGTTGTAGCACATCGATTTGTATTCTGGTCTATGCTGCTGAAAAGCCCTGGGATCTTGCTTAGTATTATATGTTTCTAGATCATCATACAAACTGCTCTTAGGAGCTTTTCTATATCTAGGTGGCTCTCGGTGATCTAGGTTCAAGTCTATCTTTTTATCTTTAAGTAAAAATTGCGGGCTAGTAGCATACGTCTTTGTTGGTGGTACAGAAACAAGTTCTGGGTAATCATCGAAGGAATAAACTTCATTTTCTTTGCCATTGTCAGTTACTCGACCGGCATATGTAGTAGCTTCATAAGCATCTGCAGACTCCTGATGACCCAACTCATTTCGGTTAGCGTCGCTCTTCGAATGAAAAAGGTAACATCTTCCAAGTTGAACAGGAGATTTACTCCACGCCCATTTAGAAGTTGTGACGGCAGCCGCCTGGAAAACCACTCTTTGTAATCTTCGGTAGACGACAGCAGCCATGAATCCCACGGGGGGTCACCTTCGATTACTGAAAAAGGGCAGATGAAGAATGCAGATGAGTTTCCGCCATGAATAAAAAATTAACGTAGACTTTATTGTACAAAAAAAATAAAAAAAATACAGTCTGAAAGATCTTGCTTGTCAGGAGGTATAATTCCACAAGCTCTACGGTAAGAAGTATTTAGATATTGGTATGGTTGGGATTTAAAAGCATTTCAGAGTCTTGAACTTGTCGGGAGACAAATTTGGAAGATGCTGAACAGATGCGTCCAATGAAAGTCTCCAATAAAGCTCAGTTTGCTTAGACCATCATTTTCATGTTATCTTGTTTCAAAACAAATGAATAAAAAAAAAAATATAAAAATTCAGACTCAGGAGTCTAGTATTAATTATTTTTTTTTGAAGACATCAGCAATGGCAGATGGTGAAAACCTCCCGCAGCTCTATCCAAGACGAAATACTAGGAAAAAAAATTAGTAGGCCTCATTTAGTGTTAAAACAGAACTAAGGTTTACTGAGTGGTGGGTGGGCTCTTGCTTTAACCACTTAAAGCAGAAGCTCCAGGCACCTTCAGAAAAAAATTTAAAAAAGTCAGAAGCTACAGATACTGTAGCTGCTGACCTATTAGAACACTTACCTGTCCAGGGATCCCACGATGTCGGCACCCCAACCGATTTTTCCCTTTAGCTCTTGAGTGCTGTCGCCGCCATTGCTTGTAAGGGATACAGGCAGTGAAGACTTGCAGCTTCACAGCCGGTTCCCTACTGATCTTGCGCAAAGTGCGCTGTGCTTTGTGAATGGCCCGCTGGCAGGGAAGGAGGCGGCCAAACTTCTGGGTGATCTCGCCGCGGTGAGAGATAGTCAGGAATACTAGTCAGTACCAGTGTTCAATAGTGTATTTGCTTTGAAAGAATAAGTCTCCTCCAATGTTGGGTGTCCTAACTGTGTGGGTGCTTCTGCAATGTGTAAAACTATTAGTTCAGTTTTTACATTTTAGAATGGGATGCCCCAATACTGTACAGAATTTTAAAAAGGTAACTTGAATGAAAAAAAAAAAATAAATAAAAAAGGTAAAAAGAAACAATGCTCTAAAAGAGAGCTAGATATGCAGAAAGAACAAACACCACACCAGACACCCCAAATGATGATAACCACCATGGCAGAATAAAATCATATTCAAAACATTTTTTTTGTAGTTGTTAGAAGTGGGGTTGGGGAATTAGACAACTTAAAGTAGAGTTCCACCCACTTTTACAACTCTTCAGCATCCCTAACTAAACTGTGCACTGTAAACAAATTGGATATTTTTTTCTCAGCACCTACTGTATATCTGCTGTATTTATTTTTCACTTCCTCCTCCCTGGCCGTGGCCCATCGCATCATTTCCTGTTTGCAATGCCTTCTGGGAAGGGTCGGCAACTTCCTCTGACACTGCCATTGCTATGGAAACCTGACTTGAAACCTATTACACTGCTTGTGCTGCACTGAGCATGTGCGAGATCTGCAAGGATGAGATCCAGGAAGAAATACAGTCTGGCTTCAGATGCCCACACTTAAGATGGCCACGGCCTGCTGTAAGTTTATAAAATAACAAACTACTACTATAAACTAACAAAACAGACCTTAGTTTACAGACTAACTTTACTAGAATACATTAAGCTTGTGTATTATAGGGGTATTTTTATTTAAAAAGTATAATTTTGGCCAGAACACCACTTTAACCACTTCCCGCCCGGCCTATAGCGGATTGACGGCCGGGCGGTGGTTGTGTTATCCTGACTGGGCGTCATATGACGTCCTTCAGGATAACATGCCGCCGCGCGCCCGCAGGGGCGCGCATCGCGGCGATCGGTGGATCGGTGTGTCAGTCTGACACACCGCTACACCGATCTTGGTAAAGAGCCTCCGGCGGAGGCTCTTTACCACGTGATCAGCCGTGTCCAATCACGGCTGATCACGCTGTCAATAGGAAGAGCCGTTGATCGGCTCTTCCTCACTCGCGTCTGACAGACGCAAGTAGAGGAGAGCCGATCGGCGGCTCTCCTGGCAGGGGGGGGTCTGCGCTGATTGTTTATCAGCGCAGCCCCCCCGCAGATCACCACACTGGACCACCAGGGATCGCCACTAGGACCACCAGGGAAGGGAAACATGTGGATGGCCAGGTATGTACCCCATGGCCATCCACATGTGCCCAGTCAGTGCCAAATCTGTGCCAATCAGTGCCCACAAATGGGCACTGATTGGCACAATTATGTTGCAGTGATGCCCAGCAATGCCACACTTAGGGGCATCACTGCCATCAATCAGAATCATCAGTGCCACCCATCAGTGTCCATCGGTGCCACCTGTCAGTGCCCATCTGTGCCCACCTATCAGTGCCCATCCGTGCCCATCTGTGCCAACTATCAGTGCCACCCATAACTACCCATCAACGCCACCTACGAGTGCCCATTAATGCCACCTACAAGTGCCCATCAGTGCCGCCTATCAGTGCCCATCGGTGCCACCTATCAGTGCCCATCAGTGCCACCTACCAGTGCCACCTATCAGTGCCCATTAGTGCCACCTATCAGTGCGCATCAGTGCCACCTATCAGTGCCCATCATCAGTGCCCGTCAGTGCCACCTCATCAGTGCCACCTCATTGGTGCCACCTCATCGGTGCCCATCAGTGCCGCCGTATCAGTGCCCGTCAGTGCAGCCATATCAGTGCCCGTCATTGAAGAAGAAAACGTACTCATTTACAAAAAATTTTAACAGAAACAAAGAAAAACGTGCTTTTTTTCAAAATTTTCTGTCTTTTTTTATTTGTTGCGCAAAAAATAAAAACCGCAGAGGGGATCAAATACCACCAAAAGAAAGCTCTATTTGTGGGAACAAAATGATAAAAAATTTGTTTGGGTACAGTGTGGCATGACCGCGCAATTGTCATTCAAATTGTGACAGCGCTGAAAGCTGAAAATTGGGCTGGGCGGGAAGGTGTCTAAGTGCCTGGTATTGAAGTGGTTAAAGAGGAACTAAACCCACGGTTTCAAAAAAAACTGTTACGTTCCAAGAAAGCCACAATTGTGAACTTTCACATTGCTCGTGCTCTCAAACCATCAATTGGCTGGTGTCATACCTGATCACATGTGCAGCACCATGGCAGTTACAGAGGCTAAAATGGCAGCTTCTCTGGCTGAAAAGGATAGGACGGTTAGTTCCGCTTAAAAAAATACCATTAAAAGAATCAGTCAATTAAAGCAAGGCTCCACCCAAAAGCTCAAGAAGGCTCTACAACAAAAAGCCCAGGTGTTTTGTGGCTGTTCACATGTGAATGCTCGGGTGTTTATAGCTTGATAACCGGCGCTCCAAAAGCTACAGGAGCTACTTTTGAGGGGGAATTCGTCATTCTCAGACTTGAAGGTGGGCATCTGCAAATTTGGCAGTCAAACATTAATGTTTATTTCTCCCCCAGTCGTTTTTCAGTATGTAAGAATTGGTCTTCTCCCCCTAGCCTAGTGCTTTCCACTGGCTAAAACAAAATGCATTTGAAGAAGCAGTTTTTTTTTTCTTAATGCATTCTATGTCAATGTTGCAGGAGTGTCTCGGCTGCCCGGGACTCCCCCTCCTCATTGGCTGAGACAGCAGCACGGCGCCATTGGCTACCGCTGCTATCAAAGCCAGTCAACCAATGAGGAGAGAAAGGAGACGGGTCATGTTGCCGTGTCTGAATGGACACATGGAGCTATGGCTCTGCTTGGGTGCCCCTATAGCAAGCTGCTTGCTGTGGGGGCACTCGGCAGGAGGGAGGGGCCAGGAGCAATGAAGAGGGACCCGAGAAGTTTCACATTGCTCTGTGCAAAACCAACTACACTGATCAGGCAAGTATAACAAGTTTGTTATTTAAGAAAAAAATAAATAAAAATGAGATTATAGTATCACATGTAAAAGAGAGAGAGATCGTGAGTTCACTAGCTAGGAACCACAATCTCTCCTCTCCTATAGTCAGTCCCCTCCCCACAGTTAGAACACACATAGGGAACACAGTTAACCCCTCAATCGCCCCCTAGTGTTAATTCCTTCCCGGTACATTTTTTATTGCACTGATCGCTGTATAATTGTCAATCGACCCAAAAATGTGTCAAAAGTGTCCGCCATAATGTCGCAGTAAAAAAAAATAAAAAAATTTATAATTATCTCTTTTTTTTATTAAAAACAGTAAAGTTAGCCCAAATGAAATTTTATTTTTTTATATTGTGAAAGATAATGTTATGCCAAGTAAATTGATACCCATCATGTCACGCTTCAAAATTGTGCCCGCTCGTGGAATGGCGACAAACTTTCACCCAAAAAAATCTGCATAGGCAAAATTTAAACATTTCTACATCTACAGGTTACCAGTTTTGAGTTAGAGGAGGTCTAGGGCTAGAATTATTGCGCTCACTCTACCGATCATGGAGATACCTCACATGTGTGGTTTGAACACCGTTTTCACATGCGGCGTTACTCACGTATGCGTTCGCTTCTGGGCAGGAGCTTGGCGGGATGGGGTGCTTAAAAATTTTTTTTGTTCCAGTAAGTGGTGGAGACGACCGAAGCGCGGCGGGGAGGGCCCTCTCCCAGCCCCCCCCCCCCCCCACCCCGATAAAAGTGATCTTGCGGCGAATCTGCCGCACAGACCACTTTTATCTGAAACCGGACCGCTCACTGAAGGAGAATACCGGGGCTATGGCAGATAGCTGCTGCCATAACAATATTCCTCTTCAAGGTGCCGACGTATATAGTCGTGAGCCGGTCTGGAAGTGGTTAAGGCACTTTCACACTGGCAGAGTGCGGCAACGGATCCGTCTGCTCAGCAGGGGATCTGACCGCTGATCCCTGTTGAGCGGTCGGATGACGTCGACTCCACTGATGCAGAGTGAACACAGACACAGCCCACTCTCCTCTACGGGGCTGTGAGATGAAAACGGACCACCTATCTGTTTCCATCCCACTGTCATCCAATCTGCCAGACCAATAGGGAATGTTTTTAGTGGACAGGATCAGATCGGATGTCAGCGGGTGTCAAAGGACACATTTCCGTTGACATCCACTGCTCCATAGAGAGCAATAGATGGTCCGATCGGGTCCACCTAAAAAAAAAAAAAAACTGACAGGCGGACCCGATTTGTTTGTCCGTGTGAAGAGGGCCTAATGAATTTAAATGCACAAACACAATAGAATACCCAGTTGTTTGGTAAAATATAAAAGATGTTACACCGAGTAAATAGATATCCAACATGTCACACTTTAAAATTGCACATGTCTGTGAAATGGCGACAAGCAACGGTACTTAAAAAAAACTCCATACGCGACGCTTTATAAGCCTTTACAGGCTACAAGTTTCGAGTTGCACAGGTAGTATGGTGGCGAACACCGTATAACCACTTCAGCTCCGGAAGGTTTACCCCCCCCTTCATGACCAGGCCATTTTTTGCGATACGGCACTGCGTTATTTTAACTGACAATTGCGCGGTCATGAGACATTGCACCCAAACAACATTTGTCCCCCCCCCCCCAAATATTGCTTTCTTTTGGTGGTATTTGATCACCTCTGCGTTTGTTTTTTTGCGCTAGAAATAAAAAAACACAACATTTTTAAAAATGTTATTTTAACCACTTGCCGACCGCCTCACGCCTATATACGTGAGCAGAGCGGCACGGGCAGGCAAAATCACGTACCTGAAACGTGATTGCCTTCCCGCGGGTGGGGGGTCCGATCGGACCCCCCCGGTGCCAGCTGCGGTCGGCATTTGGTTGGAAGCGATGGGAGACGAGGGGGAGGCCATCCGATCGTGGCCCCCCCCCTCGCGATCGCTCCCAGCCAATGAGAAACATCCCCTGCCTCTGTATAGTACACAGAGGCAGAGGATGTGATGTCATCTCTCCTCGGCTCGGGAGTTTCCGTTCCGGCCCGAGGAGAGACGACATGTAAGTGCACCAAACACACACACACACACACAGTAGAACATGCCAGGCATACATTACACCCCCGATCCCCCCCCCGATCGCCCCCCAATCACCTCCCCCCCTGTCACAAACTGACACCAAGCAGGTTTTTTTTTTTTTTTTCCTGATTACTGCATAGTGTCAGTTTGTGACAGTTAGCAGTGTTAGGGTAGTGACTGTTACCCCCCTGTAGGTCTAGGGTACCCCCCTTACCCCCCCTAATAAAGTTTTAACCCCTTGATCACCCCCCGTCACCAGTGCCGCTAAGCGATCATTTTTCTGATCGCTCTATTAGTGTCGCTGGTGACGCTAGTTAGGGACGTAAATATTTAGGTTCGCCGTCAGCGTTTTATAGTGACAGGGACCCCCATATACTATCTAATAAATGTTTTAACCCCTTGATTGCCCCCTAGTTAACCCTTTCACCACTGATCACCATATAACCGTTACGGGTGACGCTGGTTAGTTCGTTTATTTTTTATAGTGTCAGGGCACCCGCCGTTTATTACCAAATAAAGGTTTAGCCCCCTGTAGGTCTAGGGTACCCCCCCTAATAAAGTTTTAACCCCTTGATCACCCCCCGTCACCAGTGCCGCTAAGTGATCATTTTTCTGATCGCTGTATTAGTGTCGCTGGTGACGCTAGTTAGGGACGTAAATATTTAGGTTCGCCGTCAGTGTTTTATAGCGACAGGGACCCCCATATACTACCGAATAAATGTTTTAACCCCTTGATGGCCCCCTAGTTAACCCTTTTACCACTGATCACCGTGTAACCGTTACGGGTGACGCTGGTTAGTTCGTTTATTTTTTATAGTGTCAGGGCACCCGCCGTTTATTACCGAAAAAAGGTTTAGCCCCCTGATCGCCCGGCGGTGATATGCGTCGCCCTAGGCAGCGTCAGATTAGCGCCAGTACCGCGAACACCCACGCACGCACCGTACACCTCCCTTAGTGGTATAGTATCTGAACGCATCAATATCTGATCAGATCTATACTAGCGTCCCCAGCAGTTTAGGGTTCCCAAAAACGCAGTGTTAGCGGGATCAGCCCAGATACCTGCTAGCACCTGCGTTTTGCCCCTCCGCCCGGCCCAGCCCAGTCCAGCCCACCCAAGTGCAGTATCGATCGATCACTGTCACTTTTTTTTGTAGCGTTTTGGTGAACTGGCAAGCACCAGCGGCCTAGTACACCCCGGTCGTAGTCAAACCAGCACTGCAGTAACACTTGGTGACGTGGCGAGTCCCATAAGTGCAGTTCAAGCTGGTGAGGTGGCAAGCACAAGTAGTGTCCCGCTGCCACCAAAAAGACAAACACAGGCCCGTCGTGCCCATAGTGCCCTTCCTGCTGCATTCGCCAATCCTAATTGGGAACCCACCGCTTCTGCAGCGCCCGTACTTCCCCCCCATTCACATCCCCAACCAAATGCAGTCGGCTGCATGAGAGGCATTTATATATCCTCCCGAGTACCCCTACCCAACGAACCCCCCCAAAAAAGATGTTGTGTCTGCAGCAAGCGCGGATATAGACGTGACACCCGCTATTATTGTCCCTCCTGTCCTGACAATCCTGGTCTTTGCATTGGTGAATGTTTTGAACGCTACCATTCACTAGTTGAGTATTAGCGTAGGGTACAGCATTGCACAGACTAGGCACACTTTCACAGGGTCTCCCAAGATGCCATCGCATTTTGAGAGACCCGAAACTGGAACCGGTTACAGTTATAAAAGTTAGTTACAAAAAAAAAGTGTAAAAAAAAAAAAAAAAAAACAAACAAAAATAAAAAAAAAATAGTTGTTATATTGTTCTCTCTCTCTATTGTTCTGCTCTTTTTTACTGTATTCTATTCTGCAATGTTTTATTGTTATTATGTTTTATCATGTTTGCTTTTCAGGTATGCAATTTTTTATACTTTACCGTTTACTGTGCTTTATTGTTAACCATTTTTTTGTCTTCAGGTACGCCATTCACGACTTTGAGTGGTTATACCAGAATGATGCCTGCAGGTTTAGGTATCATCTTGGTATCATTCTTTTTAGCCAGCGGTCGGCTTTCATGTAAAAGCAATCCTAGCGGCTAATTAGCCTCTAGACTGCTTTTACAAGCAGTGGGAGGGAATGCCCCCCCCCCCCCACCGTCTTCCGTGTTTTTCTCTGGCTCTCCTGTCTCAACAGGGAACCTGAGAATGCAGCCGGTGATTCAGCCAGCTGACCATAGAGCTGATCAGAGACCAGAGTGTCTCCAAACATCTCTATGGCCTAAGAAGCCGGAAGCTACGAGCATTTTATGACTTAGATTTCGCCGGATGTAAATAGCGCCATTGGGAAATTGGGGAAGCATTTTATCACACCGATCTTGGTGTGGTCAGATGCTTTGAGGGCAGAGGAGAGATCTAGGGTCTAATAGACCCCAATTTTTTCAAAAAAGAGTACCTGTCACTACCTATTGCTATCATAGGGGATATTTACATTCCCTGAGATAACAATAAAAATGATTTAAAAAAAAAAATAAAATGAAAGGAACAGTTTAAAAATAAGATAAAAAAGCAAAAAAATAAGAAAAAAAATAAATAAATAAAAAGCACCCCTGTCCCCCCTGCTCTCGCGCTAAGGCGAGCGCAAGCGGCGGTCTGGCGTCAAATGTAAACAGCAATTGCACCATGCATGTGAGGTATCACCGCGAAGGTCAGATCGAGGGCAGTAATTTTAGCAGTAGACCTCCTCTGTAAATCTAAAGTGGTAACCTGTAAAGGCTTTTAAAGGCTTTTAAAAATGTATTAATTTTGTTGCCACTGCACGTTTGTGCGCAATTTTAAAGCATGTCATGTTTGGTATCCATGTATTCGGCCTAAGATCATCTTTTTTATTTCATCAAACATTTGGGCAATATAGTGTGTTTTAGTGCATTAAAATTTAAAAAAGTGTGTTTTTTCCCCAAAAAATGCGTTTGAAAATCGCTGCGCAAATACTGTGTGAAAAAAAAAAAAATGAAACACCCACCATTTTAATCTGCAGGGCATTTGCTTTAAAATAATATATAATGTTTGGGGGTTCAAAGTAATTTTCTTGCAAAAAAAAATAATTTTTTCATGTAATAAAAAGTGTCAGAAAGGGCTTTGTCTTCAAGTGGTTAGAAGAGTGGGTGATGTGTGACATAAGCTTCTAAATGTTGTGCATAAAATGCCAGGACAGTTCAAAACCCCCCCAAATGACCCCATTTTGGAAAGTAGACACCCCAAGCTATTTGCTGAGAGGCATGTCGAGTCCATGGAATATTTTATATTGTGACACAAGTAGCGGGAAAGAGACAAATTTTTTTTTTTTTTTTTTTTTGCACAAAGTTGTCACTAAATGATATATTGCTCAAACATGCCATGGGAATATGTGAAATTACACCCCAAAATAAATTCTGTTGCTTCTCCTGAGTACGGGGATACCACGTGTGGGACTTTTTGGGAGCCTAGCCGCGCACGGGACCCCGAAAACCAAGCACCGCCTTCAGGCTTTCTAAGGCCGTAAATTTTTGATTTCACTCTTCACTGCCTATCACAGTTTCGGAGGCCATGGAATGCCCAGGTGGCACAAAACCCCCCCAAATTACCCCATTTTGGAAAGTAGACACCCCAAGCTATTTGCTGAGAGGTATAGTGAGTATTTTGCAGACCTCACTTTTTGTCACAAAGTTTTGAAAAAAAAAAAAATTTTTTCTGGTCTTTCTTCATTTTCAAAAACAAATGAGAGCTGCAAAATACTCACCATGCCTCTCAGCAAATAGCTTGGGGTGTCTACTTTCCAAAATGGGGTCATTTGGGGGGGGGTTTGTGCCACCTGGGCATTTTATGGCCTTCAAAACTGTGATAGGTAGTGAGGAGTAAAATCAAAAATGTATGCCCTTAGAAATCCTGAAGGTGGTGCTGGGTTTTCGGGGCCCCGTACGCGGCTAGGCTCCCAAAAAGTGCCACACATGTGGTATCCCCATACTCAGGAGAAGCAGCTGAATGTATTTTGGGGTGCAATTCCACATATGCCCATGGCCTGTGTGAGCAATATATCATTTAGTGACAACTTTTTGTAAATTTTTTTTTTTTGTCATTATTCAATCACTTGGGACAAAAAAAATAAATATTCAATGGGTTCAACATGCCTCTCAGCAATTTCCTTGGGGTGTCTACTTTCCAAAATGGGGTCATTTGTGGGGGTTTTGTACTGCCCTGCCATTTTAGCACCTCAAGAAATGACATAGGCAGTCATAAACTAAAAGCTGTGTAAATTCCAGAAAATGTACCCTAGTTTGTAGACGCTATAACTTTTGCGCAAACCAATAAATATACGCTTATTGACATTTTTTTTACCAAAAGACATGTGGCCGAATACATTTTGGCCTAAATGTATGACTAAAATTTAGTTTATTGGATTTTTTTTATAACAAAAAGTAGAAAATATCATTTTTTTTCAAAATTTTCAGTCTTTTTCCGTTTATAGCGCAAAAAATAAAAAACGGCAGAGGTGATCAAATACCATCAAAAGAAAGCTCTATTTGTGGGAAGAAAAGGACGCAAATTTCGTTTGGGTACAGCATTGCATGACCGCGCAATTAGCAGTTAAAGCGACGCAGTGCCAAATTGTAAAAAGTGCTCTGGTCAGGAAGGGGGTAAATCCTTCCGGGGCTGAAGTGGTTAAAAGCAGAAGTGGGTCGCCAATGGTGCGCGCCCCAGACCTGGAAGTGTCATATCCTGTACTAGGTACATGATCTGGCAGAGCGGCCACCCTGACTCAGTAAATGTATGTGGGGTGGTCCCCAAGTGATTAAATATCCATACAGGACTTACTTATGCCTTCGTCTTTGCGTGTGAGCACAGGGTGGCAAGGGAATTTTAAATTGATTTTATTTTTAAACTGTCTTTTTTTTGCTATAGCAATTTTTTTGCCATTACAAGGGATGAACAACATCCCTTATGATAGCATGGATCATGACAGGTTCTCTTTACTGAAAACCCAGATCCCTCCTCTGCCCTTGAAAGCATCTGATCAAACTGAGATCAGATTGACATCAGAACAGGAATAGAGGGGAAATCTTCCACTGGGGACACTAGTTCTGGCGACAACTAGGGATTCCCTCACTTTGGAGGGATTTCCTCTCACTTCCTGTTTTGGCTATGGGACAGGACATGAAGGGAAATCTCCCCAATGGGATATAGATGGGGGAGAAAAAAAAAAAAAAAAGGGAGGGAAGCTTCAGAATGGCAAAGATTTTTTCATTACAAATTATGAGAGCAGACTGCAGTTCTTCGTTAACTAGGGACACGCCGATATATTGGATGCAAAAATGGATCATCTGCATTTTGCCGACACGTGCGATTATGCTGTGATTTTCATAGGTTATGCGACTCAAAAACTGCATTAAAAAACTCAGATGCTTTTTTGTTCATTGCATTGCAAAGGGGAGGTGCCATACACCGCAGCGGACTAATGTGATATATTATTTTTATTTTATTTTTTTAAACAGTCCATTTCGGTTTTCGGCCAAATGCATCCAGAATGTTCGGTTTCAGTCCAGAATTCATTTCTGTGCACCACTAACTTTAAAATATTAAAGCCTTGTTTTTTTTTTTTTTTCTAAAATAACAAATGTACCCACCTCCTCTGTGTAGTGGTTTTTCACAGAGGAGCCCAGATCCTCCTCTTCTCTGGTCCCTCGCCGGTGCTCCTGGCTCCTCTCATCTGCTGAGTGCCCCTACAGCAAAAAGCTTGCTGTAGGCGCACTCCCATGAGCCGCTGCTCAGCCACACCCCCTCCATCTCCTGATTGGCTCTCTGGCAGCAGCGGGAGCCAATGGCTTCAGTTGCTGCCAAAGGACAAATCAGGAGTGCGACTCCCCTGAGAGGCAAGACTCATGGACATCACTGGATCGAGAGGGTGGCTGCTACACACAAAAGGTTTTTTTTACCTTCATGCATAAATTGCCTTTACAACCACTTTAATGCTGGGAGGTGGGAAGGACTCCCTGATCACGATTACGCCGCTGTGTAAGTATATGTGCACCATGTGGGGGTTAAGGCCCATTGTCCCTGCTGCCACACCATACACATTACAATCAAACTCTACAAAATTTCCTACCTGCAACGCTATAGGTCTGACTGGATACAAATTGATTGGCTACTCTAGGTAGGTCCTCATGTTACATTGTTCTGGTAGAGTGAAAAATGTAATGTACATGAGGACACACACAACAGGCCCAAAGTACAAAAACATGGCGTTGCCCATACCAGGCCCAGTGTGCAAGAACGTGGATATTAATAAAAACACAACAAAGTCAGGCGCTATAGCAGTGGTCATCAACCCTGTCCTCGGGGCCCACTAACAGGCCAGGTTTTATGCATTACCTTGGGGGAGATGCAGACTAGAATACTGCAATCACTGAGCAGCAAATTAGATCACCTGTGATGTGTTTCAGTTATATTGCAAACCTGGCCTGTTAGTGGGTCCTGAGGACAGGATTGATGACCACTGTCCTATAGGATCTTGTCAGGAGATCTCTCCATGTAAATGTCTGAACTGGCTGAGTGATCATGAAGTAGCTGTGTGGAAGTTCAGCACCAGGAGTGGTGCTAAAAATAGACCAAAAGCAACCAATTAAATCCCACGAAAAGTTCTACATGCAAACTCCTATGAGTAAGAGCGGAATACCGCTAAGTCAGCTTTAAATAACTCCAATGGAAAAAAAAAAAAAAAAAGGGAAGTTCATTTAAAGCAGAACAAAACATGTAAACACCATGGTCAGTGGAAAACCCCTCCTCGTGGATGGCAATAAGCAGACAGTGTGAGCCAACATTGGATGGATACCTGATACAAGCCGTGGAAGATGGTGAATCCATACAGGGCTGCGGTGGTAGAGGCCGCTTGTCTAGCGTATCAGTGTAGCCCGGTGGGTGGTGGGATGGCTGCGGAGACAGGGCTGCAAGCCACAAGAAGTGTTGTACCCTCTGGTGGGCAGGTGTGGGAAACAGCCCGACCGAAAGCTCCGCAAGCGGCGGACCAGACGCCTGAGTGTGACGTCATTCACTCGGGGGAGAACGCAGATCCAAACCGAGGCGCGGTGTACAGGAACAACGAATGGAACGCAAAGCTGAGGAGGAGAGTGTGGAGAGGCGGGAGCTGTCACCTTAAAGACTAAGGATGAGCTCCGGCGTGTTCGCACACTCCACGGGCCAAGCCCGCCAGGAAGTCGGCACGGCGCTAATCACAGGCAGTGAGACATTTCCCGATCTCCGCAGCCGCGCTTCGGGAAAATGTCTCACTGCCTGTGATTAGCGCCGTGCCGACTTCCTGGCGGGCTCGGCCCGTGGAGTGTGCGAACACGCCGGAGCTCGTCCTTAGTCTTTAAGGTGACAGCTCCCGCCTCTCCACACTCTCCTCCTCAGCTTTGCGTTCCATTCGTTGTTCCTGTACACCTCGGTTTGGATCTGCATAAAACCTGGCGGGCTCCGCAGGTGGAGTGTGCGAACACGCCGGAGCTCATCCTTAGTCTTTAAGGTGACAGCTCCGGCCTTTCCACATTCTCCTCGCAGCTTTGCGAACCCGCCGGAGCTCATCCTTATTAAAAGACGCGTTTCGGGCGTGGCCCTTTGTCAAGTCACAAGTGTGACCACACTCTCCTCGTAGCTTTGCGTTCCACTCGTTGTTCCTGTACACCGCACCTCGGTTTGGATCTATGTTCTCCCCGAGTGAATGACGTCACACTCAGGCGTCTGGTCCGCTGCCTGTGAAGCTTTTGGTCGGGCCGTTTCCCCCACCAGCGAGTACAACACTTCATGCCTTTCTGCCTGGAGTGGGGGCAGCTGTGGTCTGGGTCGTTGGTCAGGGTTGGTCCTGAAAGCCTATGGAGTATGTGCCCCTGGAGTGGCAGTCCAGGGGTGCCATAAAACCACTGCGAGTGGCAGTCACTTTGGTTTGAGGCACCACGGACACTGCACCATAGAACACGCTTTAGCACCTGCCTCTTGGGCCAGGCCTTTTGGCTGGGACCGGAGGAATTTTTATTCCTGGCTGGAGGGCCTGGTCATTGCTTCACACAATGGCCACCTTTTTCACTCTCCTCTTCACTTATCCCTTCCCCACGTCATTTCATTTATTAAGCCTACATTTATCACTTTTTATATTTTTACGCTTGTACACGGTTTGTTGCAGCTGTGTGATGAGTAGGGTTGCGGGTCCTCGGGCCAGCCCTGAAAGTCTTGGGAAGGGGTGGACATTAGGGTTGTCCCGATACCGAGCATTTGCCCAAGTACTTGTACTCGGGCAAATGCTCCCGATGCTTCCGCAGATACCTAAACTGTCAGCAGTGATCGGCGCATGGGGGAGTTACAAGCTTCTCCCCCCCCCGCGGCTTTCAGCTGCTTTAGTGACATTCACCGCATCCTCCATGCCCCCTCCGTTCCTCTGTCCCCCTCCGCTGTCCCTCTTCAATCCGCTGTCTCCCTCCGCTGTCCCCCTCCATTCCTCTGTCCCCCTACGCTGTCCCTCTTCAATCCGCTGTCCCCCTCCGTTCCTCTGTCCCGCCGTTCTGCTGGAAAAAAAAAACACTGTCACGTGACATTTTAAAAAGTATTGGTATCGGCGAGTACTTGAATAAAAGTATCGGTACTTGTACTAGGTCCTAAAAAAAGTGGTATCGGGACAACCCTAGTGGACATAGGCCTTCTGGCTTAGTTTTCACTCTCTCATGGGGTCTCCCTTCGGGGGGAGACTCACTTAGTACTTGGGCGTGTTCAGTTTCGGCAGGCCCTCCAGAGAACGGGGGTCCGTCTGGTTTCGGCCAAGATGGACCAATTGTAAAGTACCCTTGTCCCCTCCTGGAGCCCAACACCCCGGGGGGATTCAGGGCAAGGCACTATTGTGTACCTGTTTGCTCTTTTTTGTGTTTCACTCTTTATGTGCGTGCACTTTTTTTTTGTTGGCACGGGTGAAGTTTTTTGGGTGTTTTATGCACACCATAGGCTTTCAAAAAAAAAAAAAAAGAACTTCTTGTGGCTTGCAGCCCTGTCTCTGCAGCCATCCCACCACCCACCGGGCTACAGTGATACGCTAGACAAGCGGCCTAACCTCTACCACCGCAGCCCCGCTCTGTATGGAGTCACCATCTTCCACGGCTTGTATCAGGTATCCATCCAATGTTGGCTCACCCTGTCTGCTCTTTGCCATCCACGAGGAGGGGTTTTCCACTGACCATGGTGTGTACATGTTTATCTTTCTGCTAAAAAAAAAAAAAAAAAAAAAAAGAAGGGGGAAGAAGAAGGAGGTTTATGTCATTGGCACTATTGGAGTCATTAAAAGCTGACTTGGCTGTATTCCGCTCTTACTCCTAGGAGTTTGCATGTAGAACTTTTCATGGGATTTAATTGGTTGCTTTAAGAATATGGATATGCCCACAGCAACAGGCCCAGTGTACAAAAAGAGGGCGTTGCCAACAGCAAAAGGCCCAAGGTGCAAAAAAAAACACGTTGCCCATAGCAACTGCCCTGTCGCCCCAATTAATTTTTTTCTGTAGTAATTTTTTTTTTTTTAAACGTCATCTCTGAGCATTTTTACCCCCAGCACACTCTCCATTTGTCACACCCAGCAGGCCAATGAGCCCCAGTGTATGCCAGTGTACCACCCACCACCTACAGGAGATCCTACAAGGACCCCAGGCAGGCTGCCCCATGTTATGACACCACTATAATATTCACAGAGAGACCCGCACCGTGCCCTCCCCCGGTCACATAAGGCGCTCACACGTACCAGACACCGGGAACACACACTCCGCTCTCCCCCTATCACCGCGGCTCCATGCACTGAAGAAAAGACGCAATCCTCCGGCGCACGCTGATGACGTCGGCGATCTCCCCATAAGCGCCGCAGCCGCTGCTAGCCGGAGGGGGCGTGGCCGCTCCAAAATAGGCTGCCTCTGTTTCATCAGATTAGGCGACCCGTCGGAATATGTGACGGTAGTGACGTTCCGTCGCTGCCATCTTGCTACACCCCGCACTTCTCTACAGCAAGGGGAAGGGGTGTAGCGTCGCATATGGCGACCCATTAAATTTGGCTTGGGAAAGCAGACATCTTGTTACACCCACCAGAGTTTTGCATTTTACACTTATTTTTAACAGTAAAATGAGTTTATACAGTGAAATACAGTACTTAGAACTCCGTCTGACTGTTTAGATGTTGAATTGTAAAAGCAGCGAACTTCTGTCAGATTCGTAAACCTATGAGATGAGCAGGCTTACCGCTGCTTTTAAAATTCAACATCTAACAAGTGAGACGGAGTTCTAAGTACTGTATTTCACTATATAAACTCACTGTACTGTTAAAAATAAGTGTAAAATATAAAACTCCGGTGGGTGTAACAAGATGTCCGCTTTCCCCCTTCTCAGTGTATCCTTACTATGGAGGCGTGCGGGGTGTAGCAAGATGGCGGCCGCGGAACGTCACTTTCCGTTACACATTCTGACGGGTCGCTGATATTTCGTCAGATTAGGCGACCAGTCAGAATGTGTGACGGAAGTGACGTTTTGTCACCGCCATCTTGCTACACCCCGCACGCCTCCATAGTAAGTATACACTGAGAAGGGTAAAAGCGGATATTTTGTTACACCCACCGAAGTTTTGCATTTGACACTTATTTTTAACAGTAAAGTGAGTTCATATAGTGAAATACAGTACTTAGAACTCCCTTTGAATGTTTATATGTTGAATTTTAAAAGCAGCGAACGTCTGTCAGATAAGCAAACCTATGAGATGAGCAGGCTTACCGCTGCTTTTAAAATTCAACATCTAACCTGTCAGACTGAGTTCTAAGTACTGTATTTCACTATATAAACCCAGTTTACTGTTAAAAATAAGTGTAAAATGCAAAACTCCGGTGGGTGTAACAAGGTGTCCGCTTTCCCCCTGTCACGTCACATTCGGCTACCCATCACATTTTGCTACCTGCTGGAGTGCGCATGCGCGACGCTGCCATATGCGTTCCAACACTCTTGTAAGACCACTTTGCCACATGGCCCCTTGCCGGCTTGCTTTTGCTCGCCATGATTCGGGCACAGCCTCGCTTCGCTCGGCATAATTATAATCTAACTCTATGTCCACTTGGATGGTGGGGTTTGAACCTGGACTCAGGGGTGTGGCCACAAAATTCTGCGCAAGAGCAGATCGCCACAGTGTTGGAACGCATATGGCGGCGTCGCGCATGCGCAGTCCAGCGGGTAGTCAAATGTCATGGGTCGCCATATGTGATGCTTCACCCCTTCTCAGTGTATCCTTACCATGGATGAGTGCGGGGTGTAGCAAGATGGTGGCGACGGAACGTCACTTCCATTACAAAATCTGACGGGTCGCCAAATCTGACGGAACACCGCCAGTAAGTGGGCGGAGCCAAGATTACAGTTGCAGGCTGAGTGTCTTTGCCAGAGAGTGGGCGGAGTCAGCAGGGAGCTGATGAAATTAGTTGGTTTGGGTGTAATTCAGCATGCCTTGCAAACAATTAAAGAGCTCAGAACACAAAAACTTTATTTCAGCAGTATGTTATAACATAAAGCATATCTACACTCTAAAACAACCTTGTCATACATTGCGGCGCAGATTTGTGGGATATTGTTGCATGATCACGGCTGAGGACTGTGGAGTTCAACACAAAACAAAGGGGCGGGGATGCTGGTGACATCATTGACCTAATATATCCGTATATAATGTCACCGTTATCCCCACCCCTTTGTTACGTGGCTGCTGTTGATTGGGCTGACGACTTGCTGTCACGTGACAACTTCTCATGGTTTCAAACATTAATACAGGGGGTCCCCGGGTTACAAACAAGTTAGGGACTGTAGGTTTGTTCTTAAGTTGAATCTGTTTGTAAGTAAAAACAGGTACATTTTTTAAGTGTAGCTCCAGCCAAAAAAAATATTTTTAAGCTTTTTGGATAGCATAGGGAAGGGTTAACACCTCTGTAACATTTGTTGTGCTGTGTGTGCCCCTGTTCAGAAGATTTCACCTCACTCTCTGTCCCAATGTCAATTGGATTTTGAAAATTTTGGGTTGTTGTGGAAACAAGCCTTGGTGATAAAGCATCAGTAGAGGCACCTTTTCCCCATAATAGCTCTTACAGGAGTGAATTTCCCTTCCTAGGGGTAGATTTCCTCTCACTTCCTGTTGTCTCCCTCCGTTTGTAAGTAGGAGTCGTTTGTAAGTCAGATGTTTGTAACTAGGGGACCCCCTGTAGTTCACCTTTACCAAAAAACTGCAGATAAGGGCTGTGTGTATATAAAAACAAACTGCCCTGTCCTGACTAAAATTAAATAATACCCTTGCTTATAGGTCTGAGTCATTTATGCATCTCTCGTGGCCTGACTGGAAATCTAACCTTGACGTTGCTAAGGACGTTGCTAAGAGACACCTAGCTGTTACTGTTCACCTTCACCAAAACAGGAGTGAGGCTGCATTCACAAATGATGGGGGGCGGAATCGCCGCGATTCCGGCCCCCAATTTCAAATCGCTGCAAAACACGGGACACGTTTGCGATGTCATTACTTCTAATGGCACCCCAATCGCACTGCGATTTTGCAGTGATTGTCGCGCTGTAAATTGCTTGTCACTGTCGTTTGTCACTCAAAAAGAAACATGAGCTTCTTTTGGGCGACAGCGTAGCGTGCGCTGTGATTTGCTGCGACAAATCGATTGGGGCGCCATTAGACTTAACAGCATCGCAAACGCGTCCCGTGTTTTGTAGCCATTTGAAATCTCGGGGCAGAATCATGGCGATTCCACCTGCAATCATGCGTGAATGCAGCCTGAACTTTCAAATAGACATGGGCACTGACAAAAAATTTGTTCATTTTCATTTTCGTTTCATTCGTTTTTTGCTTTTTTCGGAAATTCGAAAATTTGGAAATTTGAAAATTCGGATTTTCAAATTTCCGAATTTTTGAATTTCCAAACTTTCGAATTTCCGAATTTAGAATTTCAAATTTCCGAATTTTCGAATTTCTGAAAATTTGGAATTCGAAAATTTGAAATTCAGAAATTTGAAAATTCAGAAGTTCAGAATTCGAAAATGCGAATTTCGAATTTCCGAATTTTCCAAATTTTGCATTTTCGAATTCTGAATTTCTGAATTTTCAAATTTCTGAATTTCAAATTTTCGAATTCCAAATTTTCAGAAATTCGAAAATTCGAAAATCTGAAAAAAAGAAAGAAAATCAGTAAAATACGAAATAACAACTAACCAATAATAACTAACTATTAAATTATAGGTATTGGAATCTCCTTTCAAATTTGGCTGTTTGTGAACGTAACGAATACAAATTTATCTGAAGTTACGAATTATCCGAAATAACGAATGCCGCATCGAAACAAATGGCATGGAACAAATTAATAATAAAAGGTTTTTTATTATTATTATTTATTATTATTAGATTGTTACATTCCATTCGTTTGGATACGGCATTCGTTATTTCAGATAATTCGTAACTTTGGATAAATTCATACTTGTTACGTTCACTAACAGGCAAATTTGAAAGGAAATTCCAGTACCTATAATTTAATATTTATTATTAGTTAGTTATTATTTCACATTTTTGGGTTTTTGAATTTTCAGATTTTCATACTTTTGAATGTTCAGATTTTTATTCTTATTTTTGGATTTCCTAATTTCGAATTTTGGAATTACCGAGCTTCCAAAGTTTCGAATTTCCGAATTCCGAATTTTCAAATTCCGAATTTCTGAAATTTCTAAATTCCGAATTTCAAATTTCTGAAATTTAGAATTTCTGAAATTTCGAATTTTCCAATTTCCGAAATTTCAAATTTCCAAAATTCAGAATATCCGAAATTTCGAATTTCCGAATTTTGGGTTTTTCGAATTTTCAGATTTTCATTCTTTTGAATGTTCAGATTTTTATTCTTATTTTTGGATTTCCTAATTTCGAATTTCCGAATTCCGAATTTTCGAATTCCGAATTTCTGAAATTTTGAATTTCTGAAATTCAGATTTTTCCAATTTCAGAAATTTCAAATTTCCAAAATTCAGAATATTCGAAATTTAGAATTTCTGAAATGTAGAATTTCTGAAATGTAGAATTTCTGAAATCTAGAATTTTCCAATTTCCAAAATTTCAAATTTCCTAAATTCCAAAATGTAGAATTTTCGAAAATTCAGAAATTCAAATTCGGAAATTCAAATTTTCAAAAATTCGGAAACTCAAATTTTTGAAAATTCGGAAATTTGAAAATTTGGAAATTCGACATTCGGAAATTAAAGAGTTTGTTAATTGTCAAGATTTGTTAAAAAAACTAAGTCGGAACTAAACGAATTGCACTTGTCTACTTTCAAATGCTGAGCTTACTCATCAGAGGAGAGAAAGCCCATGTGTGAGGGGGTTGAATCAGGGAAAGAGCTCGCTTCCGTAGCAAGGGCATTATTTAATTTTGGTCTAAGCTCTGTGACCAAGGATCGGCCTATTCTCAGCCTTTTGGCTAAGTGTAGTATCTATTCTTATCAGTTTTCGAGAGGAAGAAAGCTGGTGGCCTTTGATACCTCTTGATGTAATAAGGTGATAATAGCGGGAGAGCCTTTTTCCTCCAGTTCTGATTCTGGCCTAGTAAACCAGGCTTGTCCCCTGGTTGAAGGCAAGGCTCTTCCTAAGTTCCAATGCTTTCCTGATTTGAATGAGGCTGCTTCTGTCCGGCCTGGGGCTGGGAGACTTAAGGAGCTCCTGGTGATGTGCCTGCTGGGGGTTGGCGTCCCAGGGTGTGCCAGAAAAACACTTTTGGGCTGCACAACCCTTGGTGTTTCACCAGTACTAGGTCACGTCACCTTATGCTTTTCTTCCACTACACCTGTAGCGCCCTCTAGTGTGCTAGATGTATATAAGTTTGTTGTTAGTGTAGGGAAAAACTAGTTCAGGGCTAAGCCTGAGCTATGGATCTGGGTCAGGGTTTAGAGACTCATGCCAGCAGCTTCTCTGGTGCCTCCCCCTGTTTTCTGGAACATCGGACAATGTTATCAAATTTTTTTTGGAACCCTCAAGCATTATATCGTTTTTTTTTTAAAGCAGAAGCCCTAGATAATAAAATGGCGGTTGTTGCAATTTGTTTTATGTCACACAGTATTTGTGCAGTGTTTTTTTTTAAATACAATTTTTGAGGAAAAAACTTTTTAGAATATTAGGGCCACATGCAGTCCAGTGCGTTTTTTTTTCTGCATCAAAAACGCATAGAAAGTAGGTTGTATGGTTTTCAATGGCATAGTTCACAGCAGTGCTTGCAGTTCCAGTGCGTTCCAGAAAGAAAAAAATTAGAACATGCTGCATTTTTCCTGCACTGGACTGTACTGGAACGCTGTAAAAAGCATCAAAAACTCACGGGAACGCACCTAAGCGCACCAAAAACGCACTGGAACACCCATGTTCTTATTTAAGCCTAAGGAAAAAAAAAGGGGGGGAATGCACTGCACTGCATCAAAAACGCATTTAAAAACGCACTGGAAAGCATCAAAAACGCACATGCAAAAAAATATCTGGAGCACATTCAGACTGCGTTTCTATGGTGTGAACTGGCCCTTAATGCAAAAAAAAAACACCCCAAAACATAACCCAATTTGTTTTTTAACCACTTGACAACTGGGCACTTAAACCCCCTTCGTGACCAGACCAATTTTCAGCTTTCAGCGCTCTCACACTTTGAATGACAATTACTCAGTCATGTAATATTGTACCCAAATGAATTTTTTGTCCTTTTTTTCATACAAATAGAGCTTTATTTTGGTGGTATTTGATCACCGCTGGGTTTTTTATTTTTTGCGCTATAAATGAAAAAAGACCGAAAATTTGGAAAAAAAACGCATTTTTCTTTGTTTCTGTGATAAAATTTTGCAAATTAGTAATTTTTCTTCATACATTTTGGCCACAATTTATACTGCTACATATCTTTGGTAAAAATAACCCAAATTAGTGGATATTATTTGGTCTTTGTGAAAGTTAGAGAGTCTACAAGTTATGGTGCAAATCATAAAAAATTGATCACACCTGAAGTACTGACGGCCTATCTCATTTCTTGCCACCCGAACAAGCCAGAAAAGTACAAACACCCCCCAAATGACCCCTTTTTTGAAAGTAGACATTCCAAGGTATTTAGTAAGATGCATGGTGAGGTTTTTGATGTTGTCATTTTTTCCCACAATTCTTTGCAAAATGAAGATTTTTTTTTTTCCCCCCACAAAATTGTCATTGTAATAGGTTATTTCTCTCACATGGCATGTGTATACCACAAATGACACCCCAAAATACATTCTGCTACTCCTCCTGAGTATTACGATACCACATGTGTGGGACTTTTTCACAGCCTAGCCACATACAGAGGCCCAACATGCAGAGAGCTCCCTCACGTGTTCTAGGAGCATAAATTACACATCTAATTTGTTGACTGCCTATTACACTTTTGAAGGCCCTGGAGCACCAGGACAATGACATGTGACACTGACGTGGCACTGATGACAAATGGCACTGATACGTGGCACTGATGACAAATGGCACTGATACGTGGCACTGATGACAGATGGCACTGATACGTGGCACTGACACTGATGTGGCACTGATGACAGATGGCACTAATACATGGCACTGATGACAGATGGCACTAATACGTGACACTGATGACAGATGGCACTAATATGTGGCACTGACAGATGGCACTAATACGTGGCACTGATGACACGTGACACTGATGACAGATGGCACTAATATGTGGCACTGATGACATGTGGTGCTGATGACAAATGGCACTGATGACAGATGGCACTAATATGTGGCACTGATGACACGTGGCACTGATGAAAGATGGCACTAATACAGGGCACTGATGACAGATGGCACTAATACGTGGCACTGATGACAGATGGCACTAATACGTGGCACTGATGACACTGATGACAGATGCACTGATACGTGGCACTGCTGACACTGATGACAGATGGCACTGATACGTGGCACTGATGACACGTGACACTGATGACAGATGGCACGTGACACTGACAGGTGACACTGATGACAGATGGCACTTATACATGGCACTGGGGACAGATGGCAGGACAGATTTCAGGGGCAGATGGCAGGGCAGATGGCAGGGGCAGATTTCAGGGGCAGATGGCAGGACAGATTGCAGGGGCAGATGGCAGGACAGATTGCAGGGGCAGATGGCAGGACAGATTGCAGGGGCAGATGGCAGGACAGATGGCAGGACGGATAACAGTGGGACACTTTTATTTTTCTTTTTTTTTTTTTTTTACACTTACCGCCGCAGCGGTTCGCTCTCCCTCCTCACACGCTGTCTCTGTGTGAGGAGGGAGAGACGGCGATGAGAGATGATCTCATATGTTTATATATGAGATCCTCTCTCATTGGCACCGCCGATCGCACTGTAAACGGCCGCTGTCATTGGCCGTTTACGGCGATCTGTGACTGGCTGTGTCCGAGGGACACGGCCAGCACAAAACTTCCGCGATGCGCGCCCGCGGGAGCGCGCAATGCGGAAGTAAACAGGAGGCCGTCCAGGGACGCCCTCCCGGCAATTGGAGTCCGCGCTGTAGCCGTCTTTCGGCTATAGCGCGGACGCCTAGGTGTTAAATATAAAAGATGATGTTACTCCAAGTAAATACTGTAGATACCAAACATGTCACGCTTTAAAATTGCGCAGGTCATGCAATGGAGACAGGCAATGTAAGTTTTACTATCCATAGGCAGGGTGGATTTGATTTAAATCATCATTTTAAGGGCCAGTTCACACCATAGAAACGCAGTCCGGATGCATTCCAGGTGCTTTTCTGCATGCGCGTTTTTGATGTGTTCCGGTGCGGTTTTCATGCGTTTTTGGTGCATTTTTGATGCAGTCCAGTGCTTCCCCCCCTCTTTTTTCTTAACCTTAAGGGCCAATTCACACCATAGAAACGCAGTCTGGATGCGCTCCAGATGCTTTTTTGCATGCTCGTTTTTAATGCGTTCCAGTGCGTTTTGGTGTGTTTTTGATGCAGTCCAGTGCCTCTTTCCCCCCCTTTTTTTTTCTTACCCTTAAATAAGAACATGGGTGTTTCAGTGCGTTTTTGGTGCGTTTAGGTGCGTTCCCGTGAGTTTTTGATGCTTTTTACAGAGTTCCAGTACAGTCCAGTGAAGGAAACATGCAGCACGTTCTACTTTTTTTTCTGGAACTGGAACGCACTGGAACTGCAAGCACTGGTGTAAACTATGCCATTGAAAACCATATAACCTACTTTCTATGCCTTTTAGATGCAGAAAAAAACGCACGGGACTGAATGTGGTGTGAACTGGCCCTAAATAAGGATAAGTGTGTTGCAGTGCGTTTTTGGTGCATTTAGGTGCGTTCCAGTGCATTCCAGTGCGTTTTTGACACGTTTTACAGCGTTCCAGTACAGTCCAGTGCAGAAAAAATGCAGCATGTTCTACTTTTTTTTTTCTGGAACGCACTGGAACTGCAAGCACTGGTGTGAACTATGCCATTGAAAACCATATACCCAACTTTCCATGCGTTTTTGATGCAGAAAAAAAACGCAATGGACTGCATGTGGTGTGAACTGGCCCTAAAGAGCAACTGTCATCTGTCCCACAGTGGCTCCTCCTCTGACCCGCTGTTGACTCACCGACAGTCCCATTCACTATAATGGGACGGCTGGTGATGCGGCAGGGACACAACAAGGTGAGGGACGTGGCGACAGCAGGTGAGTGGATGCCCGCTAACAGGCTCTGCCATGATGGATCTGAAATGACAGGTGCTCTTTAAATGTAAGGACATATTCTTGCTGGTAGTTACAATATTTAATATTTGCAAACAAAATGAAGGTTTCCTATTTTAGAATAATAAACTGTCAGGTTAGTAAATCAGCAATATCAGAACTGATTCAATCATACAGTTTTTAGTGTACATATATTTGCAAAACAATATGATAAAGGAATATTCCTGAACTTTGTTTTATCTCATGGTTACTGTGAAATTGTGTGAATGCATCAATGTAGTGCATGTTCTTCTCAGCTCGCAGAGCTTGGATTCATTGAATGAGTTTACCAAAAATGAAAATATTGCAGAATATACAGCCTCATGCTACATAACTAAGCTCCATTTCATGCTGAATAAACGACATTACTAATGTATCTTAAAGTGGGGTTCCACCCAAAAAAACAAAAATACCTGAAAAATTCTAAAAAAAAAACAAAAAAACATTTGGATATTTTTTTTTTTACTTACCTCTAAATGCCTGTTGCTAGGGGGTCCCTCGTAGTCTGCCTCTTCCAGTGCCTGGGCTGGTGACATCACTTCCCCCTCGACACAGGAAGGGCTGGGCTCTGCTCCCTCCCTCCTGTCAATCATCTGGGACCCATTACAGGTCCCAGGTGATTAAGCGGCCAATCACGGCGCGTGGCACTGCTCACGCATGCGCAGTGGGTGCCAGGCTGTGAAGCCACAGCCCGGCGCCCACAGTTGAAATGCCGGCGCCGACGAGCGGAGGGGGGGGGCGAGCGGGGCTTCGATCCCCCGCATCGCTAGACCCTGGGACAGGTAAGAGTCCAATTAAAAGTCAGCAGCTGCAGTATTTGTACCTGCTGACTTTTAATTTTTTTTTTTTTAATGGACCCCCTGGGTGGAACTCCTCTTTAAATAGAAAACTAATCACAAAAATCTGATTTAAATAAAGCCGATCCTGGCTTTGTTCGGCTGGTCGTTCGGGACTCCCGGTGGGATGGGAAAGCCTGAGGAAGCCGCGGAAGACGACATGGGGTGGGGGGGGAGGGTGAGGGGGAGTCGGCTGGGATTGATTTTACAAAAGAGCCGACCACCGGCTCTAAAAAACTGTATCGGGGTATGCGGCTGCAGTCATCAATCAGCGGCTCCTACAGTTGCTGGCATGGGGTAAGGTTGGTATGTCTGTCTGTCTGTGACGGCTGGCATCCAGCTGCCACAGCTTCTACAGACCATAGCTCCCAACTGTCCCTGATTTGGAGAGACTGTCCCTGATTTGGAACAATGTCCCTCTGTCCCTCTTTCCTCCTCATTTGTCCCTCATTTTGGTCTGATCTAAAAACGGACATTACAGAGGAGATCTTGTGCTAGAATTATTGCTCTCGCTCTAACATTCATGGCGATACCTCACATGTGTGGTTTGAATGCCATTTACATATGCTGATGCGACCTACGTATGCGTTCGTTTCTGCGTGCGAGCACGAGGGAGTGGGGCATTTAAAACCTTTTATTTTTTATTATTGTTTGTTTTATTTTTACACTTTCTCTTTAAATTGTTTCTTTTTAATCACTTTTATTCCTATTACAAGGAATGTAAACATCCCTTGTAATAGGAATAGGGCATGACAGGTCCTCTTTACGGAGAGATCTGGGGTCTATAAGTCCCCAGATCTCTCTTGCATGCTGGGAAGCCTGAGATCTAAAAAAAAATGTGAAAAAAAAAAAGATCTCAGGGCTTCTAGCAAGAAAACAGCAGTCGCTACCGGCCTCCGAGGGTCACAGAGATGGTCGGGGACCATCTGATTCCCGGTCAGCTCCATGGTAAACCACCATCACCAGCGTATTCATTCTCCAGCTCCCTGATCACATGGGAGGAGCTTAGGAGGGCGGCGGCGGGGGGGGGGGGGGGTTGTACCCTCCCGCCACCTGTAAAAAGCAATCAAGCACTTCAACCTAAGGACATCATATGAGGGTAAAGTGGTTGTAAAGGCAGAAGTTTTTTTTTTAACTTAATGCATTCTAAGCATTGAGATAAAAAAACCTTCTGTGTGCAGCAGCCACACCTTAGCCCCCCCAATACTTACCTGAGCCCCATCTCGCTCCAGCGATATTGCATGAGACTCGGCTGTCCCGGACTCTTCTTCCCCATTGGCTTAGAGAGCAGTAAAGCACCATTGGCTCCCTCTGCTGTCAATCAAAGTCAGTGAGCCAATGAGAAGAGAGAGAGGGGGCGGGGCCGTGGCTGCAGCTGAAAGGACACACAGAGCTGCGGCTCGGCATGGGTGCTGCCATAGCCGGGGCTGTCTTTAAGGCAGGGCAAAAGTGGCATCTGCCCTGGGCCCCAACATTGTTGTGGGGCCCAAAGCAGCTGCCTCATACTTGCCAACTGTCCCAGTTTAAATTCCCTTGTCACTTGAAGTTTTAGTCCCGTGCTGTGTCCCGATAGCTCAGTGTGAAGTGCTGCTACTGATGCTGCCCAGCTCTGCCCTATTGCCGTGTACAGATGACTCACCTGCAGACCCTGTGTTTACATGTAAATAACCTGCATTGATATGTAAATAGCAGCGGACCAGAGGCATTGATATGTAAATAGAGGCGGTATTCATATGTATATCATGCCCCCCTGAGGTCATATCCACCATCACTTTTGCTGAATGATGCCCACTAGCGAGCATGCTGGAAAGTCCTGCCTACAACTGTGTCAAGCCTAACATCAGCCTGTTCTGCAAAGGTAAGCAAATTGTAGGTGAAACCCTTCTTAAAAATAACATCGGGCCACAGCAACCTGAATTGTGCATATGAACATCTCAGCAGATGTGTGAGGGTGTCATTAACAATTGGTGGCACTGCTGTGTATCTGCTGAGGAGCAGCAGGAAAGTGATTTTGCATGCGTTCCCGCCACACATAAATGTGAACGCAGGCTAAATGTCTCAGTTACATTGGTGGTCAGTGTAAATCTTCTCATTACATTGGGTCTTGGTGTAGAATCCTTTCATTCACACTGGTGGTCATTGTAAATTCCCCAATATCCAACTTTACTGTACGATTCAAAATTTGCCACAGTGTACTGCCTCCTAACTAATCCCACCCCCCCCCCCCACTGCCACTGATCCCATCAACCCCCCAGCCTTGCCACTGGTCACACAGCACGCCCCCCCCCCCCCCCCTCCTCCAGCATTGCCACTGATCCCAGGATTCCTAGGAGTTTTCTGTCTCCCCAGTCCATGGTGTTGCAGGCAGTGAGGAGATGATGTGCTGTAACCTTTAGCAACCAGTCAGTGAGCAGTAATGATGTGCACTAACCTCTTGCAACCAATCATTGAGCGGTTAGGATATGCAGTAACCTCTAAGAACCAATCAATGAGCAGTAATAAAGTGGAGTAACCTCTAGCAACCAATTAGTTGGGTGAGTGGTAAGGATGTCCAATAACCTTTTGCAACCAATCAGTGAGCAGTATAGATGTACAGTAATCTATAGCAACCAAACAACAAGCAGAAGTCACATGCTGCAACCTCTAGCAAATAATCAGTGAGCCATAATGTGTGCTGTAACCTCTAGCAGCCAGTCAGTGAGCCGTAATGATACACTGTAACCTCTGGCAACCAATCGCTGCCTGATCTGATTCCGTAGACTGATTTTGAGTCTAGCTGCTATTTATATGGAATAAAAGCATATGTTTTCATAATTTTTTTAACCTTGAAAAAAATATAGAAAATTAAATAACTCCTGAAGGCCAATAGACTGAGGTAGGGACATATTACAAAAGCAGTGAATCTGACCTCTGACAACCTTTCAGGTGTTTTAAATGTCAGGTAATGATTTACCACTAGTCAATGTTTGGTGAGCCCCCGTTCACATCTGCGTGATTTGACATGCGATTTGACAGGTCGATTTGGCATGGTCGATTGACAGGTCGATGTGGCATGTGATTTGATAGGTTGATTTGGCATGGTCGATTGACAGGTCGATTTGGCATGGTCGATTGACAGGTCGATGTGGCATGTGATTTGACAGGTTGATTTGGCATGGTCGATTGACAGGTCGATGTGGCATGTGATTTGACAGGTTGATTTGGCATGGTCGATTGACAGGTCGATGTGGCATGTGATTTGACAGGTTGATTTGGCATGGTCGATTGACAGGTCGATGTGGCATGTGATTTGACAGGTTGATTTGGCATGGTCGATTGACAGGTCGATTTGGCATGCGATTTGACAGGTCAAATCGCACGCCAAATTCGCAGCCTATTGCCGGCAATGGCACTGTCCTAATTTGTGGCGCCGTACTGATTTCCAAAAGTAGTTCCTGCACTACTTATGGCGACTTTGGGGGCGATTTTAATAGACACCTGTGCATGAACCCGCACAGATGTCTTTCAAATCGTCCCCTGAACTCGCACTGAAATTCGGATTTGAAATCGTGCGAGTTCAGCTGAACTCACGCAATTTCAAACCCGCATTCAGTGTGAACTTACTCTCCAAGTCACATTCACTGCTTTATTAAATACGAGCATTAACCAGTTGCCCATCGCCCCCACGAACATGAACTGTGGTGCGGTGGCTCCTACAGGCAGAATAACGTACCTGTACTTTAGGCAGATCTCTACCTCCCCCACAGTTATAAAGCATTCCCAGGGAACACGTTTAACCCTTTGATCGCCCCTGATGTTAACCCCTTCCCAACCAGTGTCATTAGTACAGTGACAGTGCATTTTTTTTTAGCACTGATCACTGTATTGGTGTCACTGGTCCCCAAAACGTGTCACTTAATGTCCAATTTGTCCACCGCAATGTCGCAGTCCCACTATAAGTTGCCACCATTAAATTTAAATTCCATAAATCTATCCCATAGTTTGTAGACGCTGTAACTTTTGCGCAAACCAATCAATATGCGCTTACTGGAATTTTTTTTACCTAAATTATGTAGCAGAATACATATTGGCCTAAACTGATGAAGAAATTTGTTTGTTTTTTATAAATTTTATTGGAAATGTTTTAGAGCAGAAAGTAAAAAATATTTTTTTTTTTTTTCAAAATTGTCGTTCTTTTTTTGTTTCTAAAAAAAAAAAAAAACCCAAAGTTGATCAAATATCACCAAATGAAAACTCTATTTGTG
Source organism: Lithobates septentrionalis (assembly GCA_037952835.1). Lineage (NCBI taxonomy): Eukaryota > Metazoa > Chordata > Amphibia > Anura > Ranidae > Lithobates > Lithobates septentrionalis. The sequence goes on along the minus strand of JBBDGP010001135.1, from coordinate 4,349,401 downwards.
GGAAAAAAAGAACACAAACTTTATTTTGGTACAGCGTAGCATGACTGCGCAATTGTCAGTTAACCGCTTCAGCCCCACCCCCTTCCTGACTTTTTGCGATTTGGCGCTGCATCGCTTTAACTGACAATTGCGCGGTCGTGCGACGTTGCACCCAAACAAAATTGACGTCCTTTTTTTCCCACAAATAGAGCTTTCTTTTGGTGGTATTTGATCATCTCAGCGGTTTATAGTAAAAGTTGTAGCGTCTACAAAATAGGGGATAGTTTTATGGCATTTTTATTATTAATCTTTTTTTTCTTTAGTAATGGCGGCGATCTGCAATTTTTATCGTGACTGCGACATTATGGCGAACACATCGGACACTTTTGACACTATTTTGGGACCATTGTCATTTATACAGCAATCAGTGCTAAAAAATTGCACCGATTAATCTGTAAATGACACTGACAGGGAAGGGGTTAAACACTAGGGGGCAATCAAGGGGTTAAGTGTGTCCTAGGGAGTGATTCTGTGGGGGGGATGGGCTTCAACTCACATGACAGCGATAACTGCTCCCGATGACAGAGAGAAGTAGATCTCTGTCATGTCACTAGGCAGAATGGGGAAAATGCCTTGTTTACATTCCCGTTCTGTGGCTCTGTGACACAATCACTGGGAGACTGGCGGACATCGAGTCCGCCGGTCCCGCGGGCACGGTCACCGGCGGTCAACGGCGGGCGCGCGCGAGGGGATGTACAGGTATGCCCATTTGCCCACCGCTGCCATTGTGCCGACGTATATCGGCGTGCATCGGTCGGCAAGTGGTTAAAGTAGCTCAATGTTGTATCGCAAAAAATGACCTGGTCATGAAGGAGGGAGGGGGGGGGGGGGGGCAAATCTTCTGGAGCCGAAGTGTTTATAAGGGAAATTTTTATTTAGTTTTAAATAGAGTGGAGATGGGTTAGGTCAGGATTTCACATCCAGGATTTCCATGGAACTCTAGGGTTCCTCCAGAGGTTGCTAGGGGTTCCTTGAGCAATGAGCAATTTCTGCCTCTTAGATAAATTACCACTGACACCTTTGATCTTTTTAGCTATCTGTAAGGGGGTAATTCTTCCCAATGACCATCACACTAATGTATCATGAGTTGTAGATAGAGTCATTTTTAGCAGGAGTTTCTTGAGACCTCAGTTATTTTTCGAGGGTTCCTCTGTGTTGAAAAGGTTGAGAAAGGCCGGAATACGTCCTTTTGTTGACTTTTTATGTCTGTCTGTGTCCCTGCTGGAAAGATTCACCCCTTTTATTTGTCTTGGTGACGATTATCACAGACACAGAAAGTAAGGGGAAATCCCAAAATTTCAAGTTGCCACCAGAGTTTGGGATGAAGGAAATTGTTCAATGGGGACACCTGCTTCTATGGCAACTCTCTAAGATTGAATTTCCATTCATTGTCATTTAACAGCTATGCTACATCTCCATGTTACTCCTAATAGGTTATATGGTCCTAACTTCCTCGTATCTATGGTACTACAGGTTGTCCGATGTCTTTGGGGATAGGAAAAAGTATTCACCCCCCTTGACATTTTCCACATTTTGTCATGTTACAACCAAAAACGTAAACGTATTTTATTGGGATTTTATGTGATAGACCAACACAAGTGGCACATAATTGTGAAGTAGAAGGAAAATGATAAATGGTTTTCAATTTTTTTTACAAATAAATATGTGAAAAGTGTGGTGTACATTTGTATTCAGCCCCCCTTTGTAGAACCACCTTTCACTACAATTAGAGCTGCAAGTCTTTTTGGGGATGTCTCTACCAGCTTTGCACATCTAGAGAGGGACATTTTTGCCCATTCTTCTTTGCAAAATAGCTCAAGCTCTGTCAGATTGGATGGAGAGTGTCTGTGAACAGCAATTTTCAAGTCTTGCCACAGATTCTCACTTAAGGCCCGTACACACGATCAGACTTTTTGACAACAAACATGCAAATTAGCTGTTTTGGAGCAACATCCGACCGTGTGTACGCTCCATCGGACAAACTTTTTCTGTTTCCATCGGACTTTTGTTGGCTGTGCGAACGGACAAATTTTCCGGCAACAAAAGTCCGATGGAGCAAAGTCCGATCGTGTGTACACAAAAGCATCGGACTTTTGTACAAACTACAGTACGCGGCCACGAGAATGTTTCCAGCACGAACCCATCGCGCTGGCTCTCGGCGACAGGGTACTGTACATCTCGTGCTGGCTGCAATAGGAAAAACACATTTTCATATTGCGGCGAGCGCGAGAGAGAATTCTCCTCTGGGGGCATACCAGACCCTTAGGTCTGGTATGGATTTTAAGGGGAACCCCCTACGCTGAAAAAACTGCGTGGGGGTCCCCTCAAAATTGATACCAGACCCTTATCCGAGCACGCAGCCCGGCCGGTCAAGAAAGGGGGTGGGGACGAGCGAGCACCCCCCCTCCTGAGCCGTACCAGGCCGCATGCCCTCAACATGGGGGGTGGGTGCTTTGGGGGAGGGGGTGCCCTGCGGCTCCCCCACCCCTAAGCACCTTGTCCCCATGTTGATGAGGACAAGGGCCTCTTCCCGACAACCCTGGCCGTTGGTTGTCGGGGTCTGTGGGCGGGAGGCTTATCGGAATCTGGGAGCCCCCTTTAATAAGGGGGCCCCCAGATCCTGGCCCCCCACCCAATGTGAATGAGTATGGGGTACATGGTACCCCTCCCCATTCACCTAGGGAAAAAAAGTGTCAATAAAAAAAAACTCACTACACAGGTTTTAAAAGTAATTTATTAGGCAGCTCCAGGGGTCTTCTTCCGACTTCGGGGGTCTTCTTCCGACTTTGGGGGGTCTTCTGCCGACTTCGTGGGTCTCTCAGGCCTCTTATCCCTCTCTCCAATGTCGTCTCCACGCTCTCTGGTTCTTCGCCGGTGCCTTCTTCCGGGCTCCTCCGATATCTTCTGCTCTTTTGCTGCTCTTTTGCTAGCGGAGGAGCCCGGACATCTGGATCATCTTCTTCCCTCTTCTCTTCCAGAGATGTTGACACAACGCTCTCTCCGGCTGTAATGCTGTCTGTGCGCCCTGCTATGACTTATATAGGTGGTGACCCCGCCCCCCTATGACATCACAGTCCCGAGGCATGATGGGACTGTGAGGTCATAAGGGGGCGTTGTCATAGGATGACATGATACCTTGCGAGCCGGGTTCACACTGGTGCGGGGATCCGACTTGGATCCCTGCCAATGCCAGGCACTGTGTTTGGTATGAATCTTGAGGGGAGCTCCACGCCAAATTTTAAATAAAAAAAATGGCATGGGTTCCCCTCCAGGGGCATACCAGGCCCTTAAATCTAGGTATGGATTTTAAGGGGAACCCCTACACTGAAAAAACTGCGTGGGGGTCCCCCCCGAATCCATACCAGACCCTTATCCGAGCACGCAGCCCGGCCGGTCAGGAAAGGGGGTGGGGATGAGCGAGCCCCCCCCCCACTCCAAAGCACCTTGTCCCCATGTTGATGAGGACAAGGGCCTCTTCCCAACAACCCTGGCCGTTGGTTGTCGGGGTCTGCGGGCGGGGGGCTTATCGGAATCCGGGAGCCCCCTTTAATAAGGGGGCCCCCAGATCCCGGCCCCCCACCCTATGTGAATGAGTATGGGGTACATCGTACCCCTACCCATTCACCTAGGGAAAAAAGTGTCAATAAAAAAACACAGTACCCAGGTTTTTAAAGTAATTTATTAGGCAGCTCCGGGGTCTTCTTCCGACTCCGGGGTCTTCTTCCAACTTCGGGGGTCTCTCTGGCGTCTTCTCCCGGTGTCCGGTTCTTCTGCTGGGCTCCTCCGCTATCTTCTGCTCTTTTGCCGCTCTTTTGCTAGCGGTGGCCCGGACTTCTGCGTCGCCTTCTCCCCTCTTCTCTTCTTCTGATGTTGACCCGATGCTTTTTCCAGCTGGAATGCTCTCTGAGCGCTCCGCTATGACTTATATAGGTGGTGTACCCGCCCCCCTATGACATCACAGTCCCGGGGGAAGGTTGGGACTGTGAGGTCACAAGGGGGCGTGGTTATGTCATCATATGACCACGCCCCCTTATGACCTCACAGTCCCAGCATGCCCCAGGACTGTGATGTCATAGGGGGACGGGGTCACTGCCTATATAAGTCATAGCGGAGCGCCCAGACAGCATTACAGCCGGAGAGAGCGTTGTGTCAACATCTCTGGAAGAGGAGAGGGAAGAAGACATCTCTGAAGACTGGGCTCCTCTGCTAGCAAAAGAGCGGCAAAAGAGCAGAAGATAGCAGAGGAGCCCGGCAGAAGGAAGAAGGCACCGGAGAAGAACCAGAGAGCGTGGAGACGACACCGGAGAGAGGGAGAAGAGGCCTTAGAGACCCCCGAAGTCGGCAGAAGACCCCCGAAGTCGGCAGAAGACCCCCAAAATCGGAAGAAGACCCCCGGAGCTGCCTAATAAATTACTTTTCAAACCTGTGTAGTGTGTTTTTTTTATTGACACTTTTTTCCCTAGGTGAATGGGTAGGGGTATGATGTACCCCATACTCAATCACTTAGGGTGGGGGGCCGGGATCTGGGGGCCCCCTTATTAAAGGGGGCTCCCGGATTCCGATAAGCCCCCCGCCCGCAGACCCCGACAACCAACGGCCAGGGTTGTCGGGAAGAGGCCCTTGTCCTCATCAACATGGGGACAAGGTGCTTTGGGGTGGGGGGCCGCAGGGTGCCCCCTCCCCCAAAGCACCCACCCCCCATGTTGAGGGCATGCGGCCTGGTACGGCTCAGGGGGGGGGCGCTCGCTCATCCCCACCCCCTTTCCTGACCGGCCAGGCTGCGTGCTCGGATAAGGGTCTGGTATGGATTTGGGGGGGACCCCACGCCGTTTTTAGGAAAATGTGTTTTACCTATTTCAGCCAGCGCGAGATGTACAGTACCCGGTCGCCGAGAATCAGCGCGATGGGTTCGCGCTGGAAACATTCTCGCGGCCGCGTACTGTAGTTTGTACAAAAGTCTGATGCTTTTGTGTACACACGATTGGACTTTGCTCCATCAGACTTTTGTTGCCGGAAAGTTTGTGCGTTCGCACAGCCAACAAAAGTCCGATGGAAACAGAAAACGTTTGTCGGTACACACGGTCGGATGTTGCTCCAAAACAGCTAATTTGCATGTTTGTTGTCAAAAAGTCCGATCGTGTGTACGGGCCTTAAGATTGCCCTGTATTTGGCTCCATCCATCTTCCCATCAACTCTGACCAGCTGCCCTGTCCCTGCTGAAGAAAAGTATCCCCACAACATGATGCTGCCACCACCATGTTTCGCGGTGAGGATGGTGTGTTCAGGGTGATGTGCAGTGTTAGTTTTCCACCACACATAGCGTTTTGCTTTTAGGCCAAAACGTTCAATTTTGTCCTCATCTGACCAGAGCACCTTCTTCCACATGTTTGCTGTGTCCCCCACACGGCTTCTCGCAAAGGGGACTTCTTTTGGCTTTCTTTCAACAATGGCTTTCTTCTTGTCAGATTTGTTGAGAGGCCAGATTTGTGGAGTACACGACTAATAGTTGTCCTGTGGACAGATTTTCCCCCCTGAGCTGTGGATCTCTGCAGCTCCTCCAGAGTTACCATGGGGCTCTTGACTGCTTCTCTGATTAATGCTCTCCTTGCCCGGCCTGTCAGTCTAGGTGGACGGCCATGTCTTGGTAGGTTTCAGTTGTGCCATACTCTTTCCATTTTCAGATGTTGGATTGAACAGTGCTCTGTGAGATGTTCAAAGCTTGAGATATTTTTTTAGAACATAACCCAGCTTTAAAATTCTCCACAACGTTATCCCTGACCTGTCTGGTGTGTTCCTTGGCTTTTATGATGCTGTTTGTTCACTAAGGTTCTCTAACAAACCTCTGAAGCAGGGGTAGGCAACCTGGGGCCCTCCATGTGTTGTGGAACTACATTTCCCCTTGAAGCATTGCAAGGCTGCAGTTACAATTACTCCCAGAGGCATGATGGGACTTGTAGTTCTGCAACAGCTGAAGGGCCCCAGGTTGCCTACCCCTGTTCTGAGGGCTTCACAGAACAGCTGTATTTATACTAAGATTAAATCACACACAGGTGGATTCTATTTACTAATTAGGTGACTTCTGAAGGCAATTGGCTCCACTAGATTTTAGTTAGGGGTATCAGAGTAAAGGAGGCTGAATACAAATGCACGCCACACTTTTCACATATTTATTTGTAAAAAATGTTGAAAACCTTTCATCATTTTCTTTTCCACATCCCGATTATGTGCCACTTTGTGTTGGTCTATCACATAAAATCCCAAAAATACATTTACGTTTTTGGCTGTAACATGACAAAATGTGGAAAATTTGAAGGGGTATGAACAACAATCTGTCATCTCCTCTAGTCAGTCCCCTCCCCCCCACAGTTAGAACACACCTAGGGAACACAGTTAACTCCTTGATCGCCCCCTAGTGTTTAACCCCTTCCCTGCCATTGTCATTTACACAGTAATGAATGTCTTTTTATAGCACTGATCGCTGTAAAAATGTCAATGGTCCCAAAATAGTGTCAAAAGTGTCCGATCTCTCCAATGTCGCAGTCCCGATAAATCGCAGTTCACCGTCATTACTAGTAAAAAAAAAATAAAATAATAAAAATGCCATAAATCTATCCCCTATTTTGTAGACGCTATAACTTTTGCGCAAACCAATCAATATACGCTTATTGCAATTTTTATTACCAAAAATATGTAGAAGAATACATATCGGCTTAAACTGAGAAAAAAATTAGCCTTTTTTTTAAAAAAATGGGGATATTTATTATAGCAAAAAGTATAAAATATCGTGTTTTTTTCAAAATTGTCGCTCTTCTTTTGTTTATAGCGCAAAAAATAAAAACCGCAGAGGTGATCAAATACCACCAAAAGAAAGCTCTAATTGTGGGAAAATAAGGAAGTCAATTTTGTTTGGGTACAGCGTCGTACGACCGCGCAATTGTCAGTTAAAGCGACACAGTGCCGAATCGCAAAAAATGGCCCGGGTCATTGAGCAGCCAAATCTTCCGGGGCTGAAGTGGTTAAATAATCTTTACCTCCAAAAAAGACAAATAAGTAAAAAAAAAAATAATAATAATAATAAGGAAATAAAAAGGTACATTAATCAAACAAAAAAGTCACCAAATTGAAAAGGTGAGAATGGGGACTTAAGCCCAACTCACTTCGTTATATTTTGGTGCATTTTTTGCCTTGTGGGTTTTCCATTGACACTTCACTTTGCACATTTGTTTGATGTCTGCTAGGGTTATAATACAGGTGACATTTTAATGGAACTTGCATCATGCAAAAAAGCAAAGGACACTTTTACATAGGTATATTCCTGATATGTGCCTGCTGTACCATGTACTTGTATGAAAATGTATCCTGTTCTCTTTGTATTGCTTCCTTTGTGTGAAATCCCTGGTGATCATGCCAGTCCCCCTGCTTTCCTATTTCAATCCAATCCCAGTATGGTCAATTCTCTGGCTGTGCTGGGAGAGCAGTCTTCCTGTCCTCCAATGATCAGACTTGTGCTCACCCCCCCCCCCCCCCCTCACAATCATTCACTGAGAAGATCAGTGTTCTGCTGTTTCTCTGCTTTCAGCTGACATGACCCCCCCTGCAGTCTCCACTCTCACCTCTCTAGCACAGCTCCCAACTGTCCCTGATTTGAAGGGACTGTCCCTGATTTGGAGCAATGTCCCTCTGTCCCTCTTTCCTCCACATTTGTCCCTCATTTTGGTCTGATCTGTATTTTGGTATATGAAATGCACTTTTTATCTTTCGAAAAGTGTTTCACAGTGCTAAACCTTTCATCCAAATTCTAAATTGCTGCATTTGTCAATTTTAAATGCCAATATAAAGGACATTTAGTTGTAAAAAAAAGCCCTTGTGGATTGATTTAACCTTTTTTTTTGGGTTATGTCCCCTTTAAGGGGCGTGACAGGGGGCGTGTCCTATGCCTACATATGTTTTGCTCTAGGACCCTTATGCAGATAGGAACAGAGGTCTTGTGATCACTTTTAAAAATATATATCATTTATAAATATTATACCATACCTCCCAACTTTTTGAGATAGGGACACCTATCAGCAAAAGTATGCAGGCATAGGACACACCCCTTGCCACGCCCTCTTAAAGGAGAATTGTAATAAAAACAAAATTGGTTAAACTCACAAGTGTTTTTTTTTTTTTACCACTACTATTCCTTTATATTGGCTGTTGGAATTTACAAATTCAGCAATTTAGAAACTGGATGAAAGGTTTAGCACTGGGAAACACTTTTTCATAGATAAAAAGTGAATTTTATATACAACTACATAGATCAGACCAAAATGAGGGACAAATGAGGAGGAAAGAGGGACAGAGGGACATTGCTCCAAGAAAGAGGGACAGAGGGACATCGCTCCAAATCAAGGACAGTCCCTCAAAATCAGGGACAGTTGGGAGCTATGTTATACACTATATTACCAAAAGTATTGGGACGCCTGCCTTTACACACACATGAACCTTAATGGCATCCCAGTCTAAAGCCTCGTACACACGCTTAGATTTTTTGACGACCGAACATCTGTTTTTTTTGTTAGCATTAGCATGCTAGTCTCATGTTGAAAGTGAAGAGGTTACTCACAATGTGAAAATTTTCATACGACAGAATACAACGTCAGAAGTGCTGTAACGTGTTGAATAGTTTTGTATCTATTCTTTCGTTTCTGAGCATGCGCAGTCTTACTCTTACAATTTTTTCTTACGAAAACTGTACTAATGAAACGAAAATTGGACTTCGAGTTCACATGCGACAAAAATTCTATAGTCTGCACACCCAGCTTTTGTCTGACGAAAATGCAAAATCAGCTGTCGAAACCACCGTACTAACGATCCGAAAATCAGCAGACAGTTGGTCGTACAAATTTTCCCATCTGATTTTCTTATCGTGTGTACGAGCCTTTAGTCCGTAGGGTTCAATATTGAGTTGGCCCTCCCTTTGCAGCTATAACAGCTTCAACTCTTCTGGGAAGGCCGTCCACCGAGGAGCGCTCTAGCAGAGTGCACTTGGGTTGAATCGGGAACAGCGGTAAAACCATCAGTATGAAAACCTTCTAATGGACTTGGAGACGTGTTCTGTGTGTGTGTGTGGGCGTTTGCCGGTTTGTAAGTATCAAGCGCAGTGCGTTGGGCTTCTTGACTTCAAATGTCTATGCACATTAGAGAAGCAAAGTCCGCATAACGAGAGAAGCATATTATTATATCTCTGTGTGGCTACGCTATACCTTTTGGATACATATCTGCTTTTATAAGAGGACATTGATATCTGCCTTGTTAATATACTCGTACCGTATATTGACAACACCAGTAGCAATGTCCCCGCAGATCTTTTCAAGCCTGTAAGAACAAGTAGAATGATTTTACTAGATATTGGTTATTCTGAGCAGTATTGAGTGGGCTCCACGCTGACTAAGATGGTGGATGTGGCTGGGCGGAGAGCAGTGTACATGCCTCAAGTGGGTGAGACATGTGCACTTCTCCCTCCCACTCCTGTGGCTGCCCTTCCCTTTAGTGTAATTTCCTGTGTAGTGTAATTTCCTGTGTAGTGTCATTTCCTGTGATGTCATTTCCTGTGATGTCATTTTGTATGGAGGAAGCGATTGGCTTTTGGTACCATGACTTCCTGTTTGTTACTTCCTTTTATTGTCCATGAGTAAAAGCCAAAAGCCTCTGCCCAGGAGAGGCAGATGAAGGAACGATGAAGTTAAGATGATGACTATGTCTGTTTATTGGGGAAATGGGGGAGACATGGGTTGTTTAAAGATGCATTATACTGAAAAGCTGGAAGGGCGCTTAATAGCGCAAAAGAGTATGGTGGTTTATCCACAACACCTTTGACTTTGTTTACAGTTGTGGTTGGAAGACAGTAAAAATTAGAGGTTGAGCTGTGTTTTTACTACTACCCAACTGTACCCTTTAGGCTCGATTCACACAGGGGCAACACGACTTCAACGCGACTTTGCACGGCGACTTCAACGCGGCTTCAACGCAACTTCAGTGCGACTTCAGCGCGACTTTAGCAAATTACAACGCGACTTCAAGTCACCTCCAGGACAGGCAACTTCGGCTGTGGCCAATCACAGGACAATCAGCTCTCTGGGAGGGAGGGGTTTGCCTGGGCAAACGAAATTTTTTGCCTGCAAAGTCGCTTGACTTTAGAGAGAGATCCGACTTGGGGGCGACTTCCATTGATTTCTATGGTACAGGTCGCCTACCAAGTCGGATCCAAGTAGTACAGGGAGTACGTTCTGAAGTCGGAGCGACTTCAGTAGTGTCTATTAAGACGCTCCCATTCACTGTCATGTGAATCTCTTTCTGGGGCGACTTGGGGCGACTTGAGGGGCGACAAGTCGGATCCCAAGTCGTCCCAGTGTGAACCGAGCCTTAAGCTGCAAAGGCAGCAGAGGGGGGATGTACACATGCCACAGCCAAAATTCTTTGCGCCAAAAATTGTCCGCACTGTTGGGTTCAGAGAGCAGTAATGCCTGCCGAACATGGCCCATCCAAGTGAATGGGGGCTTCCCACATCCGTGTGCAATGCATTCAGTTGCCGGGCACTGCTGTGGGGTTTAAACAGGTGGTGAGGAAGTGATATAACACCTCCTCACTGCCTGTCAAATACCTTCTGAAGAGCAATCCAAACGTGGATTGCTCTTCAGAGGACACCACGTGTAAACAAGTCCTAAGGTTGTTCAGCCGTTCCAGTATATTCTGTGAAATCAGCAGGGAGCTGGGGACAGAAACAGGACTATTGCTGAGTAACCTCTTGTCTGCAGAAATTACAAAAAATACCTGCTCAGCTGGGGGCCAGGGGAAGGGACAAAACTATTTAACCCCCTGGGCTCGAGTGATTACCTTTTGTGGTGATCCAGACAGGACTGTGGCTCTGGGCTTTATCTGCTCAGCTGGTGGTCAGGGAAGGAACATGTCTAATTAATGTTAACATTCACAAGACATGGATGAGTGAGTTTGGGGTGGAGGAACTTGACTGGCCTGCACAGAGTAGGGTCGCCATCTGTTCGGAACTCATCCGGACAGTACAAGTTTTGAGTCATTTTGAATCATGTGTATGGGTCTCAGTCCGACTGGATCCCGGACACATGATCCAGTCCGGACTGTGGCTCTGGGCTTGATCTGCTCATCTGTTGGCCCGGGGAGGAACATGACTAGTTAATGTTTATCAGGCACAAGTTCTTATCTTTATTCAGCAGTTCTGATAATTTAATCCGAGTCCCAATGTCCACTTCTATACCAATCCACCGGGGAATGTAATTGCCGGGAACCGTAGCACAAGGATTACTCTGCCGGGACTATTTGATGATATTCGGGCTCAGGCAGAGTAGTCCTTGTGCTGCATCTCCCGGCAATTACATTCTCCGGTGGATTGGTATAGAAGTGGACGTCGGGACTGATTGAATTGTCGGAACTGCTGAATAAAGATAAGAACTTGTGCCTGATAAACGTTAACTAATCATGTTCCTCCTCTGGCCACTAGCTGAGCAGATGGAGCCCAGAGCCACAGTCCGGTCTGGTGCATGTGTCCAGGGTCCAGTCAGACTGAGACCCATACACATGATTCAAAATGACTCAAAACCCGTACTGTCTGGGTGAATCCCGGACAGATGGCAACCCTACTCTGTGCAGGCCAGTCAAGTTCCTCCACCCCAAACTCACTCATCCATGTCTTTATGGACCTTGCTTTGTGCACTGGTGCGCAGTCATGTTGGAACAGGAAGGGGCCATCCCCAAACTGTTCCCACAAAGTTGGGACCATGAAATTGTCCAAAATGTCTTGGTATGCTGACCATCCATGTCTTCATAGACCTTGCTAACATGTTGTGAGAGTTTACATAGGCATTTTCCTAAGCCATTGTTTATTATAGTGCCATCTTGTGGTCATTTTGGTTATAGCATCATCTTTTTATGTCCTATTATCTGTGTCCCCTCCCATTCTTGTGATGTATTTCCTGTTCTTTCACGCTGTCTTGTGGGGATAAAGATGGCCACTTGTCTCTACCAAGATTGCCACCTCATCCTTTTAAAACTGAACACATATTAATTACACAGGTTCTGTGGCTGATTAAGGTGGTAATTAAACTACCTTGGGGCCTTACCTGCATTAAATTAGCTTCAGAACCTGTGTAATTCATATGCGTTTGGGTTTAAAGGGCTGAGGTGGCAACCCTAGCCTCTAGGCCTATGCAATCTGCTCACATAAAATTTTACCTCATGTCAGTAACAACCCATGCAATCCATACATGCAAAGAAAACAAAACAAATACGTTTAGAAATGAAGTTATGTGTAATAAAATGGAATGACACAGGGAAAAAGTATTGAACACACTAAAGCCGCGTACACACAAGCGAAATGTCCGACAGAAAAAGTCAGACGGAAGCTTTTAATCGTCTATTCCGATCGTGTGTAGGCCTCATCGGACTTCTTTTTTCGAAAATTCTGACGGACCTAGAAATGAAACATGTTCTAAATATTTTCGACGGAACCAATTCGTCTGTATGCTGTTCCGACGGACCAAAAACGACGCATGCTGTGAAGCAAGTACGAGACGGAAGCTATTGGCTACTGGCTATTGAACTTCCTTTTTCTAGTCCCGTCGTAAGTGTTGTACGTCACCGCGTTCTGGACGGTTGGACTTTGGGTTGACCGTGTGTAGGCAAGACCGCTTGAATGGAATTCTGTCGGAAAAACCTTCGGAGTTAATTCCGACGGCAAAACCGGTCGTGTGTACGCGGCATTACTGAAATGTATTTACTATTTCATCCAAAATCCTTTGTTGATAATGACAGCTTCAAGACTCCTTCTGTATGGAGAAACTATTCACATGCGTTGCTCAGGTGTGATTTTGGCCCATTCTTCCACACAAACAGTCTTCAAATCTTGAAGGTTCCGTGGGCCTCTTCTATGAACTCTGATCTTTAGGTCTTTCCATAGATTTCTATTGGATTCAAGTCAGGTGATTGGCTGGGCCATTCTTGCAGATTCATTTTCTTTCTTTAAAACCAATTTAGAGTTTACTTGGCTTTGTGTTTGGGATCATTGTCTTCCTGAAATGTCCTCCCTCGTTTCATCTTCATCATCCTGGTAGATGGCAGCAGATTTTTATCAAGAATGTCTTGGTACATTTTTGCACTCATCCTTATTTCAATGATATGAAGTTTGGCATTACTATATGCTGAAAAACAGCCCCACATCATGATGTTCTCACCTCCAAACTTCACTGTTGGTATGGGGTGTTTTTGGGGTGATGTGCAGTGCCATTTGACCTTCAAACATGGTGTGTATTATGGCATCCAAAGAGTTCAATATTGGGCTCATCTGACCAGACTATATTCTCCCAGTATTTCACAGGCTTGTCTAAATGTTGTGCAGCAAACTTTCAACTAGCTTCAACATTCTTTTTCTTTAGGAATGGAGTCTTGCGTGGGGAGCATGCATACAGACCATGGAGGTTGAGTGCATTACTTATAGGTTTCTTTGAAACAATTGTACCTGCTAATTCCAGGTCTTTCTGGAGCTCTCCACAAGTGGTCATTGGCTCTTGGACAACTCTTCTAATAATTCTTTTCACTCCTCTGTCAGAAATCTTGCGAGGAGAACCTGGTCATGGCCGGTTTATGGTGAAATGATTTTCTTTCCACTTCCAGTTTATGGCCCTAACAGTGCTCACTGGAACATTCAGAAGTTTAGAAAACCTTCTGTAACCAATGGCATCAGTATGTTTTGGTTGTGAAGGTCTTGAGAGAGCTCTTTGCTTTTACCCATCATAAGATGTTTCTTGTGTGACACCTTGGTAATGAGACATCTTTTTAAAGGCCATCAATTGAGACTTAATCAGCTGATAATATTTTGCACCGACAAGGGGCCGGATTGCTTTCTAATTACTGATAGATTTCAGCTGGTGTCTTGGCTTTCTATGCCTTTTTTCACCTCCCTTTTTCTGAATTTCCGAACTTATTTGTTTTGGTTTCTTTGTATGTATGGATTGCATGGGTTGTTACCGACATGTGGTGAACATTTCATATCAATAGCACCTTTAGAAATATATTTACCTAGAATACTTATCTTATCCCCTGTATATACAAGTACTGTATATATACAGTATCTCACAGAAGTAAGTACACCCATCACATTTCTGTAAATATTTTCTTCTATCTTTTCATGTGACAACACTGAAGAAATTACACTTTGCTACAATGTAAAGTAGTGAGTGTACAGCTTGTATAACAGTGTAAATTTGCTGTCCCCTCAAAATAACTCAACACACAGCCATTAATGTCTAAACCACTGGCAACAAAAGTGAGTACACCCCTAAGTGAAAATGTCCAAATTGGGCCCAATTAGCCATTTTCCGTCCCCGGTGTCATGTGACTCGTTAGTGTTAAAAGGTCTTAGGTGTGAATGGGGAGCAGGTGTGTTAAATTTGGTGTTATCACTCTCACTCTCTCATACTGGTCACTGGAAGTTCAACATGGCACCTTATGGCAAAGAACTCTCTTAAGGATCTGAAAAAAATAATTGTTGCTCTACATAAAGATGGCCTAGGCAATAAGAAGATTGCCAAGACCCTGAAACTGAGCTGCAGCACAGTGGCCAAGACCATACAGTGGTTTAACAGGGCAGGTTTCACTCAGAACAGGCCTCACCATGGTCCACCAAAGAAGTTGAGTGCACGTGCTCAGCGTGATATGCAGAGGTTGTCTTTGGGAAATAAACATATGAGTGCTGCCAGCATTGCTGCAGAGGTTGAAGGGGTGGGGGGTCAGCCTGTCAGTGCTCAGACCATACGCCGCACACTGCATCGAATTGGTCTGCATGGCTGTCGTCCCAGAAGGAAGCCTCTTCTAAAGATGATGCACAAGAAAGTCTGCAAACAGTTTGCTGAAGACAAGCAGACTAAGGACATGGATTACTGGAACCATGTCATGTGGTCTGATGAGACCAAGATAAACTTATTTGGTTCAGATGGTGTCAAGTGTGTGTGGCGGAAACCATGTGAGGAGTACAAAGACAAGTGTGTCTTGCCTACAGTCAAGCATGGTGGTGGGAGTGTCATGGTCTGGGGCTGCATGAGTGCTGCTGGCACTGGGGAGCTACAGTTCATTGAGGGAACCATGAATGCCAACATGTACTGTGACATACTGAAGCAGAGCATGATCCCCCCCCTTCGGAGACTGGGCCGCAGGGCAGTATTCCAACATGATAATGACCCCAAACACACCTCCAAGATAACCACTGCCTTGCTAAAGAAGCCGAGGGTAAAGGTGATGAACTGGCCAAGCATGTCTCCAGAGCTAAACCCTATTGAGCATCTGTGGGGCATCCTCAAACGAAAGGTGGAGGAGTGCAAGGTCTCTAACATCCACCAGCTCCGTGATATTGCTATGGAGGAATGGAAAAGGACTCCAGTGGTAACCTGTGAAGCTCTGGTGAACTCCATGCCCAAGAGGTTTAAGGCAGTGCTGGAAAACAATGGTGGCCACAGAAAATATTGACACTTTGGGCCCAATTTGGACATTTTCACTTAGGGGTGTACTCACTTTTGTTGCCAGCGGTTGTGACATTAATGGCTGTGTGTTGAGTTATTTTGAGGGGACAGCAAATTTACACTGTTATACAAGCTGTACACTCACTACTTTACATTGTAGCCAAGTGTCATTTCTTCAGTGTTGTCACATGAAAAGATAGAATAAAATATTTAGAAAAATGTGAGGGGTGTACTCACTTTTGTGAGATACTGTATATATATATATATATATATATATATATATATATATATATATATATATATACACACACGCACAAACGCTTTGCCTTTCATTTCTATTTTGAACTGAATGGGTCATTTTACAAGGTGTGACTTCACATACGTATGCTTTAAGAGAGTCCAGTTAAAAGGTAATTACTGATTCATTTCAGTGAATTACTAACACTTTTCATCAGTGGTCCTCACACTGTCTTACTGAATAAGCTTGTATCGGTAATTACGTAGATCAACATAGATGCTCCCTCTTAGCTATGCAAGAAACAAGGCAGATGGTCTTACGACCTAAGGAATTTTATTTAAAGATCTGATGTTCCATATTTAGTCCTATGAAGCCTCCTGGCTAAATACATTGAAAATCATTACTAAAACTCCAGGAATATTACTGTATACAAAATGTAGCTTATTGGGAATAAGACAATTCTGAGAACACAGATTATCTGAAGCCAACAATGTTTTTCAACCAGTTGGTGATGTAAAACAAGTATGAAAGGGGCAGAATTCTTGGTCTGAAAATTCAACATAAAAAAGATCTCTTGAAGGCCAACCCAACCCAAAACTGATAACTAGGTTTTGGCTGTACACCAATGAGTGGAATCACCCATCAGCTTTTTTTTGTTATACCTCCAAAAAACTCTGCCTCTTGTCTCTGAGCCTAAACAAGCAGGCCACTCTGCAACCATTTTTAGAGCGTGACACCATCATTTGGCTTTGTGTTAGCCATAGCAGTTGGGAATGGGAATTCTAGTAAAATGTTACCAATCTCAACCCCCAAAAAAATGGAAGAAGCCAATAATTATTATTTGCCAACAACTATTCAGATCCTGGTTGGGTTGGCCTTAAAAATGATCAACATACACATTAATAAAGTTTTTTGAAAGAGTGTCCAGAATTCTGATCAGTGCCCAGCAGCAGAATAATGACATCATCAATGTAGACGGCGGTCCAACTGAAGACGACGGTAGGGTTCTTAAAGGAGACATGGCTTGAAGACGAAGATTTGGAAGGAGTTACGTTAATTAGTTTGTCACTTTTTCTGTAGTTGTCTTGCCAAGACATCAGCCTTAAAAAAAAAATTAAGCCATTTATTATACTGAGAGACATCAAGTACAGAAAAATTCCAGGCAACTGTAAAATCTTCGTTGACGTATATATACTGTGTCTATATATTTTTACATTTTTTTTTTATTCACAAACTAACTGCTAACGTTATTTTAGTTTGAAAGTCATTTTTTAATGTTAACCTTTTCCAGCTGATGGTACACATATAAGTGGCCCTATAAACACGTTCCTGATCAAAGAGCATGCATCCTGTTCTTCCTAGACCTGTGTGGTTTGTTTTGTTACGAAAAGAAATTCGAACAAATTTTTTGTTATTCGGAAATTCGGATGTATCTGAGTTTCCGAATTACAATAGTAACGAATTTAAACGAATCAGAAATAATGAAACGAAAAATTCTGATGAAATTCGAATAATTTTCAAATCTAATTCGAATTTCAGAAGAGATTAAAAAAGAATAGAAAATAAAGGAATAAAATAGAAAAGAATATAATAGAATTGAAAAAATTAATAGAATAGAAAATGAAATAATAGAATATAATAGAGTAAAACAGAACAGAATAGAAAATAAAAGAATGGAAACTGAATAGAAAATAAATGGATAGAATAAAAACTAAAGGAATAGAAAATAAAAGAATAGAATAGAAAAGAATAGACTAGAATAGAAAATAAAGGGATAGAAAAGAATAAAAAAGAATAGAATAAAATAGGAAGAATATAACCATCTTCCAAAATTTGAATTACATTTGAATTCAAATAGAAAAAAAGAATAGAAAATAATAGTATAGAAAAAAACAATACAATAGAAAGAATATAACTTTCTTCCGAAACTTGAGGAGAATAATTAGAATAAAATAAAAAAGAATAGATTAGAATAGAAAAGAATATAATTGAAAATGAATTAACAGAAAAGAATAGAGTAGAAAAAAAACAATAGAATAGAATAGAAAGAATATAACAATATTTGAATTTCAAATAGAATGAAATCCATTTGGAATGGATTTTAAATGGAATTTGAATGGATTTCGAATAGAACTCCAATGGAATTTGAATTGATTAGAATTTTCCAAATTTGGTCAAATTGAGTTTAAGTAAACGAGGCGAATTCCGAAAACAATTTAAATTAAATTAAACAAATTTAATTTAACAAATTAATGTAAATAAGGAATCGATTTGAACCTGAATAAACAAAACTAATTTCGAAAATGAATTAAAGTAAATTAACTAAGCAAATTTATGTAAATAACAAAACAAAACGAGACAAATTTTTTCGTTCTGCACATGGCTACTGCATGTTCCTAGCACAGTAATAAATTGCAACTTACCAGGCCTTTGCCTGCATTTGTTTGACTTTGTAAGGCTTTTTTTCCTTTAGAGATCATGCAGATGGATGCATTCCGGCATACAGCACCAGAATTCAGACTATTTCCACACCCGTGAGTCCACAGGTGCAGCGTACAGCAATGGCCATTAACCTGTACAGGGCCACTCTTCTGTTCCTGTATGCCTGTAGCCACTCGGATGAGCAGTTAAAGTCATAAAGGCATACAGCCGTGGCATCTGACATTGATTTGTACAGATTGCTGGCTCTATGCAACACCTGTGGAGCAACAACTGCTGAGAAGACATTGCAAAATGCTCTCAATTACTTTTTATTGAGTATTCTACTATTGTGTGCCTCTCTGAAACCAATTTTCTGGGTTCAGTAATCAGGAATAAGATGGTGGATACTTTTAAGGAGAGTGCAGCCTCTTCCCTTCTTGCCTAGGAGAGAATGACATCTCCCCATGCTTGAAGCCTCCTGAGATAGGAGTATACGCTGTTAGGACCCGGTAGAGAGGTGAGCAAAGAAGATGGCAGTGTGGGACCCAGCATGCAGCGACTTTCAGTGGATCACAGCAGGAGAACCCTGGTTTTGCTGGGTGGGTGCGTATGCTATTTCAGCTCAACCCAGCAGGCCAGGTAAGAGAGGATTAAGATCAAAATTATCCAAAACAATGTCTACCAGCCCCATGGGACTTTAAATAGTTTTTGTTTTTTTTTGGATGGTGTTAGGTTGGGATGGTAGCATGTTGGTAATAAAATTCTGAAAAAAAGTTATCCTTCCACTCATTATAAAATTAAAATGAACCCTTGGGTTGAAGCTCATGTGATGGTACCGGACTATAAAGAGAAAAATGGTGGGCTTGATGATGCAAAGGAACTTTTCAAAGATTTGATGATAAAATTGGTAAAATATAACTCAGATTTTTTTTTTGGTTACTTCTCCCCTGCAGTGGGGTAGGAAGTGGGCATGGAATTAGCATCATAACAGAAACAGGCATGTAGTAGTCAGCTACTCCTACATTCTTCCACCCACAGCTCCTGTGTGTATCTTACCAGTATGTTCTTTAGAAGGTTTTTCCTAGGGTTCCTGAGGTAGGCACACTCCTCTCCTTCGCACAGCTTGATTTCTTCTGAAACCTAAATACAGAAACACAATAACAGTTTTATATATGAAAATTACTTTAATTCCAAGGAGAAAAACAGAAGATCGGAATGAGGACAGGGCTTTTTTTTTCATAAATAAAAATTATATTTAGAAACAAGTTTTTTTTTTAAGCAGTAAGATCATCTGCTTTAAAATGAAATATGATATTAGAAGCCCCCTGATGAAGTCCTGTGATTGTAACGTAACAGTAGGATACGAGCAGAGACAGTGCGGACCGGAAGTGACGCATAAGGAAGGAATTTGGCAATGGAATGGTTTTTTTAAAAAAGTGGAGAATTCCCCCTGGGGTTTTTTAACAGCAAATATAAATCAAAAAGAATTTTTGTAAAAAATATCAATTTTTTTATCAAAGGACATTTGGACATGAATGATACAGAAGTTAAAATATGAGCTCCGGTGTGTACACAATACGAGACAATTTGGATTTTTTGGGTGGAAAATCAAACAGTTGACAATATCATATAAATTAATTTTAACAAGTATACATCCGAAGATGTTACCCGCAGTATTGGTTGGGGTTGTACTGTCCGATGTTAGGAAATGCCCCTATGCATTTCGACCTTTTAAGGTTATGGTCTTCCTCAAGGGGTTCTTACATTTCCTTTCCACCAAATGGGCTCGTTAATCCGGAGACTTCTCTTTATAAAAAAACACAGAAGAAACAGAAGATTCCCCCACTGATGATCCTGGATACTGCTGGGGAGCCGTCCCTGCCTCCACCTCAAAACGGGGGACCCTGGCCCGTAGGGCTTACAAGTGGTCACAGATTGGTATGTCCCCCCCACATGAAAAACGAGAGGAAAAAATGGGTGGAGACCAATGCACCTGATTATTATATAAAAGTTGTTAGACCACTGTGGCATCCATAGAGAATATTTTAAATGTGAGTATAATACCTTAACAAATGAGCAGTGCACATTAGCAGAGGCGTCACCAGCCTGGGGCCACAGGGGGCCCTGACCCCCCCAACATCCTACTGGGCCCCCCCATGTGCCCCCCCAATTAATCCAGCAGCTGAAAGCCGACAGGAGGGAGAGACACACACGGCATCTTTCTGTGACTGTCACCAGAGGCATCACCAGCCTGGGGCCACAGGGGGCCCTGACTCCCCCAACATCCTACTGGGCCCCCCATGTGCCCCCCCAATTAATCCAGCAGCTGAAAGCCGACAGGAGGGACAGACACAAATGGCATCTTTCTGTGACTGTCACAGCGCACCGATCTGCCTCCCTGTCCGGGCATCCCCACAGCACTGCCCGTTTTCCTCTGCCACAAAACAGATGGATCTGTGAGGACACAGAGTGGGGGAAGGAGCCCCTTCTTAGGGCTGTCTTAATGCACAGGCTCTTCTGTGAACTGCCCAGGGGTCCTTGGGGCATGGAGGGCCAGGGAAGTTTTCTCCCAGCAGTATTCTAGCAGTGACAACAGTTCCCCTCACTTTGACCATCTCTTGCTACACTACAGGGGAGTTCTGTTATCTGTCTCTCAGCTGTCTTCAGTGCTTTCTCCCTCCCCGGCATCTTCCTCCCCACCTCAGCCACTACTATCCCATCCTGCTCCCTTCCATCCTCACACAGATCTATCTCTGCCTGTCATACTGCCTCTCAGATCGTTGGTAACCCTTGCTCCCTTCTCCCAGCCGGTTTGCCGACATCCCGCAGCACTGCTGATTTACAGCCTCTTCCCCAGCCGGCTGGCCGGATTCTTTTCCTGACACTTTCTCTCACTCCCCTCAGCCTTCTTCCCCCTGTCTTTTCATCTGCAGACACTTCACCTTCATGCAGGTGATCTACAAACACTGCAAATGGCAGGAATCCCCCACCCTGCACACCCCCAACACTCTTTACTAGTTAATGGAAATCTGTCCCTCTCCCCCTCCCAGCCAGACAGCCCATTTACTTTTTTTATACAGTGACTATTCCTCACCAGCCAACAGTATTCCCCATGCCCATCCCTCCCCAGTCCCCTTGACACCAATCTATTTGCCCCCCCTTCCCCCCACACCCTTCCCTCATGCCAGCACAAATCCTCCTCCACCCTGAGGTGGAGCATCTTACCATTGCTGTTGCTTGTGTGGGTGGGATGTGTACTGCACCAATCCTTGCTTACTCTCCTCCTCTATTCATCCCATATGATTGGTGCAGTACACATCCCACCTGCACAAGCAGCAACAGTAATAAGATGCTCCACCTCAGAGTTAGTAGTCACCTAACCTGGCACTATTGTATATCACCTAAACTGGCATTACCACCTAACCTGGCACTATTGTATATTACCTAACCTGGCACTACCACCTAACCTGGCACTACCACCTAACCTGGCACTATTACCTAACCTGGCACTATTGCCTAACCTGGCACTACCACCCTAACCTGGCACTATTGCCTAACCTGGCACTATTACCTAACCTGGCACTAAAACCTAACCTGGCACTACCACCCTAACCTGGCACTATTACCTAACCTGGCACTACCACTCTAACCTGGCACTACCACCTTACCTGGCACTATTACCTAACCTGGCACTATTGGCTAACCTGGCACTACCACCCTAACCTGGCACTATTGCCTAACCTGGCACTATTACCTAACCTGGCACTAAAACCTAACCTGGAACTACCACCCTAACCTGGCACTATTACCTAACCTGGCACTATTACCTAACCTGGCACTACCACTCTAACCTGGCACTACCACCCTACCTGACACTATTACCTAACCTGGCACTACCACCCTAACCTGGCACTATTACCTAACCTTGCACTATTACCTAACCTGGCACTGCCACCTGACCTGGCACTACCACCTGACCTGGCACTGCCACCTAGCCTGCCACTACCACCTAACCTGGCACTATTGTATATCATCTAAAATGGCACTATCACCTAACCTGGCACTATTGTATATCACCTAACCTGGCACTACCACCTAACCTGGCACTATTACCTTACCTGGCACTAGTACCTAACCTGGCACTATTACCTAACCTGGCACTTTTACCTAACCTGGCACTATTACCTAACCTGCCACTACCACCTAACCTGGCACTACCACCCTAACCTGGCACTATTACCTAACCTAGCAGTACCACCCTAACCTGGCACTATTACCTAACCTGGCAGTACCACCCTAACCTGGCACTATTACCTAACCTGGCACTATTACCTAACCTGGCACTACCACCCTAACATGGCACTATTACCTAACCTGGCACTACCACCATAGGCGTGCGCACAGGGTGTGCCGGGTGTGCCCAGGCACACCCTAATCACCCCATGCGTATTAGTGTTATTGCTCTGTGTAGCAGCAGGAACATGGTAAAGCTCTTCTCTTTCACTTTGCCAGCAGGGAGATCAATGTGCCAGGTTCATATATATGTAGACACATACACATACATGTGTGTTTGAGCTTAAGGGTGCACACCCTAATACAATAGGCTGCGCACACCTATGATTACCACTCAACCTGGCACTACCACCCTAACCTGACACTACCACCCTAACCTGGCACTATTACCTAACCTGGCATTACCACTCAACCTGGCACTATCACTTAACCTGGCACTACCACCTAACTTGGCACTGCCACCTAGCCTGCCACTACCACCTAACCTGGCACTATTATATATCACCTAACTTGACACTATCACCTAACCTGGCACTATTGTATATCACCCTAACCTGGCACTATATCACCCCAATCTGGCAGTATACTACCCTAACATCACTTGACGTCGACATACGGTGCGCTGCCTGTCCGCCTGGGGGGAGGGATGCCAGTTATAGGATCCGCCCCAGGTGCCAATTTTGAAAACCACTTATCATTTTCCTTCCACTTCACAATTATGTGCCACTTTGTGTTGGTCTATCACATAAAATCACAATAAAATACTTTTACGTTTTTGGTTGTAACATGACAAAATGTGGAGAATTTCAAGGGGTGTGAATACTTTTTCAAGGCACTGTATGATGTGTGTGTGTGTGTATATATATATATATATATATATACACATTTTTATAGTTGGCCCCCCTACTTTTGTCCCTGTCCCCCCATGTGCCCCCCTCCCCTAAATATGAAAGCTGGAGACGCCACTGCACATTAGCAGCAGTCATTTACTGTTCTGTGCACACTACAAATTTCATAGTCCATCTTGAGAGTGAGAAAGAGAAGGTGACTATGTTCCTTCAGAAGGTGGGACCTTGGAGAACTAACATAGCCAGATCACAGCAGCAAAAAAAGGAATTTGGAGATTGGAGCCCATTCCCTTCCTTACTGTATATATTCCTGTAAAATGCCTGGGGGTTCCCTTTAAATTGTGTGTGACACACGAGATCCATAATTCCAAGATTTTGTTGACATCTCTGTTAATTACTTTTGAGGTTTGTCAGAAGAATCCTTGATAAATACTCAGTGACCTGGCACAGCAACAGCTGTCATATATATAAGAAATCAATGTAAGTTGTACTCATTAATATTGAAATAACAAAAATGCTATACATAGGTTAAACATTTTCTTTATTTACCCTTTTTTAATA
The DNA here is from genome assembly GCA_037952835.1 of Lithobates septentrionalis. Taxonomy (NCBI): domain Eukaryota; kingdom Metazoa; phylum Chordata; class Amphibia; order Anura; family Ranidae; genus Lithobates; species Lithobates septentrionalis. The sequence goes on along the minus strand of JBBDGP010001135.1, from coordinate 4,325,477 downwards.
TCCTTGTTTTTCTTAGATGGAAGGATGACCTTCTTTGTTAAATTTCAGTACGACTTGTTCTTTACCAATTGTTAAGAACAACACATCAATTAGAGATAACTAAATACAGCTATTACATTGCTTGTCATAAACCAGGTACTCACCGGAATTACAAGAATGAATATACAGAAACATCCCAGATCTGAGGTCACCCACATACAGAGCATCCGGAAAGTATTCACAGCATTTCACCTTTTCCACATTTTGTTATGTTACAGCCTTATTCCAAAACAGATTAAGTTCATTATTTTCCTCAAAATTCTACAAACAATACCCCATAATGGCAACGTGAAAGAAGTTTGTTTGAAATCTTTGCAAATTTATTAACCACTTGCCTACAGGGCACTTACACCCCCCTTCCTGCCCAGGCCATTTTTCAGCTTTCAGCGCTGTCGCACTTTGAATGACAATTGCGCAGTCATGCTACACTGTACCCAAATGACATTTTTATCATTTTCTTCACACAAATAGAGCTTTCTTTTGGTGGAATTTATTCACTGCTGTTTTTTTTTTTTTACTAAAAAAAAAGACCAAACATTTTGAAAAAAAATGTATGGCCACTAATAGGTGGCACTGATGGGCACTGATAGGCGGCACTGATAGGCGGCACTGATGGGCATTGATGGACAGCAGTGATGGGCAGTGGTGGTGTGGCTCTCCTTCTGGGATGACGTCATGCGATGGCGTCCCAGAACAGCTGCTCTTGCACGCCCCCGAGGACTCGGCGCGACCCAGATCTTTGTAAAGAGCCGCGTCCGCCGCTCTTTAACCACGTGATCATCTGTGTCCAATCACAGCCGGTCACATGTAAACACAGAGATGCCGGTAATCGGCAATCCTTGTTTCACACTGACAGAGTGTGTGGCGAGGAGAGCCAATCAGCGGCATCTCCACACAGGGGGACATCTAAGCATGTAATCAGGGCACTGATCATCAGTGCCCTGATTACAATATAGCGCCAACAGTGTCACCAGTGCCCACCATTGCCCACCAGTGCCAGCAATCAGTGCCCACCAGTGCCAGCAATCAGTGCCCACCACTGCCCACAAGTGCCAACAATCAGTGCCCATTAGCGATGCCAGTCAGTGCTGGCTATCAGTGCTGCCCATCAATGCCCATCACTGCTGTCTATCAGTGCCCATCAGTGTTGCCCATAAGTGCCACCCATCAATGCCCTTCAGTGCCCATTAGTACTGCCTAGCCGTGCCGGGTATCAGTGCCCACCAGTGCCACCTATTAGTGCCCATCAGTGCCACCTAAGAGCCCATCAGTGCCGCCTATCAGTGCTCATCAGTGCCACATATAAGTGCCCATAAGTGCGGCATATTAGTACCTCCTCATCAGTGCCACCTAATCAGTGCCCATAAGTGCCGCCTAATCAATGCCCACAAGTGCCGCGTATTTTAACAGTTCCCATAAGTGCCACCTCATCAATGCCTCAATGCCCACCAGTTCAGCCTATCAGTGCCCATCAGTGTTGCCTCATCAGCGCACATCAGTGAAGGAGAAAAATGACTTAGTTACAAAATTTACTGAAAGGAAACTAAGTAAAAAAAAAGGTTTTTCAAAATGTTTGGTCTTTTTTTTTTTTATTTAGTAAAAAGTAATCCAGCAGTGATTAAATAACACCAAAATAAAGCTCTATTTGCGTGAAGAAAATGATAAAAATTTCATATGGGTATAGTGTTGTATGACCGCGCAATTGTCATTCAAAATGCAACAGCGCTAAAAGCTGAAAAATGGCCTGGGCAGGAAGGGGGTGTAAGTGCCCTGTAGACAAGTGGTTAAAGGAGAAGTACAACCAAAGCTCATTTGCTGTACTTCTCCTGTGAATCACAGGAGTACAGTTTGTTCTGCACTCCTGTGAACCATTTTCAGCGGACAGCAGGCTGAAGCCTGCTGTCAGATGATGTTCCAGAGCCGGTGCAGGCTCGGGCAAGATTGCGACAATGAAGTCGTGATCCACCCACATGCTGGACCGGCATCTGGCTCAGGCTCTCAGTGGGCCACTGAGAGCCTGAGCCAGCCACTCCTGCGCCCTCCACAACCCAGCACTCCAGTGAGCGGGGGGCAGAGCAGAGACCTGTGACTGACGATCACCAGCTCTTTGCTCGGAGAGCTGTGAGAACCAAGTGATCTGCAGTGTTAGATCGCTCGGTTCTCAATGTTAGAGCTGGCGGGGACAGAGGCAGCATCCACCTAGGTAAGTATGATTCTCTTTTAATTTAAAGATGAATAAACATCACAATGTTTGTAGGTTATATATCATTGGTGAAGACTCCTTTTAATCGAATACGTATAAAGTCTTCCATTAACATGGGTCTGACACAGGTGGCCCCTTGCGGCATTATTCCTGCCACTGACACCAACAATGGGACACTATTCCTACCACTCACACAACTGATGGAGTATAATTCATTCCACTGACACCAACTATTTATCCCCCTAATAGCAAAGATGGGGTTTTGTTTACTCTTACTGGGCACAGTCCTACCCCCCTAAAGTCTGAAGGGCCATAAACTGCCCCTTTGTTTAGAAAGTTTGGCGACCCCCTGTTTTACACCTTTGTTGAAAGACTTTATTGTGATTATTATATTTTATATTGTAAAGTATCAACTGGTGTTGGGGACTTGACACAGAACTATATAGTTTTACCTGGGATCATTAGCGAGGTGTGATTCCCTTTTATTCTAGTTTGTATTAAGAGTTTCTGGTTGCACACCTGCAGCTATATTGTTCATTTTCTCTGTGGTTTGAATTTGTATAAGTACAGAAAAATACCTGTTAATCTGCCAGAAATTTAATCTGCCAGAAATACAGTGTTCTCTTTACTTCCTGTTTTGATGACAACATAGTGCCTCTGCTGCACTAAAATCCCAACTAGTGTTGTGAACCCAGCTTGCTTTACATGGCAAGAACCTAGAAGCCTTTCCCCACCCTTCTTTGCCCCACTCCTCAAGCATAAATTGATTTCATTACCACCAAAACATTGCTGATACAATAAAAAGAAAATCTCTGCGCTCTGGAAAAACATTTATATGCAGCAGACACAAAAATTTGTAAAACCAAATTCGAACAAAATCTTAAAAGAGTGCAGCGCAATACATATTAAAATAAGGTGAAAAAAAATGTAAAAATACCCCTGGGTATAAGTCACATCCGTTAGCCCCTCCCTACGCGTTTCATCATAGTAGACATCATCAGAGACCCACACATGCCAACACACTTGAAAATTCTTCTGACCTAAGCCCTTATTACACCCCAACACATAGAGGTGAATCAACTTGCACTGATGTGTACTGTGTTTGCTAAAAATGGGTCAGGCATGTTTTAGTGTCAAGCCTCGTTAGCGTCTATAGAAAATGCATGGTCCAATATAACACAACAGTACAACTTGTGTTAAAACACACAAGCCTTGAAAATCATTGAAACAATGCAAATGGAGTACCTCACAAAAAATTCAGAAGAACCTGGTATTACTGGGTAGACTTTTGGCATACCCTAGAATTCCACTCTCTCATTTCACACCACCTGAAAACTAGACTCCATATCACCACTGATCCCTCTACCATTGCAGCTCATGTTAAACCATGCAAACCTCAAAAAACAATGAAACAATGCAAATTAAGGCCCTTACGAAAAAAATGTGGTACCATTGGACAGACTTTTGGCATACTCTGGAATACTGTTCTCTTATTCCATCACACCACCTGAAAACTAGACTCCAAATCGTCCCTGATTCCCCCGAACATTGCAACTCTTATTAGAACACATAAGACTCGAGATTCAACAAACCATGCAAATGGAGGACCTCATGAAAAAAAAACAATCTGAAAAATTTGGTACCAACGGATAGACTTTTGACATACTCTGAAGTACTGCTCTCCTATTCCATCACACCACCTGAAAACTAGATTGCAAATCATCCCTGATTATCCCCAACACTGCAACTTGTGGTAGAACACATAAGTCTCAAGATTCAATAAAACCATGCAAATGGAGGCCCTCGTGCAAAAAAATTCTGAAAAATTTGGTATCAATGTATAGACTTTTGACATACTCTGAAGTACTGCTCTCTTATTCCATCACACCACCTGAAAACTAGATTCCAAATCATCCCTGATTATCCCCAACATTGCAACTCCTGTTAGAAGACGTAATCCTCAAGATTCAATAAAACCATGCAAATGGAGGACCTCATGAAAAATTCAGAAAAACCTGGTGCTATTGGATAGACTTTCCACATACCCAAACATACTGCTCTCTCTTAGTCCATCTCACCACCTAAAAACTAGACTCCAAATCATCTATGATCCCCCCTTCCCTTCCTCATTGCTGTTGGACCTTTCCCACTGCAGGTTGCTCTCCCTCCTTTCTACCACCGCACCCACCTGCCTACTCCCCCCTTTCTCCACAATAAAGCTCTACCTCCCTCTTCTTCACCACAAGATGTTCTCACTCTTCCGGGTCAAACGACACCCAGAGGACTGTGAAAGTAGGGTGTTAATGACCCAGCCCCGAAGAAGGCACGCTGCACTGATATCATCATGTCAGCACTACTCTCAGTATCATCTAGGACCCCCAACAGCAAGAAGAAGACTGAAGAAGAAGAGGACCCTGTTTGTCATGTGCCTGGCCTAAAGATATAAAAAAAAAAGGATATCATTGGGGGTCTACTGGGGAAGGAGGGAGCCTCTCAAAATATCTAGAATACGAGTTCACTAAAAATGCCACTACACCTTCCCTTAATGCGTTAAAAGATCAAAGCACAAACTGCTTCTGAATATCATCAGCCCATCATCAGCCCTTCTAACCAGAGAACCTTCCAAATAGGCAATTTATTAGGCGTGTATTAGCTCAGCCGCTAATGACCCAGTATTTGTAACAGATGTACCTGTAATGCTACATTTACTCCAGATGTGCTCGGCTGCCGTGTGTTATCGCCTTTGCATTTTGGACACATTTAAGATTCATTTTATAAATTTTGCGTTGACTTCAACTACATTCTTTCAACTTTTTTTTGTGTTGATGAGTGTTAAAGTGACTTTGAGGCTTAAATAAAATATAGGAACACTATATATAATAATTTGCCGAGTTAAAGAGCACGCATATTTGTTCTGTGGAAATGGGGCAGAAAATTAATGTTATTAGGATATTTCCTATGCTGGAAAATGTTTCTTTGCTTTGCTAAACAGAAAATATCCAGTGTTTTTTTGTGCTATGTCCTGTGCTGGATGTTTTTCATTGATTTAAAAATGGAAAGATATCACATTTTGCCACTAGATGGTGGAAGGTATCACAGGAATTTCCTATGGTACTAAGCGCCATCTAGTGGCCAAATACAGATTTTTCCAAAAAAATAAAATCAATAAAATAAAAAAATACAGCACAGGAAATAGCCCAAAAAACAATGGATGCACACATGAATGCATAGCTCCCAATTATCCCTGATTCGAGGGACTATCCCTGATTTGGAGCAATGTCCCTCTCTGTCCCTCATTCCTCCTAATTTGTTCCTCATTTTGGTCTGATCTATATAGATGTATATAATATGCACTTTTTATCTATCAAAAAGTGTTTCCCAGCGCTAAACCTTTCATCCAATTTCTAAATTGCTGCATTTGTAAATTCCAAAAGCCAATATAAAGGAATAGTAGTGGTAAAAAAAAGCACTTGTGGGTTTAACCAATCTTGTTTTTTTTGTACAATTCTCCTTTAACCTCCCTGACGGTTTTCCTGAGTGTGGCTCGGGGTTAAATTTCAGCACCATTAGCGGTAACCCCGAGCCACACTCGGGATTACATTGCAGGATCCTGGTGCGGCGTTACTTACCTTGTCCCCAGGATCCTGCGCTGTCCCACCCCCCCCCCCCCCCCCCGCTGTGTCTGCGGGTTCTGTCTCCTCCGAAGCCTCTCTGTGCCAGGCTCAGTTCCCTGCGAGCGTCGCAACGCATGGAGGCGGAGCCTGGCGGCAAATTTAAAAAAAGTAAAACTCATTACACATACAGTACTGTAATCTTACAGATTACAGTACTCTATGAAATCATTTCACATCCCTTTTGTCCCCAGTGCTTTGTCCAATGCCCTGCATGCAGTTTTATATTATATATACTGTTCTTTCTGCCTGGAAACTGGAGATTGTCCATAGCAACCAAAAAGTGTCCCTTTATGTCAAAAGTGGCTTTAGACCAACTAGAAAACAGCGATAGTAAATTAGAACACTTGCAGAATTGAGCGATAGTGAATCGTGGGGAAATTTATTTTATTATTATTTTTTTATTTTTTTAATTATTTATATTTATTTATTATATTATAATTTATGTTTTTGTGTTTCAAACTTCATCATACCCGGGATATCTACTAGACTCTTGGTGGACAGATTTAAGTGTGTTATTGTTAAGAATTACAGGCCTACAATATAAAACGCCAAATTTCCATGCAAAATAATTGTACCGCTTTCAGCACCTAAAATCCAAAATAATCATACCGCCAGGGAGCTTAAGGGGGCGTGGCAAGGGGTGTGTCCTATGCCTGCATACTTTTGCTGATAGATGTCCCTTATTCCCATCTCAAAAAAATGGGAGGTTGGTACAAGGTGTGCACTGCACTTACATGGCCAATTGCTTGCTTCCTTATAGCTAGAGGGTTGTTATGCATGCATAGTGTGTTTTTTGTTTCAGCTGTGGGCACATGGGGTAGAAAGTGGACATGTTGGAGCACAATGTGACAGCAGCAGCTGTCAGAGCACACATAAAATTGCAGCCTACTGGTTGCCAGCCACTAATCTAAAGGGTGCATTCTCTAAGTGCATTCACCCCCTACTGCTGTGTCTGAGGAAGCTGCCCCTTCTGCCCACCCCTTGTCCCAGCCCTGCTTATGAGTCCAGATGTCTGCACCACTAAACACTGCTCTGATAAAGAGGAAACCTCCCACAAACTCTCTGAAGAAGCCAATACTTCCAGGAAGTGGTGATCTCCTGCTTCTGCTGCTGCTCTCAGTCTTTCCTCCCACCATAGCTGCCAACTTTCCTTCATTTGGACGGACTCCTCTTTTGGAGCCAAATCCTCCGCCACCCCATTTTGTTATGAAATGTACACCTTGGTATTATTTAACTACCAAGAGTGTCATAGTACCCTAACTCTTTCTTCGAACCTTTTTTTGTACATTTTAGATACGATAAGGGTTGGGTGGCGGGGTTGTAACTCCTATCAAGTTTTTTTTATATCTGTGGCCCATTTTGGAGATATCCCTTCACTTCTTGGCCCAAAGTCAAAACAGGAACTGAGAAGAAATCCCTTCATAGTTACATAGTTAGTCAGATTGAAAAAAGTCTAGTTCAACCAATAAAATAAAAAAAATAAAAAATCACACAATCCCATATACACAATTCTATATCCACAGTTGAGCCAGAGGAAGGAGAGCATAATCCAATTTGCTCCAGCAGGGGAAAAAATTCCTACCTGATCCCACGAGAGGCAATCAGCTATTCCCTAGATCAACCTATAAATGTTAGTACCCAGTTATATTATGCACATTGTGGAAAGAATCCAGACCTTTTTTAAAGCAATTTACTGAGCTGGCCAGAATTGGCTCTTGAGTCTATTCCACATTTTCACAGCTCTTACAGTGAAGAAGCCTTTCCGTATTTGGAGAGGTATTTTTCCTTCAGATGTAAAGAGTGCCCCCTTGTCCTCTGTGATGACCTAAAATGTGAATAGGTAACACCAAGTTCACTATTTGGACCATCTATGTATTTTTACACATTAATTATATAAGATTAGAGGAAATCCAGTTCCTCTAATCTTTCCTCATAGCTGAGCTCCTCCGTGCCTCTTATCAGTTTGGTTGCCCTTCTCTGCACCTTCTCTAGTTCCCCAATATCATTGTTTGAACTGGTGCCCAAAACTGAACTGCATATTCTGTTATGTACTGTTATGTAACATTTAAACGATGATAGTGTTCCTTCATTTTTATATTTTGTAAAAGCTCTTTTTTTATTATTTATAGCTTTTTTTTAACTTTGGCTGTGAGCCACATAGGTTTTATTTTTAGCCTTTAAAACTTATTGCCCATGGGAATATACTTTGCAGTGAGTTTGCATACAGTCTTTCTGAAGAATTCCCATTTCTGTTCTGTGTTCATCGATGCCAATATTCCCTCCCAGTCTTGTCAAAGACCTAGAGAGCAGCCGTAATCCTTGGACAATTTGCTCTCTTAAAGTTAAGTGTTTTTATATTTCTGTATGAGCTTGTTGCTTATAGCTAACAAATAAAATCATGCTATGGTCACTGCTACACAGATGCTCTTTTAGATGAACATTAGTAATAAACTCTGCATGGTTTGAAATTACTAGGTCCAGCAGAGCATCATTCCTAGTCTATATACTGGACAATAAAATTGTCCTGTATTAGGTTTAGGTTTATAAAGTTTTACCTTTAACTCTCCCATCAGTGCCATTACTCCAGTCAATTTCCGGGTAGTTAAAATCCCCCATTATTATCACTGTCCCAGCCCTTGCAGCCTATTCTATCTTTGCAAAGAGCCTCCACCTCCTCATTAACACTGGGAGGTCTATAACAAACTCCAATGATAGCCTTTGTAGTACGCATACCCATGTACAGTTCCACCCATAATGCTTCAGACTCATCACACTCTCCATCAACTAGGACCTCTTTCACACTCACTTTGAGATCATTTCTCACATAGAGACAAACACCACTACCTTTCTTTTTTACCCTGTGTCTCTATATTAATAGCCCAGTCATGTGAAGAATGAAGCCATGATTCAGAAATACCAATTAATGGTGCAGTTTTCTTCATGCACCAAAGCTTCAAACTCACCTATGGTGACTTCTGGCACTGGTGAACAAACACAATCATCGTCACATTTTGCACGCGACCACCTTGATGAAATTAGTTTTACATCAGAAGCCTTCTTCCACATCAGAGATTCACTGATCAATTGTTTTAGTTCCAAATTCCTTTTTTTAACGAATTTTGAAAAATGTGTTAATTCGGAAATATCCGAATTAACTAAAAAACATTTAATGAGTTTTTATGAATATTCGTAAATTTGAATATTTTAAAATTCGTAAATTTGTAAATTCATAAATTTGAAAATCTGAAATAACTAACTAATAATAACCTAACTATTACTAACTATTACATTTTAGGTATTGAAATTTCCTTTCAAATTTGGCTGTTAGTGACCGAGTGCGAATTTATCCGAAGTTATGAATCATCCGAAATAACAAATGCCGTATCTAAACAAATGGAACGTAACAAATTCATAATAATAAATAACAATAACAGTAATAAAAACTTTTTATTAGTGTTATTATTTATTATTAATTCATTCTGTTCCATTTGTTTAGATCCCGCATTTGTTATTTCGGATACTTTGTAACTTCCGATAAATTTGTATTTGTTGCGTTCACTAACAACCAAATTTGAAATGAAATTACAATACCTATAATTTAATAGTTAATTGTTATTAGTTGGTTATCCTTTCAAATTTTCAGATTTTCCTATTTACGAAATTTCGGATTTTCGAATTTACGAATTTACGAATTGCGATCATAACGAATGACCCAAAAAACAAAACAAAAAAAAACAAACGAATGAAATGAAATGAAAACAAATACATTTTTCGGCAGTGCACATGTCTACTGATCACATCAAAGGTCCACCTAAAACATCAGAGGCCTCCCAACACATCAGAGGCTATTTATAAGCACTCCCAATCACACTAGAGTCTCCCCTATACATCAAAGGCCCACAATGAAATCAGAGTTTCCCCATCACATCACAGTCCCCCCAATCACACAGTACCCTCTTCACATCAGAGCCCTAACTTTTGGATGTAGTACTGCAGATGTAAAGCACCCTATGAATGGAGGAGGCAGACATTTCATTCATCCGCCCGTCCTTCATCCATAGGGCTCTTTTCATTGCGGGAAGCATCAGTATAGCTTCTATGATGAGGAGGTGAGAGAAAAAGGTGGGCATAGTCGGAACGTCTAATGAGTACATGTGACAGGTCCAATGGCTTGTGTTAATGCCCGCAGCACTGGGGGATTACAGCTGTGGGTGTGTTCGGGGGGGAGTAATGAAGATTTTAACCACTTCGGCTACGGAAGATTTACACCCCTTCATGACCAGGCCATTTTTTTGCGATACAGCACTGCGTCGCTTTAACAGACAATTGTGACGTTGTACCCAAACAAAATTTATGTCCTTTTTTCCTCACAAATAGAGCTTTCTTTTGGTGGTATCTGATCACCTCTGCGGTTTTTATTTTTTGCACTATAAACAAAAAAAGAGCGACAATTTTGAAAAAGTAAACACAATATTTTGTACTTTTTGCTATAATAAATATCCCCAAAAAAATAAAAATTTCTTCATCAGTTTAGGCCAATATGTATTCTTCTACATATTTTTGGCATATTATGATTGATTTGCGCAAAAGTTATAGTGTCTACAAAACAGGGGGATAGATTTATATCATTTTTATTATTGTTTTTTTTTTTTTACTAGTAATGGCGGCGATCTGCGATTTTTATCGGGACTCTGGCATTGCGGCGGACAGATCGGACACTTTTGACACTTTTTTGGGACATTTATGCAGCGATCAAAGCTAAACATAAAGCAAAAAAAAAAAAAATCTTAATGCAATGTCCAAAAACTATATGTAGGGAAAGTGCGCGTGCTCCATGTATTGCAAAAAAAAAATAAAAAATTACTTAGTATTGCAAAAGTCCAAACATAATAAACCGTGATGATGATATCTTCATGTGATGTGCACACACCCCCCACCAGATGTACCCTCACCTTAAGGGCTTTTTAAAAATGCCTGTGATAAATAATACTATCAGTTTGGGAAGATCCTCCTACGGTTCCTCTTTCGTGTAGTGGTTAGTTATGGCTTAAATGCTGCTCCAAGGATCACTTTTTCCTCCTGATCACAAGCCAATTTCCTCCTGGCTGCCAGCAATGTCCTCATATATCACACATGTGAAAGGCATGGAAACTTGCAATGGTGTGATAACGTTTTAAAACAGGTTTATTAAACTTAAAATCCCACATAGATGTATGGTATACCTTGATATATTTATGGGGGTGATGGTGTCACCCGGAGACCGAATCTGCAGCTACGGTTCCCAGGGTTCTCCCCGTCCTTAGCCTGTAGTACAAACAACACCTCACTTCCTTCCTCGTCAGCCGATCAAGCTCCGAGCTTGCTGGCAGCCAGGAGGAAATTGGCTTGTGATCAGGAGAAAGGAGTGATCCTTGGAGCAGCATTTAAGCCATAACTAACCACTACACGAAAGAGGAACCGTAGGAGGATCTTCCCAAGCTGATATTATTATTTATCACAGGCTTTTTTTAAAAGCCCTTAAGGTGAGGGTACATCTGGTGGGGGGGGGGTGTGTGCATACCTGCATGAAGAAATCACCATCAAGGGGTTTATTATGTTTGGACTGTTGCAATACTAAGGATTTTTTTTGTGCAGTACACGGAGCACGCATACTTTCCCTATATATAGTTTTTGGACATTGCCTTAAGATTTTATTTTTTGCGCTATGTTTATGTTTGTATAATATTTTTATATTATTGAAGATTTGTGTGCATCACATGAATAAGCATGTGCACTTTAATTATATATTATATTTTATGTTTTATTTTTTTTCACATTATAGGATATATACATGAGTTATTACTTTTATTTATTTATTTATTTTTGTATTTATGTTCAGCGCCGCACATTTGGTATATCACTTTATTTTATTAAGATATCACTAAAAAAACACCCCCTTGGCATTTCTAGTCGCAGCCACCTTGAGTAAGGGCAAATGATTCGTGTAGCATTTACTTCCAGGAATCCACCTGCCTTTAGCTCAAGCATGCACGCAGATAGGTGTTCTGCGCTGAAAACGCCCCTCCTTCCTTTCTCCAGATAAAAGAAGAAAAAAAAATGCCCATGAAAACTCTTGGGATGTATGACATAATTTTGGCCTAGGCCAGAAAGCAGGAAGCAGCTGAAGAGCCATAGCGAATGATAAAATTTGACCTATTCACATTGCAGCACACCTCAATGTAACCTACACTATATTGTCAAAAGTATTGGGACGCCTGCCTTTACACACACATGAACTTTAATGGCATCCAAGTCTTAGTCCGTAGGGTTCAATATTGAGTTGGCCCACCCTTTGCAGCTATAACAGATTCAACTCTCCTGGGAAGGATGTCCACAAGGTTTAGGAGTGTGTCTATGGGAATGTTTGACCATTCTTCCAGAAGAGCATTTGTGAGGTCAAGCACTGATGTTTGAGAAATCACTTTACACCCCCCCCCCCCCCCCCAGCATTTTTGACCATGGCCATCTTAAGTAAGAGCAGATAATTCATGTAGCATTTACTGCCTGGAATCCATCTACCGTTAGCTCAGGCATGCATGCAGGATAGTGTGCTTAGCTGATGCTGATTGGTAGAGTGCAGTTCCACTTTAGGCCTACAGCCATGCAATTTCCACTAGCAATCATTGGAAGCAGAACAGGTCATACTAACAATATCAAAGGCTGGCAGTGTGAAGGTATCATAGGTTGTGACTTTTCCAATAAATATGGTTGCTAAATTTTTGCCGTACTAGACATGCCTGAATGCCAAACATCAAAGCCAACTCTCAGACCAACAGTCTTCAACATCTACAAGAAAGTCTTCCCAGGAGACTATAGACTTTTATAACTTTTATAGACTATATTAACTGTACTAATAAAGGGTAAATTGGTCTTCAGTTATTTTGTATAAATATTTTATATCTGTTCTTCTTAAAATAACTTATGTGTGTGTGTATCTCCAGAAGTTATTTTAAGAAGAACAGATATAAAATATTTATACAAAATAACTGAAGACCAATAAACACTTTTGTGTTTGCCCCTATTTACCATGAGCTGAACTCAAAGAACTACGACTTTCTCTGTGTACACAAACACGACTTTGAATGTAATGAAATTAAAGCGGAGCTCCACCCGATTTTCCTACACTAACTGCAGCTGATTACCGCAATGTCCTAATGACAAAACGGCACTTTTTTTTTTTACAGCCTTTACCTTTGTTCTTCCAGCTGTCTTTGTTTTCTGCAGGAAGCACAGGCTGCGGTTAGGGGCGTGTCTGGAGCGGCTAATTACTCACTTCCTGTAAGCCGCACTGGCTCCTGGGAGCTTGTGTCATTGTTCCCAGGAGTCAGTGCGGCCGCCTGTTGCAACAGTTATCGAGAGACTTCCATAGTGGGAGTGACGTCATTACGACAGGCACGTTCGTAGGGCGGTTCCAAAACCGCCATTGTAATCGAGGGTTGATTATCTACGTTGCCATCACAACGGGGCGGGACTTCCTACGACGCCGCTCGTTGTGATGGCAACCGGAGCTGTTGACGGCGTTCCGATTTCTCTCTACTGCGCATGCGCGGGATCATGAATAGAACGGGCGGTGCATGCTGGTCGTTCAGCAGCACCGTATCCCGGAAGAGCATGCCTGTGGGTTTCACATGCCCACAGGCAAGATGAATACCGTCATGATCCTATTATATAAGTTTATATTTATGGACAAAACGGACAGCAAAGGTCTTTAGAATTGGAATACGTGAGTTACTTATTCTTATGTCTTAATATTTTTCATTGTGCCAAAAAAAAACAAACTCAGAGACAGTGGAACCCCGCTTTAAGACGAGATCAGAAAATACAGATATATATATATATATATATATATATATATATATATATATATATATATATATATATATATATATATATATATATATACACACACACACATATACACACACGTGATCTGGCACCCAGTGCTGTAAAAAAGTATTTACCCCTTCCTGATTTTTTATTTTTTTGCATATTTCTCACACTTAAATGATTCAGATCAGCAAATAAATTTTAATATTACATATTCATTCGCTGTTGTAACATCTGGGTGGGCTCGTAGCGCAATGCTCTATGCCACGAGCACACATATTTTGAAGCTTATTAGAGCCTGTGGCTCTAATTAGGTACTTCAAAAATACACCCACCCCGCTGTAATTCAGGCGCCCGGCGTCCTGAAAGGGGGCGGACGCCTGAATAGGGCGGCGGCTATGCATGAATCTATCCATTAGTCATATAGGGGGTGGCGCCCAGGCACCCCTAATGGATGTGCCGTCACTGTTTCAGCGCTTCACTTTTTCCACATTTTGTTGCAGACTTATTTCAAAATTGATTAAATTAATTATTTTTCTCAAAATTCAAACAATACCCCATAATAACATGAAAAAGTTTGCTCGAAATCTTTGCAAATGTATTAAAAATAAAAAAAGAAACAATCACATGTACATAAGTACAGTATTCACAGCCTTTGCCATGATACTCAAGTTTGATTTCAGGTGCATCCTGTTACCACGGATCATCCTTGAGATGTTTCTACAACTTGATTGGAGTCCACCTGTGGTCATTTCAGTTGATTGGACATCATTTGGAAACAGTACATGCCATGAAGTCCAAGGAATTGTCTGTAGCCCTCCAAGACAGGATTATATGGAGGCACAGATCTGGGGAAGGGTACAGTAAAATTTCTGCAGCATTGAAGGCCCCAATGAGTACAGTGGCCTCCATCATCTGTGAATTGAAGAAGTTTGTAACCACCAGGACCCTTCCTAGAGCGGGCCGTCCGGCCAAACTGCGCGATTGGGGGAGAAGGGCCTTAGTCAGGGAGGTGACCAAGAACACCGATGGTGACTCTGCCAGAGCTTGAGCGTTTCTCTGTGGAGAGAGGAGAACCTTCCAGAAGAACATCCATCTCTGCAGCACTCCACCAATCAGGTCTGTATGGTAAAGTGGCCAGACGGAAGCCACTCCTCAGTAAAAGGCACATGACAGCCCACCTGGCGTTTGCCAAAAGGCACCTGAAGGACTCTGACCATGAGAAACAAAATTCTCTGGTCTGATGAAACAAAGATTTAACTCTTTGGTCTGAATGGCAAGCGTCATGTCTGGAGGAAACCAGGCACCGCTCATCACCTGACCAATACAATCCAAAACATTTTTCAGTGGTAGGAACTGAAAGAATAGTCAGGATTCAGGGAAAGATGAATGCAGCAATTTACAGATACATCCTTGATGAAAACCTGCTTCAGAGCGTTTTGGACTTCAGCCTGGGGCGAAGGTTCATCCTCCAACTGATGAATGACCCTAAGCACACAGCCAAGGTGACAAAGGAGTGGCTACGGGACAACTCTGTGAATGTCCTTGAGTGGGCCAGCCAGAGCCCAGATTTGAATCCGATTGAACATCTCTGGAGAGATGTTCCCCATCCAACCTGATGGAGCTTGAGAGGTCCTGCAAAGAAGAATGGGAGAAACTGCCTAAAAATAGGTGTGTCAAGCTTGTAGCATCGTACTCAAAAAAGACTTGAGGCTGTTATTGGTGCCAAAGGTGCTTCAACAAAGTATTGAGCAAAGGCTGTGAATAATTATGTACATGCTATTTTTTTTTTAACAAATTTGCAAAGATTTTAAACAAATTTCTTTCACGTTATCATTATGGGGTATTGTTTGTAGAATTTTGAGGAAAATAATGATTTTAATACATGTTGGAATAGGGCTGTAACATAACAAAATGTGGAAAAAATGAAGCGTTGTGAATACCTTCCGGATGAACTGTATATAAAAGCAACATAATATTTTGCTTATTTAAAAGCCACCTTGGTATTAGATTCTAGGTAATTATCATTTAGTGCAACAAATCAACGCGTTTCATGATCAGAGAAAGCTTCTTCAGGATAAATGCTGACACTGTTCATTCATGGTAACAAATCTGGAAAGACTGCACCATCAGGGGGAAGAAGCCAAAACTGTCTCCTATATATCCCTAAGGTGAGCTTATACTGTATCTAGAATGCTATTATTGGTCCAGTGGACCAAACAATACAGCCCCAGAATGTACCAGGTACTAGGAAATGAGAAAGACAAATAATCAACTATTCCCTAATACCTGCTTCCTTACTAGCAGGGTCCTTAAGGCAACCTCTGCATGTAAGGAATACAGACCCCACTACCTGAGCCAATACTGCAAAAATGGCGTTGTAGCCATATATATATCGAAAACCTTTAGCTAGAAAACAATACATCATTAATATACCTCTGGAGAAGCAGGCATTTCCAACTCCCTCTTGCCTCCTGGGTACCACCCATGGGACCAGTGCTGGCCGTGTGACAGTTGTGTACTGACTGCAAACAGAACCAGGAGCAGGAACAGCAAGTGTCTCTGACAGGCCATTGGTTAGCAGATGTGACTCACAGTTCACAGGAACCTGCAGAGGAAAAACAATAGAAGCCATTTTTACATTATGAACACATGATCAGCTATGGTGCTATAGTAAGAAATATTGTGGGGGATTTACTAAAACTGGTGCATACAGAATCTGGCGCAGTTGTGCATAGTAACCAATCAGCTTGTAGTTCTTCTTGTCAAAGCTTAATTGAACAAGCTGAAGTTTGAAGCCGATTGGTTTCTATGCATAGCTGCGCCAGATTCTGTGCGTACCAGTTTTAGTAAATCTCCCCCATTGTGTTCTCCGGAATGCCCAGATGTCCAGCACCCTTTGAAGGTATCTAAGCAAACATAAAACTCTCACTCCCAGAGTTTTGGTGCGGATGCTGGACCAGAGTCAGTCAGGTTAGGCAGCCTAGAGTATCTAAATACCAAAGCTCATGTTTATAGTAGTGTAGCCAGTGGTGTATTTAGGTTTTGTGTTGCCCTAGGCCTGACTAAACTTGTGCGCCCCAAATTTAAATATGACCCACCCCTTCCTGTCAAGGCCACACCCCTTCCTGTTTAAGACCCGCCCCGGCCAACAAATACATTTTCCATAGCATATAAATATATATTTTTCCCCTTAACTGTAGTTTAATTAAACTAAAAAACAATCAAGAATATATATATATATATATATATATATATATATATATATATATATATATACCGTATATACTCGAGTATAAGTCGTCCCGAGTATAAGTCGAGACCCCCAATTTACCACAAAAAACTGGGAAAAACTTATTGACCCGAGTATAAGTCGAGGGTGAGAAATGCAGAGGGTCAATAATGTCCATCTGCAGCTGCCTGCCTCCCTGTGTCCTGTGCAGCCTACCTGTACCCTGTACATGTGTGTCCTGTACATGTGTGTGTGTCCTGTACATGTGTGTCCTGTACATGTGTGTCCTGTACATGTGTGTCCTGTGTGCATGTGTGTCCTGTGTGCATGTGTGTCCTGTGTGCATGTGTGTCCTGTGTGTATGTGTGTCATGTGTGTCCTGTGTGTATGTGTGTCATGTGTGTATGTGTGTCATGTGTGTATGTGTGTCATGTGTGTCCTGTGTGCATGGGTGCATGTGTGTCCTGGGTGCATGTGTGTCCTGTGTGCATGTGCAGCCTACCTGTGTCCTGTGTAGCCTTCCTGTGGCGATCTCCATCCTCAGACAGCGGCCGTGTGATGATACTGTTCGGCGGCCATTCCACAGTTCAAAAGCCGCGCCTCCTTCTCGTCTGTGATAGGCTGACCGCTGACTGCCTATCACGGACATTCTCTCATTCTCATACCACGGACGAGGATGAGAGAATGTCCGTGATAGGCTGTACACTGACAGCTGTTCAGCCTATCACAGAAGAGCAGGAGGCGCGGCTTTTGAAAGCTGGAATAGCCTCCGTGCATTATCAGCACACGCCGGCCGCCGTCTGCCTGCATGACACGCTGATCATGCAGACAGACGGCGCGGACTCGAGTATAAGTCGAAGGGAAACTTTCAGCCCAAAAAAAAGGGCTGAAAAATTCGACTTATACTCGAGTATATACGGTATATATATATATATATATATATATATATATATATATATATAAATATAAATATAAATATATGCTATAAAAATATGCATATTATAAAACATGTAATAATTTAATAACTACAAGAATTTACAATGAGAAATTCAGTTTTATATAATGCCGAGTTTTGACATGGATAATATAATATGCATTGCACATTGTACAGTATGTTGTAGAGAAGAAATATTTATACTACTGGTCTTCGCTAATACATAAGATATTATCTGGGACTTTGTTTTAGTTAAACTGGGACCTGCTCGCCAGTATGTGCTATCACAATATGTCACTGGATTAGTAGGATTACTCCTATCTTGTAAGATATTTGGACTTGTGTTTGCTGCCACTGATTGTAATCATAGGATTATTTCACTTATTTGTATAATGACTAGGAATTCCCTAGTCATTATACAAATAAGTGAAATAATCAGCCCCCCCGGCCCAATCCACCCCATAAGACTGGCTCTACACTAAAAGTTTAGCGTAAGCCGGCAGGGACTCTTTTCTTGTGGGAGCCGGAGAGGAAGCTTTTTTTTTTATGTGCGGGGGGGGGGGGGGGTTGATTTTTTGCTGCCCCCCTCCAAAGTGCCGCCCTAGGCCTGGGCCTTGTTGGCCTAGGCCAAGATACAGCATTGAGTGTAGCACCCTCCTAGATAGGTGCTAGGTTAGGTAAATTAAGTAATAGCTGTACTGTAATCAGATGAGTTGCTTGTGACTATTTTTGGATGTTCTGTGTCTTACTAGTTGCAGGATTGACTGCTTCCCCTTATTTTCTGGAGGGGTCTGGAAAGTAGTGGGCTGGAAGAGTCAAATCAGCAGATGAATATTTATGTAGTCCCACTCAATCCCTGGGGAAGGGTGTCCAGATGGTGGCTGGGGGGAACATAAATAGTTTGGTGCCTGGAATAGAGGCTTCTTGTCCAGGAGGAGGAGATCCCAGCCTGAAGGGCTGTTGCCCTTCTGTGCAGTCCAGCTGTGCTTTTCTACTGCTCATCAAGGTCTCAGCTAGTTAGCTGGGGGTCCTATTCTGATGAACTTTTCTGGAGCTGACTGAGAGACTTCTTTTTTGAGGATCCGGTCTGGAGAAGTCACAGGAGAGGAGCCTGGAAGGAGGCATCCAATTATCCAAGGACATTAGTGAGTACAGATCGGTGTGTGAGATCCCAGCGACTGTGTGCTACTGCTGTCCCTTTTGCATCAGAGTTAGCCTGTACTGTAAAAGTGGACATTGTTCATGGTGTACTTGTATAGCTCAGCCCATCATTTGTTGCTGCAAGGACTGTGCTCAGAATCTCTAACCACTTGAAGACCAGGCCTTTTCTGGAAATTTTTGTTTAAGAGTTTAAATCAATATTTTTGCTAGAAATTTGCTAGAATAAAATGGCGATTGCTGTAATATTTTATGTCACAGAGTGACATAAAATATGGGACAAAATACACTTGATTGTATAGAAAAAAACAAAACACAATATTTACCCAGATTCTGTATATTGCGAAAGATGATGTTATGCAGAGTAAATAGATACCTAACATGTCATGCTTAAAAATTGCGCACGCTCGTGGAATGAGCACGTGGAAAACTACGGTACTTAAAAATCTCCATAGGGGACACTTTAAAAAATGTTTACAGGCTACCTGTTTAGTTATGCCCTGTAAACACAGTCGAACATTCCGACAACAAAATCCATGGATTTTTTCCGACGGATGTTGGCTCAAACTTGTCTTGCATACACACGGTCACACAAGGTTGTCGGAAAATCTGATCGTTCTGAACGTGGTGACGTAAAACACGTACGTCGGGACTATAAACGGGGCAGTAGCCAATAGCTTTCGTCTCTTAATTTATTCTGAGCATGCGTGGCACTTTGTGCGTCGGATTTGTGTACACAAGATCGGAATTTCCGACAACGGATTTTGTTGTCGGAAAATTTTATATCCTGCTCTCAAACTTTGTGTGTCGGAAATTCCGATGGAAAATGTGTGATGGAGCCCACACACGATCGGAATTTCCGACAACAAGGCCCTATCACACATTTTCCGTCGGACAATCCGACCGTGTGTACAGGGCATTACAGTGGAGGTCTAGCGTTAGAATTATTCCTCTCACTCAAACGTTCGCGGTAATACTTCGCATGTGTGGTTTGAACATCATTTACATATGCTTACACGACTTACGTATGCATTTGCTTCTGCGCTCGAACACAGGGGGATGGGGCACTTTGAATTTTTTTTTCATATTTATTTTACTTTTTATTTTTACACTTTCCCCCCTTTTTTTGTGTCACTTTTATTCCTATTACAATGTAAACGCCCCTTGTAATAGAAATAAGGATGACAGGTCTTCTTTATTGAGAGATCTGGGGTCAAAAAGACCCCAAATTTCTCATTTACCTTTAAAAGCAAAAGATAAAAAAAAACTTATTTTTTTTAACTTTTGCTTTAAAAAAAAAAAATATTTACTATGGCCCGGTAACTGGAAGTGATGTCAGATATCGGTCCGGTCCTCCAAGGGCATAGAGACGAGTGGGCCAAAGTAAAAAAGTAAAAATACCGGGGGGTTATGGCAGCTAGCTACTGTCAAAACCCCAGTATTTAACGTCAAATAAATGACGTATTTTTACTATCGGCCAGTCGTCAAGTGGCTAAGAGGAAGATAGGTGTCCTCAAGTTACTGCTTTTGTTGCTGGAGTATCCCACGACTACCCCACACCCATGCAAGTTCAAGTTTTTCTCAATAAAGCAAGAAATTAAATATTCTTAGACTGATCATTGAATCGGAGGAGTGACTGAGACTGTGTCTGGCTGCTAGAGAAACTATTGGGGAAAGAACATTGGGACCAATTCAGGGGGTCCTTATGGGTGGTGAGTGCAACAGTAGCAAGGAATCATGGGGCAAGAATACAGAGCTAATTAGTGAAAAGGCCCTCTCCCTTTTATTGTGTAGTGACGTACATTTTGATATTCAATATTGTAAAGTCAGGCAGCAAAATTGTCTAACTTCATCAACAAAATTGTTTTAAAGCCAATGTCCTAGAGGAAACGAGGAGGGGGATGGTGGATTGTGGTAATTGGAGTTGAGTTTTAAGTCTTTGTAGGCTTTAGAACAGTGGTTCTTAACCCTCTAGTGCCGTGACCCCTTGATAAAATTTCCTATGTTGTGGGGGCCCCTAACAGTAAAAGTATTTTCGTAGCGTAGGTTGTCAGCACCCAAGGCAAGACAAGTAATTTGCGCCCCCTAACCCACGGACATTTAGTGCTCCACGAGTGCCTTCCACTCGTACAGTATTAAAACCCCTTATGGTATTTTAGGTTGTACCACTCTTTCTCTTTGTTCTCCTTGTATCTCTCTCTATCCTACTTCCTTGCTTTTTTCCCCATCCCTCTCTCTAGCCATCTTTCTTGTTCTTTCTCTTATTCTTTCCTCTCCCTTTTTATTTGTTCATCCCCCTCATTCCCTCTTCCTTCCATGTATTCTCTGTTTTTATTCTTTCTTTTACTCCTTGGTGGGGTTGGGAGGGGTGGGGGTAATGGTATGAGTGGCAGTGCTGGCGGGGAGTTGGCATCAGTGGCAGTGCTGGGGGGAGTTCTGATCAGCCAACTTAGGTGCTCTTGATCAAGGTCATCTGCTGATCTGAGAACTGTAGTGGGGACCTTTAATGGCAACTATAATCCCAGGTAGTGTTACTCAATGTGTCTCCGACTTTGTGGTGTCTCGTAGCAGTGACACCTATGCCAAAATCAGGAGATAGGGTCTCTTCCAGCCCCTCCCACTTCACATTCCTCACCAATCAGCTGACCTCTAGTCTCTGCTCCCCAGCCATGCCGTGAACTGATTGGGTGACTGTGAAGAGGCTGAGTGGGCGGCCGCGGGCTCCAGGAACAGCCCAGCTGGGCGGCCGCAAAAAGGCTGGGAGAGCAGCGAGGGCTTCAGGAACAGCCCAGGATTCGGTGACCCCTGGCAAATCGTCATTCGATCCCCGAGGGGGTCCCGACCCCCAGGTTGAGAACCACTGCTTTAGAAGTATCCATTGTGCACTAATGGAAATGTTCAGATGTTTGCTGATGTCATGGAGGACACTCTCTTCTAGTTCATCAACCATTCTCTACTAGGGTTCCTCCATATTTTGCTAGGGGCTCCTTGAGCTGTGGATTGACCTTCAATTTAATGGTGCCTGGATAATTCCAGGCCAATGCCACTTGGGGGTAATTTTTCCAGTTGGTCATCAATGTAAGGTGCTACTGACTCCCAATGAATTGGTTTGACGGGTTACCCAAAGCTTCAAAAATATTTCTAGGATTCTTCTGGGGGCAAATAAATTGAGAAAGGCTGATATTGATACAACATAATGTTTCCACATGGCACCATTTGAACATTTTTGACTGGATGTAGTGTAAAAACTAGACATGTGCACTGCCGAAAAAGGTGTTCATTTTAGTTTCATTCTGTTTTTTTTTTTTTTTTAGTTTTTTGGGTCATTCATTAGGATCGAAATTCATAAATTCGTAAATGAGTAAATTAGAAAATTCGTAAATTAGAAAATCTGAAAATTCATAAATTTGGAAAATTCGTAAATTTGGAAAATTCGGAAATTCGGAAATTCACAAATCCGTAAGAAAATTCAAAAGAAAGAAAATCTGAAAATTCTAAATAAAAACTAACTATTAATAACTAACTATTAAATTATAGGTATTGGAATTTCCTTTCGAATTTGTCTGTTAGTGAACGTAACGAATACGAATTTATCCGAAGTTACGAATTATCTGAAATAATGCCGCACCTAAACAAATGGAACAGAACGAATTAATATAAAATAATAATAATAAAAAGTTTTTATTATTATTGTTATTTATAATTATTACCATATTTTTTGCACCGTAAGATGCACTCCCCCCCCCCCCAAAATGGGGGGAAATGTCCCTGCGTCTTATGGAGCGAATACTGACCAGGCACCGCCCCCCCCCCCCTGTCGCCGCCGCCGCATAAGAATATCGGCACTCGGCTTCTCTCGGCGGATCCTTGCAGGGGCATACCAAGGGGGAGCGGGGGGAGGCAGTCTGCCCTTGGTTGCCAAAACATGAGGGGGTATCAGTGGCGTTGCTATGGTGGTGTGCTCCACACCTTGGTCAGTTGACACCCGCCAGATGTGACAGCATCCCACGGCGGCAAAAGCCCTGGCTGTTTTTTTTTTTTCAGCCGGAACACCCCCGGCGCCGTGGTCTGACCCATTCTTACTTCTTGCTCCTTCCACCAGCTGTCCTCCTTCCTAGCTGCTGCTCGGGTGTATCTGAGGCTGAGAGTCAGCCAGCGAGCCAGCCAGCCAGAGGGGGTTGTGGATTGTAATGGCAGTGTCCTACACTGCCTGAGGTGAGCTGGTGATAAGAGGGTGGGAGGTGTGGGCTGGCATGGTATCCACTGCGCAGTCACCTGAGCTGTTTTGATAGAAGAGGCGGAAGGGGTATTTGTGTCTGCCCTGCCACCCTGAGCTGATCTGGGAAGGGAGGAGGTTGCTGTGTCCACCACCACCACCCAGGTATAGTGTAGCTGAACTGATTTGATAGGGGGGTGGTATTACTGTGTCTCCACCACCCACCTATAGTAGTAGTATAATATTAAATATTTTAGGACACCATTTGGTTCAGAATATTTTTTTTCTTGTTTTCCTCCTCTAAAAACTAGGTGCGTGTTATGTTGCGAAAAATACGGTAATTTGTTACCTTCCATTCGTTTAGATAGGGCATTCGTTATTTTCGGAAAATTCTTAACTTTGGATAAATTCATTTTCGTTATGTTCAATAACAGCCTACGGTAATTTGAAAGGAAATTCCAATACTTATAATTTAATAGTTAGTAATAGTTAATTTATTATTAGTTAGTTATTATTTCAGATTTTTGAATTTTCGGGTTTTCAAATTTTTGTTATTTTCGTATTTTCGTTCTTTTGAATTTGCGTTTTTTTTTTCAGAATTTTGGTATTTTCTGATTTCGAATTTCCGATTTTACGAATCTTAGAATTTTTCGTATTTTCGAATTTCTGAATTCTCGAATTTCCAAATTTTCAAATTTACGAGTTTTCGAATATTCAAATTTCCAAATTTTCAAATTTAATTCGTTAAACGGGTTTTCATTCATTTGGATATGTACGAATTAACTAATTTGACAAAAAATGTTAAAAAAAAGAATTCGGAACTAAACGAATTGCACATGTCTAGTAAAAACTTCAAGATCCTAAACGTAACTAAACAAAGTAGATAATGAATACTATTTAAAAGGTTTGGTTATTATCTTGCCTTGGCTAAAACAGAAAAGTGGATAAAGGCAGAGTTGTCTCTCAAGAGCTAGCATTTGTCAACACAGAGGTCAACAAGAAGATGTTTCCCACTTTATGGGGACCATGTTCCTGTGCCTGAATCACACAGGAACATGGTCCACGTTCCTGTGTGATCCCTCTGCTATTCAGTGTGGTGCGATTTTCAGCTCATTCATTTGAATCGCACAAAAAGCAGTGCCTGCACTACTTTCCAAAAACGCACTGCATCAAATTGCAAGGTGCTACAGCACAATGCAATCTGGTGCAGGGTCCTTAAAGTGGAGTTCCACCCACTTTTACAACTCTTCAGCATCCCTCACTAAACTGTGCACTGTAAACGAATTGGATATTTTTTTCTTTTTTTTCTCAGCACTTACTGTATATCTGCTGTATTCATTTTTCACTTCCTCCTCCCTGGCCGCAGCCCATCGCATCATTTCCTGTTTGCAATGCCTTTTGGGAAGGGGCGGCAACTTCCTCTGACACTGCTGTTGCTATGGAAACCTGACCTGAAACCTTCTAACTGCTTGTGCTGCACTGAGCATGTGCGAGATCTGCAAGGATGAGATCCAGGAAGAAATACAGTCTGGCTTCAGATGCCCAGACTTAAGATGGCCACGGCCTGCTGTAAGTTTATAAAATAACAAACTACTGCTATAAACTAACAAAACAGACCTTAGTTTACAGATTAACTTTACTAGAATACATTAGGCTTGTGTATTATATGGGTATTTTTATTTAAAAAGAATAATTTCGGCTGGAACACCACTTTAAGAATATATTTTGCACCTGCAGCAAATCGTACGCACGGTACAGGAAGCATGCACGGAACACGCCATTTCCACACCATATTCTGGTTTAAATTGGCAAAAACTCATATCGCTGGTGTGATTACAGGTTTTAGGAATGCCCCCTCCCATTTTACCTTGGAAAATCTTGAAGGTTATAAATATTTTTTCAGCTGGTAAACAACTTTTATTTATTAATAAATAAAATTAAGTGTGTATGATGTAATTATATCTCAGAAATCTGAAATACGGAGACTTTTTGACACCCTAACTCATAATTCTCTTGAAACATTAGCTGCAGATTGAACTGGTGCCTAATTGTCTCATTACATCATCTGAGCTCTACGTGAGATCACGTCAGAGATCAGGACCTGTTGACCAAACATTTTATAGATCGAATCCTTCTGTTATTTCCCATCAAGTTTCAGGGCTGGTATGAAAAAAACTGAGCAGGCTTTTAGGTATATCAGTCAACTGGTTTATGTGATAGAAGGTTACCATCTAGAGGAGGGTCATATTTCAGACATAGTATGGCTGGAGGCTTGGTATTATTGGGTGAAGAAAGAACGTGAAGAAGTGAATAAAGGTTTCTATACAAGATATCAAATTTATGTATCCTATGTAGCAGTGCCAGGACAAGGTCATCTAGAGCCCAGGGCAAACATGCCAAATTGCCCCCCCCCCCCCCTTCAAGATGTATGATTATGTGTCAGCAAAAATCCCCCCCCCCCCAAAAAAAAAAGTTAAGCACTAATCTGAATGCTTACCCCCTAAACATAAACCCCTCTTCCTCCCAGTGCAAATCTACCCCCTGCTGTAATCCTCCCATGGCACAAATCTTTGCCCCCCCAGCCCAAATCCTGTCTCCCCATATGCCCCCAGCACAAGTTCATCCCCCTCCAAAAAAAAAAACTTCCCCCTCCTAGAACAAATTCCCTAACCCTCAAGTTTCTCCTCCGAGCACAAATACCACCCAATCATCCCTACCAGCACACCCCCCCCCCCAAAAAAAAAATTCTGATCTTAGCACAGGTCCCCCACCCCCTCCACCTTATTATCTTTTCTAGCACAAACCCCCGAAATCCCCCCTACTAGCACAAATCTTCTTCACCCATCCCCCCTCCCAACACAAATCCCCCCAAATCACCACTCCTAGCACGCCCTCTAAATTCCCCCTCCCAACATAAATTCCCTCCCCACAGTGCCCAGGGCAGCCGCCCCTCCTGCTCACTCCTTGCCCTGCTATGTAGCTCTAAAGAACACTTTCTAAAAGCTGGCACAGAGGTTATAGGCGTCTCAGGGTCACAACCTGAGGATTCTTATGTACCTTTGTCTATGTAATAAGTGCGCTGGGTATATTGTTGGGTGATAAGGGGAGATTGCACCAACCAAGACAGTTGGCACACAGCCACCTTCTCCCCATGGCAGGTGCCTTGCAAATAGATATGTTAAGATCAGAATTGAAGCACACATTGGGGTATGATTAAGCTTAAAAGGTCCACCTACAGAAGTTGAGAGTCTACCAGAATGAATGAACATGAAGAACCCAGTAAAGGTTGTTAAAAAATAAGTCTAATCCATGTATCCTTAGTAGCCCAAAAGACAACTTCTTAATCTATCTTTTATTATCTTAAGGCCCCTTTCACACGGGGCGGACTACGTCCAGCTGATCCACCGGCTCAGTGGTGGATCTCTCCTCTGATCCCCACCGAGCAGGCGGAGGACAGGTATGTGTACGCTCCACTATGCAGAGGAGACACGAACACAGCCCGCTCTCCTCTATGGGGCGGTCGAATGGAAATGGACCGCCTGCCTGATCCGCTAAGGGCCAAGCTCAACCCCTGAAAAACAACCCCACACCATAACCCCCCTCAACCAAATGATTTGGACCAGTGCACAAAGCAAGTTCCATAAAGACATGGATGAGCAATTTGGGGTGGAGGAACTTGACTGGCCTGCACAGAGTTCTGACCTCAACCCGATAGAACACCTTTGGGATAAATTAGAGCGGAGACTGCAAGCCAGGCCTTCTTGGCCAACATCAGTGCCTGACCTCACAAATGCGCTTCTGGAAGAATGGTCAAACATTCCCATAGACACACTCCTAAACCTTGTGGACAGCCTTCCCAGAAGAGTTGAAGCTGTTATAGCTGCAAAGGGTGGGCCAACTCAATATTGAACCCTATGGACTAAGACTGGGATGCCATTAAAGTTCATGTGCTTGTAAAGGCGGGTGTCCCAATACTTTTGGCAATATAGTGTGTGTATATATATATATATATATATATATATATATATATATATATATATATATATATATATATATATATATATATATATATATATATATATATATACCCTGTTTCCCCGAAAATAAGACCTAGCGTGATTGTCGGTGATGGCTGCAATATAAGCCTTACCCCCCATATTAGCTCTAGTTAAAGTCCTTGTAGGTCTTATTTTCAGGGTAGGGCTTATTTTTGGGGAAACAGGGTAGGGCTTATTTGGGGGGTAGGGCTTATATTGCAGCCATCACCGACAATCACGCTAGGTCTTATTTTCAGGGAAACAGGGTATATATATATGTATATACACACACACACACACACACACACACACACACACACACACAATATCTCACAAAAGTGAGTACACCCCTCACATTTTTGTAAATATTTTTTCATGTGACAACACTGAAGTAATGACACTTTGCTACAATGTAAAGTAGTGAGTGTACAGCTTGTATAACAGTGTCAATTTGCTGTCCCCTCAAAATAACTCCTCAACACACAGCCATTATTGTCTAAACCACTGGCAACAACAATGAGTACACCCCTAAGTGAAAATGTCCAAATTGGGCCCAAGTAGCCATTTTCATGTGACTCGTTAATGTTACAAGGTCTTAGGTGTGAATGGGGAGCAGGTGTGTTAAATTTGGTGTTATCGCTCTCACTCTCTCCTAATTTTCACTGAAAGTTCAACATGGCACCTCATGGCAAAGAACTCTCTGAGGATCTGAAAAAAAGAATTGTTGCTCTACATAAAGATGGCCTAGGCTATAAGAAGATTGCCAAGACCCGGAAACTGAGCTGCAGCACGGTGGCCAAGACCATACAGCGGTTTAACAGGACAGGTTCAGAACAGACCTCCCCATGGTCGACCAAAGAAGTTGAGTGCACGTGCTCAGCGTCATATCCAGAGGTTGTCTTTGGGAAATAGATGTATGAGTGCTGCCAGCATTGCTGCAGAGGTTGAAGGGGTGGGGGGTCAGCCTGTCAGTGCTCAGACCATACGCCACACACTGCATCAAATTGGTCTGCATGGCTGTCGTCTCAGAAGGAAGCCTCTTCTAAACATGATGCACAAGAAAGCCCGCAAACAGTTTGCTGAAGACAAGCAGACTAAGGACATATATTACTGGAACCATGTCCTGTGGTCTGATGAGACCAAGATAAACTTATTTGGTTCAGATGGTGTCAAGCGTGTGTGGCGGCAACCAGGTGAGGAGTACAAAGACAAGTGTGTCTTGCCTACAGTCAAGCATGGTGGTGGGAGTGTCATGGTCTGGGGCTGCATCAGTGCTGCCAGCACTGAGGAGCTACAGTCAGTGGCGTAGCGTGGGGGGTGCGGGGGGTGCCGTGGCCCCGGCGCGACATTTAGGGGGGTGCAATTTCGTGCCAGTAGTGTCACTACTGGCTGCCTCCTCCTAATTTAATTTCCTGTGTCCCCCGCGCTCTGCCGCCATGTCCAGTGTTTGGCGCCCTGTGATTGGGCGTATGGGGGTCATGTGCGGCGTGGGGCTGGCCTATCCGTGATCACGGTTGCTCCTGAAGTCCCGCCTCCGCACATGACCCCCATACGCCCAACCACAGTGCGCCGGGAAACAATGAATATGGCGGCCGGAGCACAGGGGAGAGGAGCACTGGAGAGTGTGAGCCGCCGGGGCAGCTGTCTTCTCCTCCTCCTATCCTCCAGACCGATGCAAGACACTGATACAAGAAGGTGAGGAATGGATAAACACGGCGGGGGGGGGGGGGGGCAGGGGAGAGAAGAGACAGGCGCCGTATATGTAGTGTCAGTATAGGAAGACTAGGCAGGACAGTATAGTGTACAGTGTAGTATAGTGGTCAGTATAGTGTAATGGACAGTATAGTATTGTGGTCAGTATAGTGTAATGGACAGTATAGTATTGTGGTCAGTATAGTGTAGTGGGCAGTGTAGTATTGTGGTCAGTATAGTGTAGTGGACAGTGTAGTGTAGTGGACAGTGTAGTATTGTGGTCAGTATAGTGTAGTGGTCAGTATAGTGTAGTGGTCAGTGTAGTATAGTGGTCAGTGTAGTATAGTGGTCAGTGTAGTATAGTGGTCAGTATAGTGTAGTGGACAGTGTAGTATAGTGGTCAGTATAGTGTAGTGGACAGTGTAGTATTGTGGTCAGTATAGTGTAGTGGTCAGTATAGTGTAGTGGTCAGTGTAGTATAGTGGTCAGTGTAGTATAGTGGTCAGTGTAGTATAGTGGTCAGTATAGTGTAGTGGACAGTGTAGTAGACAGTGTAGTATAGTGGTCAGTATAGAGTAGTGGACAGTGTAGTGTAGTGGACAGTGTAGTATTGTGGTCAGTATAGTGTAGTGGTCAGTAAAGTGTAGTGGTCAGTGTAGTATAGTGGTCAGTGTAGTATAGTGGTCAGTATAGTGTAGTGAACAGTGTAGTGGACAGTGTAGTATAGTGGTCAGTATAGAGTAGTGGACAGTGTAGTGTAGTGGACAGTGTAGTATTGTGGTCAGTATAGTGTAGTGGTCAGTATAGTGTAGTGGTCAGTGTAGTATAGTGGTCAGTGTAGTATAGTGGTCAGTATAGTGTAGTGCACAGTGTAGTATAGTGGTCAGTGTAGTGTAGTGTAGTGGACAGTGTAGTGTAGTGGACAGTGTAGTATAGTGGTCAGTGTAGTATAGTGGACAGTGTAGTGTAGTGGACAGTGTAGTATAGTGGTCAGTATAGTGTAGTAGACAGTGTGGTGTAGTGGTCAGTGTAGTGTAGTGGTCAGTGTAGTGTAGTGGTCAGTATAGTGTAGTGGACAGTGTAGTATTGTGGTCAGTATAGTGTAGTGGTCAGTATAGTGTAGTGGTCAGTGTAGTATAGTGGTCAGTGTAGTATAGTGGTCAGTGTAGTATAGTGGTCAGTATAGTGTAGTGGACAGTGTAGTGGACAGTGTAGTATAGTGGTCAGTATAGAGTAGTGGACAGTGTAGTGTAGTGGACAGTGTAGTATTGTGGTCAGTATAGTGTAGTGGTCAGTATAGTGTAGTGGTCAGTGTAGTATAGTGGTCAGTATAGTGTAGTGCACAGTGTAGTATAGTGGTCAGTGTAGTGTAGTGTAGTGTAGTGGACAGTGTAGTGTAGTGGACAGTGTAGTATAGTGGTCAGTGTAGTATAGTGGACAGTGTAGTGTAGTGGACAGTGTGGTGTAGTGGTCAGTGTAGTATAGTGGTCAGTGTAGTATAGTGGTCAGTATAGTGTAGTAGACAGTGTGGTGTAGTGGTCAGTGTAGTGTAGTGGTCAGTGTAGTGTAGTGGACAGTGTAGTGTAGTGGTCAGTGTAGTGTAGTGGACAGTGTAGTGGTCAGTGTAGTGTAGTGGACAGTGTAGTATTGTGGTCAGTATAGTGTAGTGATCAGTGTAGTGTAGTGGACAGTGCAGTATAGTGGTCAGTATAGTGTAGTGGACAGTGTAGTGTAGTTGACAGTGTAGTGGACAGTGTAGTATAGTGGTCAGTATAGTGTAGTGTAGTGGTCAGTGTAGTGGACAGTGTAGTATAGTGGTCAGTGTAGTGTAATGGACAGTGTAGTGTAGTGGTCAGTGTAGTGTAGTGGACAGTGTAGTGGACAGTGTAGTATAAAGGTCAGTATAGTGTAGTGGTCAGTGTAGTGTAGTGGTCAGTGTAGTGTAGTGGTCAGTGTAGTGTAGTGGACAGTGTAGTGTAGTGGTCAGTGTAGTATTGTGGTCTGTATAGTGTAGTGGTCAGTGTAGTGGTCAGTATAGTGTAGTGGACAGTGTAGTGTAGTGGTCAGTGTAGTATTGTAGTCAGTATAGTGTAGTGGTCAGTGTAGTGTAGTGGTCAGTATAGTGTAGTGGTCAGTATAATTTAGTGGTCAGTGTAGTATAGTGGACAGTGTAGTGTAGTGGTCAGTGTAGTGTAGTGGACAGTGTAGTATTGTGGTCTGTATAGTGGTCAGTGTAGTGTAGTGGTCAGTGTAGTGTAGTAGACAGTGTAGTATAGTGGTCAGTGTAGTGTAGTTCTCAGTGTAGTGGTCAGTATAGTGGACAGTATAGTGTAGTGGTCAGTATAGTGGACAGTATAGTGGTTAGTGTAGTGGTCAGTGTAGTGTAGTGGACAGTGTAATGGTCACTGTAGTGTAGTTCTCAGTGTAGTATAGTATAGTGTAGTGGACAGTGTAGTGGTCAGTATAGTGGTCAGTGTAGTATAGTGGGCAGTGTAGTGGACAGTATAGTGGTCAGTGTAGTTCTTAGTGTAGTGGATAGTATAGTATAGTGGTCAGTGTAGTGTGTAATGGTCAGTATAGGAATCAGGCAGGTCAGTACTATTGTATTTGAAGGGACTCGGGGAGTGATAAAAGTCTGCAGGTTAGGGGGGGGGGGGGCGCAAATTACTTGCCTTGCCCTGGGTGCTGACAACCCACGCTACGCCACTGGCTACAGTTCATTGAGGGAACCATGAATGCCAACGTATAAGTTGACATACTGAAGCAGAGCATGATCCCCTCCCTTCTGAGACTGGGCCACAGGGCAGTATTCCAACATGATAACGACCCCGAACACACCTCCAAGACGACCACTGCCTTGCTAAAGAAGCTGAGGGTAAAGGTGGTGGACTGGCCAAGCATGTCTCCAGACCTAAACCCTATTAAGCATCTGTGGGACATCCTCAAATGGAAGGTGGAGGGGCGCAAGGTATCTAACATCCACCAGCTCCGTGATGTCATCATGGAGGAGTGGAAGAGACTCCAGTGATAACCTGTGAAGCTCTGGTGAACTCCATGCCCAAGAGGGTTAAGGCAGTGCTGGAAAATAATGGTGGCCACACAAAATATTTACACTTTGGACCCAATTTGGACATTTTCACTTAGGGGTGTACTCACTTTTGTTGCCAGCGGTTTAGACCTTAATGGCTGTGTGTTGAATTATTTTGAGGGGACAGCAAATTTACACTGTTATACAAGCTGTACACTCACTACTTTACATTGTAGCAAAGTGTCATTTCTTCAGTGTTGTCACATGAAAAGAATAAAATATTTACAAAAATGTGAGGGGTGTACTCACTTTTGTGAGATACTGTATATATATATATATATACACACACAGCATTTCCTTTTCCTGTTTTCCTGTAATTTGTATGTCCCCCCCCCCCCCCCCCGGTCATTTATTTATAGACAATGTGTATAGAGTTTGTACAAGTCTAATGACTCCTGATTTCTGCTCCCACTTGCCCTCTCTATGATTGGTTGTCTCTATGATTACGGATACACTTGTTCCTTGTGTACAGACAAGTATTCTCTGGTTAGTGGGAGTGGATCAGCCCACACACTCATCTTACTGGCGTGCATTGCAGGTAAAAGAAATGTCCAGCTTTGCAACAACTGTTTTGCAAAAAAAAAACAAAAACACCTAAGAGATGGTTGGCTTGAGGACAGTAGAGGTAAACGACCCTCTCCGGGGCTATCTTGGTGGTCCTCATGGTAATAGTAAAAAACATATATTTAGATATTATTTTTATCTTATTGCCCATAGATTTCTTTAAAGATGAAGTAGAGAATGAAATCAAAATTAGATGCAACAGTTGTCACCAAGAGGAATAGAGGGAAAGCCTTCCAAAAGAGACATCTGCGGTATGGGATGTGAGGGTTCCCTGACTTTGGAGAGATTTCTCCTCACTTCCTGTCTCCAGGCCAGGGGGCATGAAGGGGCATGAAGGGGCATCTCTCCAACACGGGTCCAGACAGCAAAAGAAAAACCCTGAAAGGGCTTTTAAACATTTCCAACCCAGATTAGAAACCTTTACCATGATGCTCCCAATGAAGAATTGATCGTGCGGTTTTGCTGATAGCATTGTCAATAAATGTACCTTTTGGGTCATTTTGCAGTAATGCTATAAAGAAGTCAACTATTTTGGGGATCGGATGAAAATTGTGTGCAGACAATCTAGAACAGGGGTCTATAAACTTTCTAAACTGAGGGTCAGTTTACTGTCCTTCGGACTTTGAGGGGGGCCGGACTGTGTAAAAAATGCTCATGTGTCAATGGGAGTAAATAGTGCCCCATCATTGGTGTCAGTGGGAGGAATAATGCCCCATTTTTGGTATTGGGGAAGAATTAGTGCCCCACCACGGTGTCAGTGGGATGAATAGTGTCCTGCCATTGGTATCAGTGGGAGGAACAATGCCCCATCATTGGTATCAATGGGAGGAAAATTGCCCCATTGTTGGTATCAGGGGAAGAAATAGTGCCCCATCACTGTTGTCAGTGGTAGGAATAATGCCCCATCATTGGTGTCAGTGGGAGGAATAGTGCCCCATCATTGGTGTCAGTGGGAAGAATAATGCCCCATTGTTGGTATCGGGGAAGAATTAGTGCCCCATCACTGGTGTCAGTGGGATGAATAGTGTCCTGCCATTGGTATCAGTGGGAGGAATAATGCCCCAACATTGGTATCAGTGGGAGGAAAATTGCCCTATTGCTGGTATCAGGGGAAGGAATAGTGCCCCATCAATGGTGTCAGTGGGAGGAATAATGCCCCATTGTTGGTATCGGGGAAGAATTAGTGCCCCATCACTGGTGTCAGTTGGAAGAACAATGCCCTGCCATTGGTATCAGTGGGAGGAATAATGCCCCATCATTGGTGTCAGTGGTAGGAATAGTGCCCAAATTGTTGGTATCAGGGGAAGGAATAGTGCCCAATCATTGGTATCAGTGGGAGGAATAGTGCCCCATTGTTGGTATCAGGGGAAGGAATAGTGCCCCATCACTGTTGTCAGTGGTAGGAATAGTACCCCATCATTGGTATCAGTGATAGGAATAATGCCCCATCATTGGTATCTATGAGAGGAAAATTGCCCCATTGTTAGTGTCAGGGGAAGGAATAGTGCCCCACCCATCATTGGAGCACAGGTGTGTCAGGAGGAGGCTGTCTGTCTGGAGCTGCTGCAGATCCGTGTGAGAGGGGACTGGTGAGGAAATCTATCCCAGCTCTCCTGGCCCCTTTCTGGGGAAGCCATGGAGGCCAGCAGGGCCTCTCCTGCTGGAAGCTCTCAGCCATCTCCTGGGCCATCAGGTGACATGCCTTCCTCTGTACAAACCATGGCTTGTGATCTTTCTGCCCCTGGTAAGGATGAAGGCTCAGAGGCAATTCAGGAGCGAGTGGTGGCCGGGATTAAAGCCCTGAATAGAGAAAGAGACAAGCTCTATAAACTGAGAGCGGAGCTGAAGCGCCTGAGAAGGCAGCGTGAGGGCTTGCACAGCCAGAAACGAGGGTCCATGGATCCGGAGATCCAACTGGCCAAGGTCCGGGTGGAACATCAGGAGACCATTGTGTCCATCATGGAAGGAAGAGATGGGCCATTTAAGGAAAAGTTTTACAATGATAAAAGGTTTGCGAGGATGACAAAGATGGAGGTGGAGGAGGAGACCCCCAGTTCTGACCCCCTGCCCCCTCAGGTAGAGGTAAGCAGCCCCATGCCTTCCCAGGACTCAGGAGGCATGCTCAGGGCCATCCAAGTAATGGAGTCTCCTGTGCGGGGGGATCAGCTGGCGTTTGGTGATGAGAACATAACTGATAATGTGCCTGATAATGTCAAGCCCCAAGCAGGGGATGAATCTGTTTTTGTGTCATCTAACACCATGAGCAATGTTGAAAGTGTGCCCAGTGACAATCAAGTTTGTAATGCTATGTGTAGCAATGTTGTACCTGCTAATGCTGCAGCGCAGCAAGAGCTGCATTTAAAAAATGACATTTCTGAAAAGGAACTACCGGTGTCAGCAGAGCCTATTAACTCTCCTTTGGCTGAGTCTAAAGATGTTTGCCCCACAGCTGCTGGAGACTCTACAGTGCAGCATCAGGAGACAGCTGGTATTGCAGCAACTGTGACTATTCCTGATGGGAAATTGAACGTGTGTGTGACTGATAGCAATTGTACAAGTGTGATGGACAATCGTCCCAGCTCAGTCCAAGCAAATAATAGTAATGAACAGACTACTGTGACTTCAGTGTGGGGCCTTGGCCCTGATAAACCCACGTTTGCTCAGGTGGTACGCTCTGCTCCTGGTGGCTCCGCCCCCAAGCGGGGTTTCCCCCTGCAGCCTACCACTTTGGGCACCCCAGGATCTGGTCTTGGGTCTCTGGCTTCTGCTGGGGGTCCGAGAAGAAATGTGGTAATTCTCAAATGGGAAGGTGGTGCGATCCCTCCAGCACGGCGTGCAGTGGTGGATTTGATTTTGGAGATGGGTTTTGGGGCAAATGACCTGTATGCTCTAATACATGTTGCTGGGACACGGGATTATACCATTAGTTTCACCAGGCCAGAGGGTCTTGACCTGTTCTGGGAGCGATATGAGGCTCGGTGCAGGTCAAGACCTGAATGGGAAGGTCTGGCCCCAGTTGCGGTTTCGCAAAGGTCAACGGTGAAAAAGATCACCATCATACTCACCAATGAGAGTGTTCCTGCCCGGGACCTAGAGGTCTGGTTAAGGAACTATGGTGAGGTTTTGACTAAGCCCAGCAAAATCCTTGATGAACGTAACATCTGGACTGGGGGTTGGTCGGTTACAGTCAGGTTGGCCAGGGATGGGAATGTTGTCCGTCACCTGCCCTCCTCAGCTTTTATAGGGAGGGATAGGATGACTATTTTCTACCCTGGTCAGCCGAAGCTGTGTCACCGCTGTGGAGAAAAGGGGCATTTGAGCTCTTCCTGTTCAGCCTGTATATGTTCAGTGTGTCGGGGTCAGGGTCATATGGCCAAGGACTGCACCGAGATGATCAGGTGCAACCTGTGCCTGCGCCTTGGCCACCCCTATAGCAGATGTCCTGAAGCCTGGCACAATATGGAGAAGGAGGTAATTGATGACATGTCAAGGCTGGACGGGATGGAGGGTGATGCCCCTGGTGTACCATCCTCCTCTGCGGTGACTGACTCCCCTGGTCCTGCTCAGGGTCCCTCCCCAGTTCCTGTGGCCACCCCTCCTGTGTCTGTAAGTATTCCTTCTGTATCTGTCTCTGTGTCCCCCCAGCCTACTGTACCCTCTCCTCATGTGTCAGAACCTTCCAAGTCTGTGCCCCCCGAGTCAGTTACCCCCCAGGAGTCTACCCCTCCTAAGTCTGATTCAAAGGGAGCAACCCCCCCACCAGGAGTGGTAGTGGGTATTAAAAAGGTCGCTTCTGCCTCTCTAAAGGACTCTTCTATAAAGACTTCAAAGAAAAAAACAGGAGATAAGGGCATCTCTGAAGCTGACCTGCAGTACCTGGAGGAGAGAAGGAAGGTTGGGAAGCGGAAGAAGCAGGTGGTGAGGACGGAACAGGCTCCAGTGCCTGTCTCCAACCGTTATAGGTCCTCTAAGTGGGAGATTTCCTCATCTGGAGCTTCTTCGGAGCGAAGTTCTGATTCTGAGATGGAGTTTGAGGCGGCCTCAAGAAAGAGAGAGGCTTCTGGTGATGAGCAGCAGAGGGGAGCTAAGAAGCAATCCACCCAATAACCCAAATGGCGGTTCCCCCTCCGTTAAAAGTGGTGACAATAAATGTCGCCAGCATTAAGTCAGTAAGAGCTCGTTCTATGGCCTTCTTTTTGTTCAGCCAATTAGATGCTGAAATTTTATTTTTGCAAGAGACTAGGCTCACCTCCTTGGCAGATATTCATATGGCCAAGAGAGAGTGGAGGTATGGTCCATCTTACTGGTCTCTTGCGGCCGAGCCTTACGGCGGTGTGGCGGTGTTGTTTAAAACCGGCATGGTAACTATCCGGCGGGTTATTGAGGTGGAGATTGGGAGATGTATGGTCTTAGACGTCCTTGTGGGAGGGCAGGACCTGCGCCTAATTAATGTCTATGGGCCGCACACAAAGTGGGACAGGAAATGCCTTTTTACAAGAATCAAGCCATTTCTTTTTACATCCCGGCAAGTGGTCTTTGGAGGTGACTTTAATACAGTAACTAGGCCCAAGGACAGGAAGGACTTCAAGGACAGGCTGGGATATGATAGCGTTTTTTTAAATAGTATGGTTAGGGATGCTGGTCTTGTGGATGTGCACATTAAGCACCTCCCGGATGACACTGGGTTCACCTTTCATCGAGGTAATAGTCAGAGTAGAATAGATAGGTTTTTTTTGAAGGAGACCTCTGCTTTCTCACCCCCAGTGGTGCAGGCAGTAGAGTTCTCTGATCACTGTATGCTATCTGTGGTCCTGAATGCTTCAGACGCCCCTCAGAGGGGTAAGGGCATCTGGAGATTGAATTCGACTCTACTCAAGGAAGAACATGTTAGACAATCCTTTGAGGAATTCTTTCAGGCACAGGTGACCATCCTGGACTTTTGTAGCAGCAAGGCTGAGTGGTGGGAGCTGACCAAAAAGAGGATCGCTGGATTCTTCAGGGGCCTAGCCAATAGAAAGCAGTTTAATAAATACATGACCTACCAACGTTTACGGAGGAAGCTGGATATTCTTGTCTCGAGAGGTGGAGATCCTGGGGAAATCTCCGAAGTGAAACTCCTTCTCAGGAAGTGTCAATATGACCGGCATGCCTCTTTGGTTCTGGAGAGGGACTATGGGAAGTACCACTCGCCTGACCCTTACCAGAACTGCAAACAAGGTGTAGCTGTTAAAACGGTCGTTGGCCTTAAAGACAGTACAGGTTCCTTGACAAAGTCCAGGTCAGGGATTCTGGAGGTCGTGAGGTCCTTTTATGCTGACCTTCTTGGGAGGAAAGAGCTTGACCGTGACAAGATGGAAGGCTTTTTGGACTCTACTCCAGGTCTAAATGATGAAGATGTCCCATTGATGAATTTGACAGAGGAGATCACAGTTGAAGAGGTGATGAGGGCAATTGAACAACTTGCCATCAAAAAGTCACCTGGACCGGATGGCTTGACGGCTGAGTTTTACAAAGCCTTTAAGTCTATTCTGGCCCCACATTTGGTAGAGGTTTTTAACAGTTGCCTTGCTGAGGGGGTACTTCCCCCTTCCATGAGGCACTCGGCTGTGATTCTTCTTTCAAAGGGTAAAGATACTTCGATGATTGAGAATTGGCGCCCCATCAGCCTTCTTAATGTCGATAGAAAGATACTGGCAAAGATATTTTTCTGGCGCCTATCGTCGGTAGCAGAGTCTTTGCTTTCTCGCCATCAGCACTGTTCGGTCCAGGGTAGGTGCACCTTCACAGCGGTTTTAGCTGTCCGGGAGGCCTTGGAGCGGTGCAGGGCTGCAGGCTGGGGAAAGTATTTGCTGACATTGGATCAGGCAAAGGCTTTTGATCGTGTCAACCATGAGTACCTGTGGTTGCTCCTTAGTAAGTACGGTCTGCCGGGTGGTTTTGTCGATTGGTTAAAAGTCTTGTATAAGGGGGCAGAAAGCTTTCCTCTTGTTAATGGTTGGGTTGGGCAGTCCTTTGAGGTTGGCTCCGGGGTGTGCCAGGGTTGTCACCTGAGTCCCCTGCTCTATGTGTTTGCAATCGACCCTTTCATCAGGAGGCTAGAGAGCAGCATGTTGTGTGGGGTACCAGTGGGTCTCCCGGGTGAGCCGCCTTTGAGGGTTGTTGCCTATGCGGACGATGTGTCAGTGATTGTCACCGGGGCGGATGAAGCAGAGGAGGTGGTCTCTCTGACATCACGGTATTCTGAAGCATCAGGCTCCAAGATCAATCAGGAAAAGAGTGAAGTCTTCTGGATGGGAAAGGAAGGTGAGGGTTTTGATCTCCCGGACACCTTTCCAGTGCCCCAGGAAAGAATTAAGATTCTAGGCATTGAATTTGGACCCGGCGATTATGGCCTCAAAAACTGGGAAGGCAGACTGGAAATTGCCAATACTAAGGTGGTCAGCTGGAAGAAATGGAAGTTATCTATGAGGGAAAGGGTTGATCTGATTAAGACTTACCTGATTCCGATCTTTTTGTATGTCAGCTTTGTCTGCATCTTGCCAGTGTCTCTCTATGCTAGGGTCAGTAGTGTGTTCTTCCAGATGTTGTGGGGGAACAGACTGAACCCCATCAAGAGGAATGTCACCTATCTATCCAGGAGGGAGGGTGGCTTAGGTATGGTCAACCCAGTTCTTTTCTTTTCACTGCTTTTTCTCAAGTTTAATATTGGTAATATGCTTGCAGTGGAACCTCCTGGATGGGCAGGCATTTTTAGATCTTGGTTTAGGCCTTTTCTGCGACTTTGGGAAGAAGGTGGCCAAGTGAAGAATCTCAGGGGTCATCGTGGTCAGCTACCAGCCTATGTCGCTCCGTGCCTGAAGTTATTACGGCAGTGGCGATTGTCGGCTGAAGATCTCAGATCGGTTCCGAGGAAAGTCCTTATGAGTCGAGTCTTGAGTGAAGTCTTTCATGACCCACTGGCCTTAAGGGATTGCCCAGGCCCAGTTTTGAGGGCAGGGTTAAGACTTATTAATTTGGACAGAGTACCTCCTAAATTCAGGGATCTGGCCTGGATGTGCTTCCATGGGAGGCTCTATGTTAGGGGCAATTTGAAATTCCGCAGTGGGGTGGATCGTAGCTGTCCTCGGGAGGAATGTGCAGGTGAGGAGGAGACTATGGACCATTTTCTGCTTCATTGCCCTTTTAACATAGAGGTGTACAAACAGGTGGGGCGGGCCCTTGGTGTTCCTTTCCTCTCCGGGCTGGGTTATGCTGAGTGGGTGTATGGAGCATTCAATACTGGTGGGGTTTTTTGTTTAGATACACTTTTTCTAGTTAGCCTAGTAGTCCGTTATTTCACTTGGAACGCACGGTGTCAGGTCAGCATTCGGCGTAAAATCCTTCCTGTTCAGGTGGTGGTGTATGACATTCTGCATGAGGTGGAGAAGATTCGGGTACTTGAGAGAGACAAGCGGAGTCAGGGGGCTTGGTTGAAGGCGTGGAGGGGTTTCAAGCCTCCCTGACTGCCAGGAGTCTCTTTCCCGGGTGTGGCTGTCTGTCTCTTATCACCCTAGATTATTATTTTTTTTGGATTAATTTTTGATAAATGGCTGCGTACATAGGTGATGGGTTGTGCCTCTTAGGCCTTCTCTGCTGCTTTATGTAAATAGTTTTGGTAACGGATTATGTATATATTGTATATATTCTGAACATGGATGTGTATTCCTTGGATTTCTGTTGAAGTTTTGTACTATGGTTTTGTTTTTTACTTTTGTATAAAATTGGTTGCTTGATTCTTTTAATAAAAGATCAATAGTGCCCCATTGTTGGTATCAGGGGAAGGAATAATGCTCCATCACTGCTGTCAGTGGTAGGAATAGTGCCCCATTGTTAGTATCTGTGACCGGAATTATGCCACATTGTTGGTGTCAGTGGGAGGAATAGCGCCTTGTGTTGGTGGGAGAAATAGCGCACCAAGGGGCAGATAAAGGCAAGCAAAGGGCCAAATCCGGCCCCCTGGCTGCAGTTTGGAGACCACTGATCTAGACCTATGTATATATTACTCCAGATCAGTCAACCTTTTTATTGGAATATAGAAATAACCAGGTTTCATCCTCCCGATTATACCCAATACAGACAATACTTAGGAAGGCTATAGCAAGTGCGCCCAGGGGCCGGATCTCCCTCGAGATTTGGGAACTGGAAGAATGAATAAAAACAATCTTTCTTCTTTCAGATTGGTAGAATGTTGTTAGCCACTGGTCAAAGCAAAAAAACCCAGGGCTTAAAGTGGTTCTAAACCCTTACATATACCAAAAGAAGTGACTGGCCTCAGGTGATACACAGAGATGAAACCAATCCTCCTACATAAGTTGTACCTGTTTACCTGCATTCTTCTCTTCTCTACATCCATTCAAAATCCAGCATTTATAAAGCTTGTCTGAGCTGTCAGAAAAAAAGGGTCGGAGAGCTAAAGTTAAGCGTAGCAGAGCTCGGTGAGGAGAGCTCTAAGAGCTCATGAAAGGGAAGGAACAGAGCTGGAGATCCCTCCCCTGTCACCATTTTTTCTCTTGGTGTCAGGAAAACTTGTCAAAACTGATTCATGCTGATAGCAAAGGAAGGAGGCAGAAGACAGTAATTACACTTAGCGCCTTAATTGAGACAACTACACACTATAGAGCGGGGATATGCAACTAACGGACCTCCAGCTGTTGAAAAACTACAAGTCCCATCATGTCTCTGCCTCTGGGTGTCATGCTTGTGGCTGTCAGAGTCTTGGGACTTGTAGTTCTGCAACAGCTTGAGGTCCGCTAATTGCATATCCCCGCTATAGAGGGATATGCTTTGTTCACATTTCATGTCTGAGGTTTACAACCACTTTAATGATCCATTTTATTGGCTAACTGAGTAGATTATAAGTGAAGGCTTCCGAGATGGAGAAAGTTTAGGAGACTTCTTCAGGCCTGGGGTCAAAGACCTGATTAAAAGCTTTCATTTATAATCTACTATCAGTATCTTTCATTTTTTACATCTCTCAGCTTCCTTCACAATGAGGAAATATCAGAACAAAAGCGAGAAATTGTTAAAAACGAAATGGGTCCCAGCATTGGATGGAAGTTACTAAGCGGTGGAGAGATCCAGGGAAATACGGTGAGAGTCATCCCCATACACCCCTTTGCTTTTTTTTCTTTTTTTTCTTTTTTTTTGCTTTTTTTGCTTTTTGTAATAAAAAAATGCTGTTTTTGCTCGTGTTGTCCTATTATTGTTCTTATATTGAAATGTCAAATGTCCCTGTCTCAAATGTTGATGTCTGGCAAAGCAAGATTTGCCCGTCTTTGCTTTCCAGACAAACATTTCTTTTTATGGGTTTTTTTTGTTTGTGGTCTTCCAACATTTTATTTATTTATTTATTTCAGGTACTTATATATACTGTATATAGCGCCATCAATTTACCCAGCGCTTTACATATACATTGTACATTCACATCAGTCCCTACCCTCAAGGAGCTTACAATCTAACGTCCCTAAACTCACATTCATACACATACATATACTAGGGCCAATTTAGACAGGATCCAATTAACCTACCAGCATGTCTTTGGAGTGTGGGAGGAACCCGGAGTACCCGGAGGAAACCCACGCAGGCACAGGGAGAACATGCAAACTCCAGGCAGGTGGTGTCGTGGTTGGGATTCAAACCAGCGACCCTTCTTACTGCTAGGCAAGTTTTCTGTTTCATTATGACTCCTGGCTACAGCATGGCTCCTATGTACAATGCCAGGTCCATAAAGACATGGGGGTTATTTACTAAAGGCAACTCCACTTTGCACTACAAGTGCACTGCAAGTGCAGTCGCTGCAAATCTGAGGGGAAGATCTGAAATGAGGGGAAGCTCTGCTGATTTTATCATCCAATCATGTGCAAGCTAAAATGCTGTTTTTTATTCTCCTTGCATGTCCCCCTCGGATCACAGAGACTGCAACTCCAAGTGCACTTGTAGTGCA
The DNA here is from genome assembly GCA_037952835.1 of Lithobates septentrionalis. NCBI lineage: Eukaryota > Metazoa > Chordata > Amphibia > Anura > Ranidae > Lithobates > Lithobates septentrionalis. Next base: position 4,282,792 of record JBBDGP010001135.1, on the reverse strand, counting down.
AAGTGGATTTGCCTTTAGTAAATAACCCCCTATAGGGTTCGATTAACTAAAGCCAATTAGACTATGCACTTTGCAAAGTGCAGTTGCCCTCTGCAAGTGCAGTTGCTCCAAAGCTTAGTAAATGAGGTAAGGTTTCACTTTGCAAGGAATACCCAATCACATGCAAGGAAAATAAAAAAAATACAATTTTTTGCTTGCACATGATTGGACGATGGAAGTCAGCAGAGCTTCTGCTCATGTGCTAAGCTTTGGAGCAACTGCTCTTGTAGAGGGCAACTGCACTTTACAAAGTGCACAGTCTATTTGCCTTTACTGAATACACACCAGGGGGTGGATTCAGTAAAGCCAAGTAGACTGTGCGCTCTGCAAGTGCAGTTGCCCCCCAGAGCTTAGTAGATGAGGTAAAGCTTCACTTTGCAAAGAGTAACCAATCACATGCAAGGAAAAAAACATAAAATACAGCATTTTTGCTTGCACAAGAGTAGATGATAGAAGTCAACAAAGCTTTGGGGTTGATTTACTAAAGGCAAATAGACTGTGCACTTTGTAAAGTGCAGTTGCTCCAGAGCTTAGTGAATGAGGTAAAGCTTCACTCTGCAAGGAATACCCAATCACATGCAAGGAAAATAAAAAAGAGCATTTTTGCTCGCACATGATTGGATGATGGAAGTCAGCAGAGCCTCTGCTCATTTACTAAGCTCTGGAGCAACTGCTCTTGCAGAGTGCACGGACTATTTGCCTTTAGTAAATCACCCCCATTGTCTCATTTACTAAGCTCTGGAACAAATGCCCTTGTAAAGTGCACAGACTATGGAGGGTTGATTTACTAAAGGCAAATTGACTGTGCAAAGTGCACAGTCAATTTGCCTTTAATAATTCAAACCGACTTTGCAAGGGCATTTGCTCCAGAGCTTAGTAAAGGAGCAGAGGCTCTGCTGACTTCCATCATCCAATCATGTGCAAGCAAAAGCATTTTTTTTTTAATTTTCCTTGCATGTACTATTCTTTGCAAAGTGAAGCTTTACCTCATTTACTAAGCTCTGGAGCAACTGCACTTTGCAAAGTACACAGTCTGTTTGCCTTTAGTAAATCCCCCCCCCCCCCCCCCCCTATTGTCTCATTTACTAAGCTCTGGAACAAATGCCCTTGCAAAGTGCACAGGCTAGTTGCCTTTAGTAAATGAACTCCATGACTTCATAGTAGAGCTGCACGATTAATCGTTAAGAATCAAAATCGCGATTTTTTTCCCCCCTTCCTGATCTTCAAAACAGCATGTCACGATCTTTCTAACAAGTGCAGAGAGTTCTCACAGCTGGAAAAAAAAAATCCTGGCAGCCTGCCAAGTTTTATTACAACACGTGAATAAGTAGAAACGGATTGGCGTGTAAATGAGGGAAGCTTAACCGTTTAAAGACCAAACCTTTTCTGACATTTGTTGCTTACAAGTAAAGATCGTTATTTTCTGCTAGAAAATTACTTGGAGCACCCAAACATGATATGTTTTTTTCTTTTTAGCAGAGACCCTAGAGAATGAAATGGTGGTTGTTGCAATATTTTATGTCACACCGTATTAACGCAGCGTTTTTTCTAACACACTTAAAAAAAATAAAAAATACACTTTAATTAATAAAAAAAAAAAAAGTTAACAGTAAAGTTAGCCCAATTTTTTTGTATAGTGCGAAAGAAGATGTTACACTGCGAGAATCGTGATCTTTATACTAAGCAAAAAAAATCGTGATTCTCATTTTAGCTAGAATCGTGCAGCTCTACTTCATAGGTTGGATTTGAAGGAACTCAAGTGACTTGCACTGAGCCCTGACCCCAACCCGACTGAACACCTTTTGGATAATCCTGATTGTGAGCCAAGTCTTTTAAGCCAATATCACTTCCTAACCTCCAAATACTCTTTTGGCCGATTCTGCAAACATTCCCACAGACACTCTCTAGTGTAATGGACACCCATGGAAATCATCAAACAGCAAGGCAGCTCAGTGGCTCTGCTTTACTGTTAATCTTTTTCAAAGCAAACCTATTGCCCTTTATAGATGAATGATTTCAGGAGTTGTTCATCACATATGCTGACTGTGCTGCCTGACATAGTGGGTAACCAATAAAGAGTATACTTTCAATACCAATACTTTTAATTACAATTAGGAATTTGTTTGCACAGCGCTTATAAAATAATGGCAAAGGCATGTCTAAAAGTATTTTCAGGGCATTAATAAACTAATAATGTCTAATAACTGAAAACATTATAATATAAAGGACTTGTAGTAAAAACATTTTCAGGGAATACATACAGATATTTTTGTGCTACTTTTTATCCACTTGCAGTCCAGCCTAGGAAGGATCGAAGAAGGTGAAGATCTGCTCTTTGTGTCCTGGTTGGGACTGCTGCCCCCTACTTGCAGGGCATAGATAGGACAGGTGAGTGCTGGTGGTAAGCCAACGCAATATAAGTGACTGTGCTGGACAGAGCACACTGCACTGTGCCACTGAGCTGCATCAGCAGGCATTGGAATTTTCAGAACTGCTGCCACAGAATCTTTTAAATGTCAATGTAGAAAATATTTGCCAAGCTATAGATCAGTCTGAATGAGTCTTAACCCCTTGCTGCATCGATCGAAACATAATTTCGTGTCTGGGTAATCCCTATTCCCAAAGGGGTGCATTTCCTAGTCCTGTGTCACAGAATGTATGCATGAATGTAAATACAATATATAAAACCATATATATATATATATATATATGTATTTTTAAAAAAACTATATATATATATATATATATATATATATATGTATATATAACAATATTTTTATATATATATATATATATTTAAAAAAATGATATATATATATATATATATATATATATATATATATATATATATATATATATATGAATACAGTACATATTTAGCTATATACCCGTATATTTAGCATGTAGATAGAAATAGATGCACATATTTGGATATAGGACAAAGAATGAGGATTAATCTAGGCAATTTCAGGCTCTCCCCCTCTAAGGTTGCATTCACATCTGTGCATTCCTGTTTGCACTTTTTTTTTGCACCTTTTTCACAAGATCCCAAGCGTTGCGCATAGAGCAGCCCGCTCACTTGAATGGGCTGCCTTAATACACGCGACAAAAACCCCAATAATAGTGCCTGTACTTTTTTTTTTTTGGAGCACCGAGTTGCGTGTATTTTACCGCACTTTTTGTTGCGTTTGCAGAGCATTGGTCATGCGTCAAAACACGTGGCAGATGCGCACCCACTACCCGCACTTCTTGGGGTGTGATTAACATTTAATGGCAACGCAAGCGCAATGCGAGTTTGCAGCGCGTTTCCAAAATTTGCAGCAAGGTGAGCGTTTTCTGTGCAGTTTGCCACTTGATTGGAAACGCAGAGAGGTGAATTGGGTGTAAGAGGAATACTTTTCATTGTCTTCACCCAAAATTCACATAACTTTCATGAAAGATTCACACTCTTTTCAGCCTAAGATTGAATTATGTGCAAACATTGAAAAATAGCCCTCTAGGTTTCTCTTTTTTCTGTGGCATGTATTTAATAACTACTACTGATTTTGTTACAAATTATGCTCTCTCTCTCTCTCTCTCTCTCTCTCTCTTTCTCTCTCTAATATTAGAATTAGAATTATATTTTAATAAATAAAGATGTATATATATATATTTATATTTATCAGCATTTATTCTCAAAACACATGAACTGCTTGAGATATATATATATATATATATATATATATATATATATATATATACATATATATATACATATATACATATATATATATATATATACATATATACATATATATATATATATATATATATATATATATATATATATATATATATATATATATATATATGTATATATATTGTTTTGTAGGCAGACCCAGAGGGTTTCAAGCAGTTCATGTATTTTGAGAATAAATGCTGATTCCATGCTGTCTTTGACATAATTACTAGAGCACTACTTTAAGGTAATCAAAGGAAAGTTGAAGAACAATGTTAGTAAGTTATTTTACTGAAGGAGTAGTGGATGCATGGGACAAATATCCGGCAGAGCCAGTGACTGACTCACCTACTGTAAAAAAAAACAAAAAATACTTTTTCTGCAGGTATCTATCTATCTATGTATCTATCTATCTATCTATCTATCTATCTATCTATCTATCTATCTATCTATCTATCTATCTATATATAAATTTATATCTGTGGATATATATTTATATATATCTGTGGATATATCTATAGCTATACATTTAGATATAGATTATAAACGATTAAAAATAAAACATTAAAATTTGAATGACATTTTAATACATAAAGATATGTATTTATGTATGTCTCCCATGGTTCAGAGAGAGAGATTTTCTGAACATGCTCAGGTGTTTTTAAATAGCCTTGCAGGAGTTAAATGTCATTTTTGTATGTGTACTCTGTAATCCTTTTTTCTGTTTCTACGTCTATATATAATATATATATATATATATATACACACACATATCTTTATTTATTAAAATATAATTTAATTTTAATGTTTTTTTCTCATTTTGTGCAGCAGTGGGTATGGTTACACACAGCAATGTATATATATATATATATATATATATATATATATATATATATATATATATATATATATAAAACTGTTAAACATATATCTACATCTGTATGTTTATATATGTATATATATATATATATATGTACACCTAAATTTGTCAAGTCTTGCATTGCAAATGGATAACATTAAGGAAGTTCCAGCAAAGTCAATATACAATCATGATGGGGGGTACATACCTTGCAGATGTCCACTTGGATCCGGCAGACCTCAATGATCAGCCAGCACTTGCCCTGAGTATTTATGTGCTCTGTCCGCCTGGGTGAGGATGAATTTGCTGCTGACGTCCAGGCTCTGCTCTGTGATTAGTGAGATTCAGCTGTAAGTCACAGCACATTCCATCAGGTTACTTGGAGGTCTCCCATGGGCCCCCACCTTTAAGTCAGCTTAGTATTGAAATGAGCAACATTTTTCCTGGGAATAGGAAGTCATGTGTGTGGGTTGTGTATATATATATATACAGTGTATACCAGGCTGTGTCATATCTGCAGAGTGAGATCCCAGCCTTCTACCTGTTCATCCAGGTAGATCATTAAATCCCACACATAGGGAGGTGCTATCTGAAGCCTCGTCATGTCAGTATTTCTGCAGGTGTCCCTCTAGCCTTGTTCATAAAGGATAAAAAATAAAGATGCATGTCTATTGTCTATGTAAATTATAAAAATGTAAGCTTTGCTGCAGCTTTTGTGCATCCCCGTCCTTTTGTAATACACATAATACTGTAGAGGAGGAGGGAGATGGAGGCTGCACTTTGTTCTTCCAGTAATGAAGGAAACACTTTGGGGTTGATTTACTAAAGGCAAACAGACTGTGCACTTTGCAAAGCAAGTGCACTTGATGCAAAACTTAGTAAATAGGGTAAAGCTTCACTTTGCAAAGAGTACCCAATCACATGCAGGGAAAATTACAAAAAAAAACAGCATTTTTTCTTGCACATGATTGGATGAGGGAAGTCAGCAGAGCTTCTGATCACTTGCTAAACTCTGGAGCAACTCCACCTTGCAAAGTGCACAGTGTAAATGAACCCCTATCTATGCCTTGTAAATTTTAAGGGTGATATATTTCAATTTGAACTCCAGGCAAACAGCTTAATATATAGCTAAAATACATATAATGAAGTTGTCTCACTTGCCAAAGAATTGCATTTCTGCCCCTCCAGTTACACAGCCCATAACACAACACAGCCCTGTCTGGCAAGGAAGAAGACCTGATTTTTATCTGCTGCAGCTATATAATACTTTCAGGTCTTGTCCCTCCCCCAGCCTGTAAATGGAGAAGCAGCATATCTTCATCACTCTGCTCCTTCCTCCTATCAGCATGTCATGCAGCTGAAAGACCCCTGGTATTGCTGTACAGGAAATTGCAAGATGCTGATACCACGTCAATTTCAGGTACTTACACTGTTTGCAAGAAACTTATATATTTAATAATGTAATAATAAGTACAGAGCTACCATATTTTTTGTATATTTTATATCTGCATGAAGTATCTTGGGAGGTTAGGTTGTGAGAGAGTTAGGTGTGGCAGCAGGAACTAAAATGAAAGTGTGATGCCTCTACCCTTTTGTCTTGCAAACCTGGAAGGACAATACCATACCTCCCAACTTTTTTGAGATGGGAATGAGGGACACCTATTAACTAAAGTATGTAGGCATAGGACACACCCCCTGCCACGCCCCCTTAATGGAGAATTTCACAAAAAAATATATGATTGGTTAAACCCACAAGTGCTTTTTTTTATACCTCTACTATTCCTTTATATTGGCTTTTGGAATTTACAAATTCAGCAATTTAGAATTTAGATGAAAGGTTTAGTACTGGGAAAACTTTTTGATAGATAAATAGTGCATTTTATATAGAACTATATAGATCAGACTAAAATGAGGGACTAATGAGGAGGAAAAAGGGACAGAGGGAGTTAGTTCCAAATCAGGGACAGTCTCTTAAACTCCGGGACAGTCCCTCGAAATCAGGGCCAGTCCCTCGAAATCCGGGACAGTTGGGAGCGATGCAATACCTGTGCTCAGACCACAGCTGTAAACACCCTCAAACTATCTTCCAGAAAGAGGTCGACAACAATGCACGTCATCTGTATAAAATCTTCTTTATTTACTTCAAATCCATCCAGATAAAGAGAACAATGCACAAACGTTGACGCGTTTCAGTCTGGGTGGGCTTTAGTCAAAACCAATACTGCATCTGCTGACTTTATATAACAGGACATTTACCTGTCCAGGTATCCAGCACGTCCTCACCCGATCTAGTTCTTCGTCAGTCTTTTGGGTCCCCGGCACCAGCATGTTTACTGTGGGAAACCGGATGTGACTCCTTGGGGCTTCACAGCTGGCTTCCCACTGGGCATGCACGGGCGAATGATCCCACAGCTTTTTGGGACCTGTGAAGTGTCCCAGAAGGGTGAGCAAAAAAAGCTGGGGCAACAAACTTCCTCTAAAATTGCCTAGGCCAGTGATGGCGAACCTTGACACTCCAGATGTTTTGGAACTACATTTCCCATGATGCTCATGCACTCTGTAGTGTAGTTGAGCATCATGGGAAATGTAGTTCCAAAACATCTGGGGTGCCAAGGTTCGCCATCACCGACCTAGGCAATCCGAGTGGAAGTGGGAGCGGGTACCTGTCAAAACCAGGTACAGGCAGTTGCAGTTTACTTTCTCTACTGCAGGTGGCGCGCAACCACAGTGGCCCTGCAGCTGGAGAGGAAGTCATGATGAACATGGTTCCTCTATGAATTCCTGGGTCACTGGGGAAGTAATCTGGTTGGATGCTGTAGCTCCATGTGACTATGGTGGCCATCTTGGGTCAGGCAGAGCCTTTTTAGGGCCTCGGCTCCCAGGCTTGGTGTGCTTTTTGCAAATGGGTAGTGTAGTGAAAGGTACGCCGCTTGTTAGGAACCATGAGGTACTAGTAATAGGGAGAGGTTCCTGACGAGGAGAGAAAGTGCAGGGTTGCAACTCTTCAGGGCAACTCCCCGCTTGGGCACGAGACGGCCGAGCCACATTCTGCTCCGCTCAACAAATGTTGTCAGTCCGGGTGAAAACTGCTTCAATCATGTTGCTAAAACCGTGAGTGTATCTGGTTGGGCAGTCTTACCACCACACCATGGATGCACCCCCCCCCCCCCCCATCACACTCCCCCTCAAAAATATAACATGCCAATTGTGGTAGAGGAGAGGGGAGGAGGACATAAAGCGGAACTTTCCCTCTTGGGTGAGGCTTTTCAAACTCTGCAAAGTACAATTTATGATACTGTTATAATGTTTTACTACCCCCTCTGTGTGGCATTTAACTTTCTGTGCTTTGTGTCAATGAGGTTGACTTACTAAAGGAAAATAGACTGTGCGCTTAGCAAAGTGCAGTTGCCCCATAGCTTACTAAATGAGATAAAACTTCACTTTGCAAAGAATACCCAATCATATCATATGTAAGGGGAAAAAAATGCATTTTTGCTTGCACATGATTGGATGATGGAAGTCAGCTTCTGCTTATTTACTAAGCTCTGGAGCAACTGCACTTTGCAAAGCGCACAGTCTATTTGCCTTTAGTAAATTAAATCCATGTGTTTAATGTGTTTAAAGCTGAGCTATGTTCTAGTGGAGGGGGGTTAAATGAAATGTGTTACGCCATCTCTGACTGTACACTACAAAAATAAGATTTAAATCTGACTTGCGAGTTTTGGGGAAAACGAGGATGGCATTGTGTGCAGTATGGCTCCCCCATTCCTTCCACACACCTTTTGGGGTTATTGGATGTTATTATCATCATACTGATGCCATCCAGGAAACTAAGCTCTTTAACACTGCTACAGCATTTAAAAAGTGGAGTTATGGCCGGGAAAAAATTATATTTTTACTACAGAAGGGACGTACTATGGGTTGGATTTACTAAGTGCAGATGCTCTAGACTAGAGCTTAGTAAAGTAGCAGAAGCTCTGCTGACTTCCATCATCCAATCATGTGCAAGCAAAAATGCTTTTTTTTTTAACCACTTGCCGGTCGCGCTATAGCAAAACGAGGGCAACAGCGCGGCCGGCTAGTTCTGGGAGGGCGTTATATGACGTGATCGTGCCCCTCGCATGCCCACAGCTGATCACAGATCAGGGTAAAGAGCCAAGCCCAGCGGCTCTTTACCACGTTATCAACTGTGTCCAATCACAGCTGATTATGATGTTAACACACTTGCCGGTTATCGAGATTCCTCTCCTCACATTATCACAGCGTGAGGAGAGAGCAGGTAAGCGGCTAGTGTGAAAGGGGACATCTGCACTGATAACCAGGGCATTGATCATTAGTGTCCTGATTATCAGTGCAGCCTCCACAGTGCCCATCAGCACTGCCTGCCAGTTACCATCAATGCTGCAAATCAGTGCCCAATCAGTGCCCATCAGTGATGCCAATCAGTGCTCATCGGTGTCGCCTCACCAGTGCCACCTATCAGTGCCCATTATCAGTGCAGGCTCATCAGTGCTTCCTCATCAGTGCCCACCAGTGCTGCCTCATCAGTACAGCCTATCAGTGCCTCCTCATCAGTGCCCATCAGTACTGCCAATCAGTTCTGCCAATCACTGCCTCCTCATCAGTGCCGCCTATCAGTGCCCATCAGTGCAGCCTCATCAGTGCTTTCTCATCAGTGCCCACCAGTGCCGCCTCATCAGTACAGCCTATCAGTGCTTCCTCATCAGTGCCCATCAGTACTGCCAATCAGTGCTCATCAGTGCTGCCAATCAGTGCCTCCTCATCAGTGCCGCCTATCATTGCCAATCAGTGCCAATTAGTGCTGTCAATCAGTGTCAATCAGTACTGTCAATCAGTGCCCATCAGTGCTGCCAATCAGAGCCCATCAGTGCTGCCAATCAGTGCTCATCAGTGCTGCCAATCAGTGCTGCCAATCAGTGCCTCCTCATCAGTGCCGCCTATCAGTGCCCATCAGTGCCATCTATCATTGCCAATCAGTGCTGTCAATCAGAGCCAATCAGTGCTGTCAATTAGTGTCAATCAGTACTGTCAATCAGTGCCCATCAGTGCTGCCAATCAGTGCCCATCAGTGCTGCCAATCAGTGCCTCCTCATTTACTAAGCTCTGGAGAAAATGCTCTTGCAGAGTGCAACTGCACTTTGTAAAGTCCACAGTCTATTTGCCTTTAATAGATCAAGCCCTAGGTGTGGTGTTATTTGTCCCCTAGTGTAAAATCAAACCAATGTTGCATCAATCATATATACATAAATGCATATGAAGATAAATAAAAATGAAATTACAAAAGTTTGTGAGCAATCATTCAAACCAACATTGAACAACGTCTCTTCAATAGTTCCTTCTATTATCTCCCAACCACCAATGCAGTGCATGCATTCATTTTATACACCACAGTGCTGCCCTTCACCGGATGTGCTCTCACCTGATAGCTTTGACCCCCAGCTGAATGTAAGATCAAAAAAGCACATGTCTCCCCTTTATAATGGTCCTTAAATATTTTTCAGCTCCTATTAGAGTCCTTAAAGTGGAGCTTTAGCCAGAAAATTAAGTCCTGCTAGATCACTTCCAGCTGGCCCCTTTTGCAGGTAAAGCTATGGAAAATATGAACAAAAAGTCTCTATGCTGTTTAAAATCCAGTAATACATTGTCTCATCCTGCTCTGCACATGCTCAGTTGCTCTCTATTTAAGGCACTGCTCTGCTGACAGCCTTAAAATGGAATTAAACCCTGCTATCATTTACAGCCAAGGACGCTGCTTCTGTTTAATCTTCAACTGCTATAGTGCTGCACATGTGATCAGTTATGACACCAGCCATTTGATGGTTTGACAATTTGGTTGAGGGCAAAAAGCAAATGTGACAGTTAACAATTCCAGTATAGCGGTACCCCCGTAAGGGCTGCTGATTTGGTTACTTAGCAATCCGCCAATCACCCCGCTGCCATACTCCCCACGACCAATTAAAGCAAAGAACAGTCAGTTTTATGGTTTTGTCATATTTATTGCGGGATACAACTTGGATGGGAGAAGGATAATATGAGATGCCCATAGCGTTTAGTACATTGCAAGTTGTATTTAGTTATTCAGTGGCCGTGGCCTTGCAAGAAACTTGATACACTCTTTGCACCCCAGTCTCTTTTAGTTTGAATAACTCTTCTGTAGACTATTACTTCCAATATCTTTGTGCAAATCCTTACTGCAAAAACACACTGATATACTATTTCTTCACTTCCATTTGTACAAAGAAGAATCACTCTGAATAATTCCTCATTTGTAGACCATGATGGGATTGCCCATGTGAATTGAAAGAGCCAGAAGCACACACCGCTTCTTCCCGATGCCCCAGAGAATCAGACATCCACACAGTCTTTGGAAGGCACTACCATTGTGCTAACCAGGCCAGAGATAACACGGTATCTCCCCCCGATGACCTGACACATGGCAATGAGCGGACCACTGCTTTCAGCCAGTCCAGGACTATTAATGCTGTGTTCCCCAGCCACAGCATTCTACACTGACCTTTCTCTAAGAGGATGATAGTTCTGTGTCCCCGGTCACAGAACGCTGCTCTACTCTCCTCCGCTTGACTGCCACTCCTTTCTTCCAGATCTCTTCCAGCATGGAAGTCCTGTGTTCCCCGGTCACAGCAGCTTGATACTTCTTTAATAATGAAGATCTTTATCTTAATGTGTAAGTAAACCCCCCTATAGTTTTCAGTCAAGGAAGCTGCCATCTTTGCCTCTGTTTAATCTACAACTGCCATGATGCTGCACATGTGATCATTTATGACACCAGCCATTGGATGGTTTGACAGTTTGGTTGAGAGCACAACCAATGGTAGTGTTACATTTCCGGCACGTGCCGGAAATGAAACCGTTTTATGGATGGGTTTACTTCCGCTTTAAGCTCCCTCCTGACGTTTCCTCCATCCCTCCTCCACGCACGGCACATCCCCACGTGGGGACGCCCGGAACAGCAACTCAGTACTCCATTGTCTGTTCCTACTTTCCAAAACTAGCTAAATTTACCTGCACTTGGGTCCTGAGCTAGAAAAATACTACTCTAGCACCTACCCTTAGTTAGAGGGTGCTACACCAGCATTCCAGGAATGTATCCATTTTTTGAAACTGTTAAATTGATGGGTTTAGTTCTGCTTTATGATTTCCTACTGCTTAGGGGCTCTGGGCTTAAAGTGGTTGTAAACCCTCACATATACCCATTGAAGTGAATAACCTCAGATGATACACAGAGATGAAACCCTCCTGCATAAGTTTAACTTGTATATCTGCTGTCCTCCCCTTTCTACACTTTCCAAAGTGCAGATCGTGTTACAAATCTTTCTTCATCTTTCAGCATTACATAGGGAAGGATGGAGAGACTGAACTTACACTGTGTGAGAGCTGATTGGAGGAAGGGGACACACCCTCCTCTCCACATAGGCAGAAGAAGGAAGGAACATGCAGAGCTGTAGTCTGAATAGACAAGCTCCCTGTTTATATCCTCTAAGCACACTCTTATCTCATTTTTTGGAGAATTTCTCAGAAGTGACTCATGCTGATCACAGAGCAACGAAGCACCAGAGAGACACAACACTTAAAGCTTTGGAGAGAGATTAGTAAACACTGCAGATATATGTTATATATAGTTTAAATTTCATGATTGGTGTTTACGACCACTTTAAGCAAAATATCAGCCTCCAGCAAAAAGAAACAGGAGCAATGCTGGAGGCAATTAACAGCACACAATACTTTTGGTAGCATCATTATTAATATGAAATGTTTGTTCCTTGCTAAACAACATTATTTTTTAACACGTTGTTATGGTAAAGTTATACTTTAAGCTGGATACACTCATTTTTCAGCAAGGTTTTCCTTACAATTTTCCAGACACTGTCTCTTTAAACCAACCTCATAGGAAAAGTACTCAATCGTGTAATAACTTTAAAACCACATTTATGAGTTTGAGGACATTCACACTGTGCAGGTGCTAAGTTGCACCAAACAATAATAAGCATATGCAGCAGTGTAGCTATTCAAATACACCAACATGTAGCATAGTTACAAAGGAAGCTGTATTCAAACCACCTTGCGTGATAAGGTCATCCAAACCCGGTCCCTACACGTTTCGTCACAAGGTCAAGTGACTTCATCAGGGAGAAATCTTTCAGGGGAATGCCTTCCGCCTGATGAAGTCATGTGACCATGTGACAAAGGTAATATTTTCAAATCAAGTAGATGTATACACATGATTGGTGGTTGGAAGAAGTATAATAAGCACACTTTGGATATTTTCTTTGAAAGACACATTTATGAGTTTATTCAATTTATTTTGTTCGATGTTGGTTTGAATGATTGCTCACAAATTTTTGTAATTTCATATTTTTTTTTATATACCAGCCTGTTACCGACCCGGCCTGCACCTTGACTCCGCTCTAGTCTCTGCATCAGTTTCTGACTTGCTCGCCAGTGTATGACCCAGCCTGCCTGTACCTGCCTTACTCCGGTCCTCACGGAGCATCCATCCCACCAGCTGCTGTACCTGCTTCTCGGTCCTTGGTGTTCCAGTACCATGTGAAAGGGTGTGCCATCGGTGCACTTAGAATGTGCTTAGATGTGAAATACTGAGATAATTAAATGAAATTTAAATTTATAAATAAAAAATAAAAATTAAAACCCCTGGTTGCTGCAGTCAAAACAAACTATTCCTCCAACTGTGAGAGAATCGTGCAAAATATATGTGTATCTGGTGTTGACTGCGCTACCTTCCAAATCAATTTTTTACATATACATAAGTGATTTTACATGACTCTTAATATCACCACTCAAATTCATCAATCTAAAAAACTTATACAGGTTATAAAGTGCAAAGTCCAATATGTATCCACTTGTGCTAATAGGTTTCTATCCACTTGTGCTGAGAAAGTTGTAGGTTCTCCGCCACTAATTGTGCTGCTGTAGTGCTCCTCCTTAGTGAATAAAAGGTGACTTTCAGTGCCAAAAACCACCACCGCTTAAGGATTGGCCACTCACCAGAATAAAAATACAAACAAGCCCTCGGTTCATTAAGGGATAACCAATCCACTTGGAGCTGTCCCCAGTACCGCTTGGTATGTGAATTCCCGATGATGCAATTACGTTTGCGAAACGCGTAGAGGCTGCTGGGAATACACATGTGACGCTATGTCATCCCCTGTCATCTCCTGTCTGGCGAAAACGAGGCTTGAGCCGCGGGTCGGAAGTCGAGAGGGAACGAGGCTTGCTCCGCACGCCGGCGAACGGGACTAACGGAGACCCTTACCATTTCATACAAACTGCTGGACAAGCTTGGTGCCAGTATATGGGCACCAGAAACATGTGAGTTGTACAGCTTTATACACCTAATCTTTTAATAAATGGTCAAAGCATATTGCGCTATGAAGGCTGTTTGTTTTTCATGAGGACATATTCACATACCAAGCGGTACTGGGGAAAGCTCCAAGTGGATTGGTTATCCCTTAATGAACCGAGAGCTTGTATGTATTTTTATTCTGGGGAGTGGCCGATCCTTAAGCGATGGTGGTTTTTGGCACTGAAAGTCACCTTTTAATCACTAAGGAGGAGCACTACAGCTTATCAGCACAAGTGGATAAAAACCTATTAGCGCAAGTGGATACATATTGGACTTTTCACTTTATAACCTGTATAAGTTTTTTAGATTGATGAATTTGAGTGGTGATATTAAGAGTCATGTAAAATCACTTATGTATATGTAAAAAATTGATTTGGAAGGTAGCGCAGTCAACACCAGATACACATATATTTTGTTCCAGTACCAGCCTGTTCCAGCTTCCAGCCTACCTGCTGTTCCTGGTCTTTCCACTGTGTCTGTGTTCCTCCACAACTCCGCTAGAAGTTCCAGCCCAGCTCCGCTGCAGCGAACCTCCTTTGCACCCCTGCGCCTCCTGTCTTCTCTATCAGGGGCCTCGAGTCAGAGGTGTAAGAGGGGCCGTCCTCTGCATATCAGGCTCTACCACCAGGTATGTGACAGTGATGTGCAGTGTTAAGCCTCGTACACACGATCAGATTTTCCGACCGTTTGTACGCTCCATCGGACAATTGTTGTCGGATTTTCCGCGGACAAATGTTGAATGGCAGGTTTTAAAATTTTCCGCGGACAAATGTTTGTTGTTGGATTTTCCGAGCCTGTGTACACAAGTCCGTCGGACAAAAGTCAAAAGTACAAACACGCATGCTCGGAAGCAAGGACGAGCCAGAACCGGTCGGTCTTGTAAACTAGCGCTCGTAATGGAGAATTAACATTCGTGCCAAATTTTGAAATCTCAAAATGCAGCGCACAATTCTCTTCTTCTTTAATGGGATAATAATGAAGCTGCTTTGCTGGTGATACTGATGGAGTTATTGCAAACTAATTTTCAAAGGCTTTTTTATTCTAGTGATATCAAGAATAATATTACGGTATGCTTTTTTTTTTTTGGCAAGTTACTACAACACCATTATCCTGTAGTTTTTAAGATCAAAGATACAACTATGTTGGTGTCCCTTGTTAATTTTACATTGTATCTTTTTTAAATGTAACTGCCTACTCCCAAACTGTCATTTGAAGTAAAACACATAGCCAAGTATTATTCTACACAAATTTTTTACTGTGCATTAAAAAAGAAAACAAATAAAATTAGACATGCTATCTGCCAATAGAACTTAACCAAAAAGTGCATTCTATGCATCCAAAAATATAGAAAATATGACAAATCAAATTATTATTATTCAACAAAAGA
This sequence comes from Lithobates septentrionalis, assembly GCA_037952835.1. Lineage (NCBI taxonomy): Eukaryota > Metazoa > Chordata > Amphibia > Anura > Ranidae > Lithobates > Lithobates septentrionalis. The sequence continues at coordinate 4,267,386 of JBBDGP010001135.1, read as the reverse complement.
ATAAAATAAAATCCTCATGCATGTGTCCTGCTTCTTAATATAGGGGGTCAACAATGCCAAGAGTTGGTGAAAGCAGGGGTCCGTCATCCGGAAATAATTAAAAAAAACATCTGGATTATTCTCCTGGAGCTCCCGCAGCAAAGGCATATGACATAATTGGTCACGATTAATAAAGCAATCAATTTTTGGTCCAAGAAATCCTCCTCCTCCTGTTCCTGGACTGGACTTGGGTCAAAGCATTAACTCCAAGGCCAATAATAAATAAAAAGTTATCTCTTCTGATTCCGCAACATGTCTGGTTGACGAACGGACGTTCAGAAACAAACGTAACTTTTTTTTTTAAGCACCCCATCCTGCGCAGAAGCGAACGCATACGTAAGCGGTGTTCAAACCACACATGTGAGGTATCAACCCGATCATTAGAGCGAGAGCAATAATTCTAGTGCAGGAGCATGTGACAAAAAATATTGCAATGACCGCCATTTTATTCTCTAGCATCTCTGCTTAAAAAAAAAAATATATATATATATATATATATAAAATGTTTAGGGGTTCTAAGTAATTTTTTTTAGCAAAAAATACTGATTTTAACTTGTAAGCAACAAATGTCAGAAAAATGCCTGGTCACACAGTTACCTAATATACATGAATAAGCATTGCAAAAAGCTGTTCAAAAAAGGAGGACGATGTTCTAAAAAAAAATAATTGTAAAATGTATAACAATGACTGGACCCTTGTATTTGCTGAGAAGACACCATGGACTCCCTTTAACCTGTGGCCCTATGAAGAGGCCAGTGGGTGCATCACAATAATTACAGTCCTGACTATGTCCTCCTTGTCTTTCTCTGTCAAGGTTTCCTTTCAGCTTGCACATCTGTGGGTAGCCTAATTTGGCTGCTACAAGGGAAAGGGAACAGAAAGCCAAGTGACCTGCTGTTAACATAAATCAAAGTGGCTTTTTACCGCTGTGCTGACTGTAGAGTTTATGACGCTTTCAATCTGTGTTCCTCTACGAGAAGTCAGGTCTAGCTGACCCAGCCTGTCCACTGGCTTTGTTCAACATGCCACTTTCCTAAGAGAGATTTGGGGGCTTTGTGATATAGGCAGCCTGCTTGTCAAAAAAACTTGCTGTGTTCGATATTTGAGTCATGCCTATGTAAGATTTATTGCACATTGCACCTAGGGGCCATCTCATTACTCTTGTGGATAGGACTTCTTCAAGAGCTGTGCACTTATTCAGGCAGGTTTTAGGCCATAAAAAGTTGTGTCAAGCCTCTATGCTAATGATCGTTCCGAGTACACTGCCCTAATGACTTTGTAATCCAACAAACAACCATTCAGACATTGAACAGCCAGGATGATAAATGCGGTCTATGCAAGGCAGGACATGTTGATATATGTAGCTTCAACACCATGCGACAGCGGTTTGTGCCTACAAATATTTCCCGTCAACGTTATTCTGATTTGCTGGCGTTGAAGCAATCTTAAAAAACTGAGTGCCACTGCCAATATACAAATGTGTGATGGTCTTGATAACCATGTGAGCCTGTTACTGTTATATTGTCACATAATGCAATTTAAAAGTGAACTTGTCAGCCCAAGACCAGGTACCCTAAGGGGTTGATTTACTATAAGTGGAGAGTACCATGTCTGGTCCAGCTGTGCATGGTAGCCAATCAGCTTCTAACTTCCGCTTGTTCAATTAGGCTTTGACAAAAAAAAAAGAAAAAAATAGGACGCTGATTGGGTTCTATGCAGAGCTGCACAAGATTTTGCACTCTCCAGTTTTACTAAATCAGTACCTTTCTAAACCAGAACATTTCTGTGTACCCCTCTGATCATATTTTTCATTTGTTACTAAACACTTCCCCCAACTTCTAGAGAATCATTCTCTAGTCCAGCCTTCCTCAAACTTTTCAACACAGAGGAACCCCTGAAATATCTTTCCAGTCTCCGGGAACCCTTGCTACAAATGACTGTATCTACAACTCATGATACATTAGTGTGGTGGTCTTTGGGAAGAATGCTCCTTGCGCTTGTCGTCATTGGGAAGAATGACCCCCTTACAGATAGCTAAAAAGATAAATGAGACAGGCAAAAATTGCTCATTGCTCAAGGAACCCCTAGCAACCTCTGGAGGAACCCTAGTTGAAATACCCTGCTCTAGTCACATGACCCACCAAGCTGCCAACCCACTGCTTAGTGAGGGCCATTTATGTGTTCTGTTTGGACAAGGGGCAGTATGGGGGGGGGGGGGGGGATTTAGCACCATTCTAGGAAAGTTGTTTGTAAGTACTAATTAGAGTCAGAAGGACATACAGAGAAGTATTTCCAGGCTCTTAAAGTTAATAGCAGGCACTTTATAATTGAATGCTAAATCCTTACAGTTCCTCTGCCAAGATCTTACCAAGATACTTAATTTTTTTAGAGTCTTAAGACAGGCTCTGTAAACCTTTTCAACACTGAGGGACCCTTGAAAGAACTTTCTGGTCTCAGAGAACCACTGCTACAAAAGATATCTAAAACTCATGATGCATTAGTGCTATGGTCACTGAGAAGAATGTTTCTTACATGGGTGATCATGGGAAAGAATTGCCCCCTAATACCTAAAAAGATCAATGCCGTCAGTGGACCATATCTGAGAGACAGAAACTTCTCATTGGTCAAGGAACCCCTAGCATTCTCTGGAGGAACCCTAATTGAGAAACCCTGGTCTAAGATGTCCCTTGACAGCCCCAATAAAACAATTTACATTCATGGACTCCAGTCATGAGCTGTTTCCACCAGAACTCCCTTTTTTGCCCAACTGCTCTGGCTTTAACACAAGAATAATGAAGATGTCACATTTCCCGATGGATTCTACAAAATGTAGAACAGCTATTCTCAACTAGGGTTTCTCCAGAGGTTGCTAGGGATTCCTTGAGCTATTGCTAAGTGACCCTCTATCTGATGGTGCCAGCAAAGTTCCAGAATCAACGCCGCTTGGCAGAGTCAATGGCATGGCACCACAAAGTTACACTTTTGCTGCAAAATTGTGAAAGGGGGAAGCACAAACATCTGAATAGGAAACCAACAATCCAAATTTTCAGTTATTATTATTCTTTCTCCCAAAAAGGGGCATGGCTGGAGAAATCCAAATCTTGTATATCCAAAACTTGGTTACAATGAATTGTAGAGCTACACACAGTCCTCAGATGAAGGCTAGAAGATCCAAAGACTGAACAGTGACAGAAACCAGAATGCTTGTATGAACCAAAGCAGACACAACACCTTATCTAAGGCTAAAAATAGTGAATGGATGGAAGGATCTAGGCCAGGGGTCTCAAAACTTTCTAAAGAAAGGGTCAGTTTACTTTTCTTCAGACTTTAGGAGGGTTTGACAGTGCCCAATGGGAGTAAACAATGCCCAATCTTTAGTATTAGGGGAGAAATAGTTGGTGTTAGTGGGAGTTGTAGTGCCCAATTTTTGTTGTCAGTGGAAAGAATTATGCCCCATCGTTGGTGTCAGTGGAAGCAATAGTGCCCCATCGTTGGTGTCAGTGGCAGGAATAATGCTTCAAGGGACAGGTAAAGGCAAGCAAAGGGACGCATCCAGCCCCAATGCCGTAGTTTGGAAACCACTGATCTAGGCCAACCATGTGAAGAAGTGGATCTCCTTCCCTGGGGTAGCACGGGCTAGGGAACATATTTCCCATTGGGTATCTGAGAGATAGCAAGCAACAGTGTTATGACAAACAGGAAGTGTACTTTTTATCATCTCAGGCTATGAAAAGAATTCAACAAATTTTTTTTCATTATTTCAAAGTGTGATAAATTGTGTACAGTTGACCTGCCTAAAGGTATTGAGGACTTTACAATGGCAAGTGGTTAACAATGGCAGGAGAAAAATGTATGGCATAGAGCTTTTTTGAGGTCTAGTACAGTGGTTCTCAAGTCCGGGCCTCAGGACCCACTAACAGGCCAGAATTTAAGTATTACCTTGGGGAGATGCAGACTAGAATACTGCAATCACTGAGCAGCAAATGATATCACCTGTGATATATTTCAGTTATCCTGCAAACCTGGCATGTTAGGGGGTCCCGAGGACAGGAGTTGAGAATCAATGGTCTAGTAAGAAGCCGTAGCTTAAGGAAAACCACAGGTAGAGTCTATCAGATCTGGTGACTTTCAGGTTGGGAATTCTTAGTTTCCTTCATCAAACCTGAAGAGAGATGGGTGGTTGCTTGTTGTCCATACCTGGAGAGGAACTAGTGGAGCAATGATTGGTCTGTGGCTTACAAAGGACATACAAAGAACATCTCTACTGATGGAAAGGAAAGCATGTTGAAAGGGTGCACTACCAGTGACCCTATCGAGGATGCTATTGTAGAGTATTCTGTGTTTTGATAATAAGCCCTCTCTATCTTTCTTGTCTATGTTGGCCCCAATACCTCAGCTTCCTGTTACAGCCCTGTTCTGATTGCTCAGTATCCAGGACACAGCAAATGAGAACTGACAACATTAGCAAGTGTTCAGCTTAAAGTGATATTTAAGTCTTGTTTTTTTTTTTTGTTTAAAAATAATAAACATGTCATACTTACCTCCTCTGTGCATGGGTTTTGCACAGAGCAGCCAAGATTGTCCTCTTCTCGGGTCCCTCACCAGCGCTCCTGTCCCCTCCCTCCTGCCGAGTGCCCCCACAGCAAGCAGCTTGCTATGGGGGCACCCGACCCGAGCTACTGCTCTGTGTCCATTCAGACATGGAGCCGCGGCTCGGCCCCGTCCCCTCTATCTCTCTTCTTTGGCTCACTGATTTTAATTGACAGCAGCGGGAGCCAATGGCGCCCGCTGCTGTCTCAGCCAACAAGGAGGGAGAGTCCCAAACAGCCGAGACTCTCCTGCAGCATCAGTGGATTAAGTTGGGGCTCAGGTAAGTATTAGGGGGGCTGCTGCACATAGAAGATTTTATAGAATGCATTAAGATAAAAAAAAAAACCTTCTGCCTTTAGAACCACTTTAACTGTGAATCTATGACCCCCCCCCCCCTCTCTCTCTCTCTGTAATATTCTGTATTCTGTACCCTGTCGGTTCACTCCTGCTTGTCAGTGAAGAAATGCCTCCTTACAATCTGGGAATGGTCCCGTTACACTGGTAGCCTATAGTAGAGGTGTCACCTTACATTTGAAGTCAACAAACGAAGTGTATCTTTAAATTATGAGTTTATTTAGAGAGATGCCCCTTACAACTTTCTTCATTGAGTGGAAGAAGGCCCCTTACATTGTTGGGCAATGGAAAGAATGCACCATTTCATTGGAGGGGTCAGTGGGAAGAATACTTCCCTAGCTAAAAAGATCACTGGTGTCATGTAAATGCTTCTGTCAAGTGATGCTGGCTACTATGAAGGCACTATCAGTCCCCACTGATAGTGCCTTCATAGTAGCCAGGGGGTCAGTCCTCCACTGCTCAAAGAACCCATAGGAACTTTGGAGGAACCCCGGTCAAAAATAGCAAATATGGCACAATGCCTTCAATGATCAACTGGAGACTACTCAGGCCTTAGTCCTCACTCCCTCTCCAATGTGATGTCCACTCCAATCACAAAAACTGCTTAGCAAATAACTACAGCAGGTCTACGACCAACAAAGGTATCTATCGTGTACAGCTGTCCAAATAAGTGCTGGTTGGATCTTAGCCTAGGCACCCTGGGCATGCAAATTTAAAAGTTGTTCTGTAGTATTAAAGCTCTAAAGTGCCTTCTGACAAATGGTGCCAAATACATCTTGTTTTAAATCTGTGCCCATGACATCACAACATCTTTGTATCATGCTCAGGGACCTAGAGCAGGGATCTCCAAACTACGGCCCTCCAACTGTGGCAGAATTACACACCCCACGAGGCATTGTAAAACTCTGACATTCACAGACTTGACTGGGCATGATGGGAATCGTAGTTCCTGAACTGGAGGGCCATAGATTAGAGACCCCTGACCTAGAGGATCAGAGCACCTTCCTTCTACAAACCACTGACCACCAGAATGAAGTGATATTATTCAACAGAACTCTTATGATATAAATTAATTTTACAGCAACTTTATATCATTATCTCAGTATGTTACTATATGGATTGGACTGTGACTGGTCAGAGATGGGCTGGTTTTGGGAAGACTTGCCATGAAAAATGTTTCAATATAAAATTTAAAAAAGAATCATCCCAGACTCCAATCTCCCCTCCTCGAGCTCGGGAGTGCTGGATGGCTGAGCTGGATGTTGAATGGTGAGCCATCCCTGGAGTGGCGGCTGGTGGGTCCGTCGGACTTCCCCTTGCTTCTCCCTTTCTCCTCCTCCCCCTTAACATCACTTCTCCTTTCGGCCAAACAGGTCTCCTAACCCGCTTCCTGATTGGCTGGGAGAAGAATCAGTGTGAGAATAGGGAATATTCATTCCCTATTCTCGCACAACTGGGTGGGCTCGGGGCGCCGAGGCTCGGCGCCCCGAGGCCACCCTTATTTGAAGCCTATTAGAGCCTCTGGCTTTAATCACGTACCTTCAAATAAAAACATCACCCCCCCCATTGGAATCCATGAACCGGCGCCCTGTATATAGATCTGGGGGCCAGACGCATGGATAGGGGGGGCAGCGCCCGTGCACCCCTAATGGACGGGCTGCCACTGAAAGAATATTTAGTGAACACAAATGACATTCTGTAGTTGTGCCCTAGGGTGACAATGCTGCGCCTCTTCCAAAACATCGTACAGTTAGTGAGCATTTTCATGGAAGTTTGTTACTGGCAGGATCACCAGGTAAAAAAAAAAAAGAAATAGACTGATAAAAAGAAAATGAATGCAACCACATGAAAGGACTGGTAACTAAATATTAACATTTTTATTCCTTGATTTACATACGCTTTAACCACTTGCTGACCGCAATATGCATATATACTTTGTGGTTTGCAAGTGGTTTACCGGGATTATGGCTGAAGATATCAGCCATAACCTCGGTATTTCATTTTTCCACCGGGTCTTCCGAGAAACGATCCGCCGGTTCCACCAGCTGGTCACACAGGCGTTTAAAGCGTAGCTCTTTGATCGCCTCTGTGGCCTTGGAGGACCAGAGCGACATCATGACGTCACTTCCGGTCCAGGGTGGAAGTAAACAAGTTTTGTTTTGTTTTTGAAAAGCAAAAGATCAAGAAACATTTTTTTTTAAATCTTTTGCTTTTAAAGGTAAATAAGAGATTTGGAGAATTTTTGACCCCAGATCTCTCCAAAAAGAAGACCTGTCATCCCTTATTTCTATTACAAGGGATGTTTACATTCCTTGTAATAGGAATAAAAGAGATTTAAAAAAAATAATTAAAGGGACAATATGAAAATAAAAAGTAAAATAAATAAGAAAAAAAACACATTTAAACCCCCCCCATCCGTCCGTGCTCACGCGCAGAAGTGAATGCAAACATAAGTCACGCGCACATATGTTAACGGTGTTCGCACCACACATGTGAGGTATCGCCACAAAATTTATAGCGAGAGCAATAATTCTAGCGTCAGACCTTCTCTGTAACTCTAAACTGGTAACATGTAAAGACGTTTAAAGCATTGCCTAAGGAGATTTTTAAGTACTGTAGTTTGTCACCCTTCCACCAGCGTGTGCAATTTTAAAGCATGACATGTTAGGTATCTATTTACTCGGCATAACATAATCTTTCATATTATACAAAAGAATTTAGGTATATGTTGTGTTTTGTTTGTTTGTTTTGTTTTTAATTGACTAAAATTATTTTTTTCCCCAAAAATTGAAAAAGCTCTGCACAAATACTGTGTAAAATAAAAAATTGCAACGATCCCCATTTTATTCCCTGGGTTCTCTGCTAAAAAATATATATATATATGAATATATATATATATATATATATATATATATATATATATATATATATATATGAATTTCAGTTCTTTCAATCACATTTGGGCTTTATCTAGGTTGGTCTGCATTAAAATACAGCCTGCCTAGGAGCTCTCACTGCTCCAGACTGACATCCACTTATTAAAACGGTCTTAAACCCAAAACCAGAAATGTATTATATTTCAGCTTACCAATCATTAGATGTGGTGGCTGCATTCGTTTTCTTATAGTAGTCTTTCTCACCCTCCATTCTCACCTGGTGATCTGGCCAGTAACACACTTCCAGTACTGAGAGACACATCTCTGGATGAAGGAGCACAGGAGGCACATCAGACAGCAGCATTGTCAGTCTGGGGGGGGGGGGCAGTGTTAAATGTATTGGCAGATTTAGGCTCAATTCACACTAATGCGTTTTATTGGATGCTTATTTGCATTTTGCAGAAATGCAGGGAATTTTTTAAACAGGGGTTCCTATGGAACAAGTTAACGTCAATGCATTTTTGTGCCTCTACGTTTTTGGAAATGGTCGGGGACTTTTTTTTTTCTGCAAAATGCAGCGTTTTGCATGTAATAGACTTCGATGGATCCGCATCCAAAACGCAAGTACTGCGTTTTTACTGCGATTTACCGAGATTTTGCTGCGATTTGTGTTTTTTACATTCACCGTATATGGCTGGTTGCTAAAAAGCGGGCCAGGAAGCTGGTCGCCCCGTCCTTAACAACCGATGAGTCATCAGCTGTCAGCGGGCTAAAAAAAAGTGCTCCTAATCTCAGCTCATTACCTGAATAGAAGACGCCTGGGAGTCAGAATTCTTTCTGATTGATAGGGGATCAAATACTTATTTCACTCATTAAAATGCAAATCAATTTATAACTTTTTTGAAATTTGTTTATCTGGATATTTTTGTTGTTAATTCTGTCTCTCACTGTTAAAATAAACCGACCATTAAAATTATAGACTGATCATTTTTGTCAGTGGGCAAACGTACAAAATCAGCAGGGGATCAAATACTTTTTTCCCTCACTGTACTTTCCTGGTGCATTGTATATTGCTTTCCCTGGTTCCTCTCTCTCCCTTCATCAACATGCTAATTTTTACCTTTCCATGATAGCTCCCAACTGTCCCTGATTTCGAGGGACTGTCTTTGATTTGGAGCAATGTCCCTCTGTCCCTCATTCCTCCTCATTTGTCCCTCATTTTGGTCTGATCTATAGAGTTGTATATAAAATGCACTTTTTATCTTTCAAAAGTGTTTCCCAGTGCTAAACCTTTCATTCAAATTCTAAATTGCTGCATTTGTACATTTCAACCGCCAAAAAAAAAAAAAAAAAACACTTGTGGGTTTAACTTATCATTTTTTTTGCATATTTCTCCTTTAACCACTTCCCGCCTGCCCTATGGCGGATTGACGTCCGGGAAGTGGTTGTGTTATCCTGACTGGGCGTCATATGACGTCCAGCAGAATAATATGCCGCAGCGCGCCCCCGGGGGCGCGCATCGCGGCGATCGGTGGAGCGGTGTGTCAGTCTGGCACACCGCTACACCGATCTTGGTAAAGAGCCTCCGGCGGAGGCTCTTTACCACGCGATCAGCCGTGTCCAATCACGGCTGATCACGCTGTCAATAGGAAGAGCCGTTGATCGGCTCTTCCTCACTCGCGTCTGACAGACGCGAGTAGAGGAGAGCCGATCGGCGGCTCTCCTGGCAGGGGGGTCTGCGCTGATTGTTTATCAGCGCAGCCCCCCCTCAGATCACCACACTGGACCACCAGGGATCGCCACTAGGACCACCAGGGAAGGGGCAACATGTGGATGGCCAGGTATGTACCCCATGGCCATCCACATGTGCCCAGTGTGCCAAATCTGTGCCAATCAGTGCCCACAAATGGGCACTGATTGGCACCATCATGTTGCAGTGATGCCCAGCAATGCCACCCTTAGGGGCATCACTGCAAACAAGCAGTGCCGTCAGTGCCACCCATCAGTGTCCATTCATGCCACCTGTCAGTGCCCATCCGTGCCCATCAGTGCCCATATATCAGTGCCCATCCGTGCCCATCTGTGCCAACTATCAGTGCCACCCATAAGTAACCATCAATGCCACCTACGAGTGCCCATCAATGCCACCTATGAGTGCCCATCAGTGCCGCCTATAAGTGCCCATCGGTGCCACCTATGAGTGCCCATCCGTGCTACATACCAGTACCACCTATCAGTGCCCATCAGTGCCACCTATCAGTGCCCATCAGTGCCGCCTATCAGTGCCCATCATCAGTGCTCGTCAGTGCCACCTCATCAGTGCCACCTCATTGGTGCCACCTGATCGGTGCCCATCAGTGCCGCCGTATCAGTGCCCGTCAGTGCAGCCATATCAGTGCCCGTCATTGAAGAAGAAAACGTACTTATTTACAAAAAGTTTTAACAGAAACAAAGAAAAACTTGTTTTTTTTCCAAATTTTCGGTCTTTTTTTATTTGTTGCGCAAAAAATAAAAACCGCAGAGGTGATCAAATACCACCAAAAGAAAGCTCTATTTGTGGGAACAAAATGATAAAAATTTAGTTTGGGTACAGTGTAGCATAACCGCGCAATTGTCATTCAAATTGCGACAGCACTGAAAGGTGAAAATTGGGCTGGGCGGGAAGGTGTCTAAGTGCCTGGTATTGAAGTGGTTAAGGAGGCGTGAGAGGGGGCGTGTCCTATGCCTACATACTTTTGTTAAAAGGTGTCCCTCATTTCCCATTTCAAAAAGTTGGCAGGCATGTTTCCATTTTCATTAAATACTGTTATTTAGTCCCAGATATGTCATCACAGGGTCTCTGTGCTTCTCTATGCAATGCAGGGAGATCATTGCTGGTGGGAGGGGTCAGCTGGGTGCTGAGTAGAGCTGCACGATTCTGGCTAAAATGAGAATCACCATTTTTTTTTGCTTAGAAGATAGATCACGATTCTCTCACGATTCTTGCGGCGTAACATCATCTTTCACATTAAAACAAAAAAAAAAAATTGGGCTAACTTTACTGTTTCGTTTTTTTTTTTTTTTTTTAATCATTGAAGTGTATTTTTTCCCAAAAAATTGTGTTTTTGGAAGACCGCTGGGCAAATACAGTGTGACATAAAATATTGCAGCAATTGACATTTTATTCCCTAGGGTCTCTGCTAAAATACATATAATGTTTGGGGGTTCCAAGTAATTTTCTAGCAAAAAATATTGATTTTAACTTAAACAAGTGTCAGAAAAAGATTTAGACTTTAAAGTGGTTGTAAACTCTTCCCGACAACTTTGTCCCATGTAAATCAGCATAAAAAACCCTAATGAACATTGCTTGTATATATCTCCTTACTTGCTTAGTATTGTTGTAATCCTTTTTGTTCTTTAGAATTACTTCACTGAGCATGCCCAGATCTCCCCTGATTTACGGCACACTCTGTGTACCTATCTGTCTATTATCAGATCTTCCTACGGCACAACTCTGAAATCCCAGGAGACTGCATAATCACTCACAGCTTCCTACTACACCCCATGTGACCATGTGACATCACATGCAGTGTAAATTTGGGCATCGGACAGCATTACTGCAGCCTTATCAGCTGAAGCTGATAAGACTGACACAGGCAAACACTAGATAATCAGCACAAGTAAATACTATGAAATAAAACAAGTCAGCTATGAGCAGTGAAACAGGGTTGCCATAGAAACGTTGGATTGAGAAGGAGGCTTGGTTAACAGTACAGGAAGTGCTCAATGTAAGGGCGGAAATACACTCTACTGTGGACTCAGAAAACAATACTTAAGATGGCGCTGTCTAATCCCTGGAAACAAGTTTTTTAAAGTTTCTTTAAACAGTAAGTAATATGCGATTTGGGCTGGATTACAGTGGCTATAGTTTGATAATTACTTATTATAATGGACTAAATGAAAAGCAGCATCAGAGTGGGAGGGTTTACTTCCTCTTTAAGTTGTTAAACTTCCTGCATTTACACGTTGTTTAGAAACTTGGCAGACTGCCTGGATTTTTTTTTCACACAGAAGTTTTATCCCTTTGATCTAAGAAGGAAGAGTTAGTTACAATGTTTCATGTTAAAAACTTGGCAGACTGCCCAGATGTTTTTATTTTGACAGCTAAGTGAGCAGATAAGTCTCTCCGCTTGTTATATGAAAGAATTGGCAAACTCTGCAATAGAGATCGTCAGGGGGGTTGAATCGAGATCACGATTTTTTTAACGATTAATTGTGCAGCTCTAGTGCTGAGCATATCTTCTTGAAAACTTGACAGCACCCAACATCAGCACTCATCTGAAGAGCATTCAGCTAAAATATTGCAACGCATGCAGGGAATCCAGGACGTTGTGAAAAGAGACGGCCAGCAGACAGGCAAAACTCACAACATGAAAGGAGATTTTTTTCACAGAAGATTAAATTGGAATGTTAAATATAACGATGGTTTGTATTGTTGTTACAATGATGAAGATAGAAAATTCAAGTAGAATCCCAGGTTTAATTTGACTTTAAAGTGGTTGTAAAGGCAGAAGGTTTTTTTTTTTATCTTAATGCATTCTATGCATTAAAGAGGAAGTAAACTTTTTATTTATTTTTTCCGTTCCCTGCAAAGTAAAGGCGTAATGTGCTAGTATGCATCGCATACTAGCACATTATGTGACATTTACCTGCAAACGAAGCCCGCGTCTTCCCCGCTGCAGTCCGCATCCATCTGCGCCCATCTTCCTTCCCGGCTCTGTGACTAGGCCGGAACCGCGTGACATCACTCTGGCGCGCGGGAGCCGCGGGTCACGGCCGTTCCTTCAGAGCATATGCGCCGGTAACATCATCAGGGCAGTAATCAGTAAATATAATCTAGACGGCGCATGTTTAGGAGATACTTACAGCCTCAGTATAGGCTTACCTATAGGTACAAACATTAGAGGGAGGATTACAACCTCTTTAAGATAAAAATCTTTCTGTTTGTAGTAGCCCCCCTCAGCCCCCCTAACACTTACCTGAGGTCCCTCTCTGTCCAGCGATGTCCACGAGTGTCTCAGCCGTCCGAGACTCTCCCTCATGATTGGCTGAAACACAGCAGCGGCACCATTGCTGTCAATCAAAGTCCACTAGCCAATCAGAAGAGAGAGGGGGCAGGGCCAGGTCAGGGCTCTGTGTCTGAATGGATTGACAGAGCAGAGTCACAGCTCCCTGTGTCCATTCAGACACAAAGCCCTGACCAGGCCCTGACCCCTCTCTCTCCTGATTGGCTAGCAAACTTTGATTGACAGCAGCGGCAGCCAATGGCGCTGCCGCTGTGTCTCAGCCAATCAGGAGGGAGCGTCTCGAACGGCTGAGAAACTCGTGGACATCACTGGACAGAGAGGGACCGCAGGTAAGTGTTAGGGGGGCCGAGGAGGGCAACTACACACATAAAGATTTTTATCTTTCAATCAAATTTTCAATTTTAGCTGTCAATCAAAGTCCACTAGCCAATCAGGAGAGAGAGGAGGCGGGGCAGGTCAGGGCTCCGTGTCTGAATGGACACAGGGAGCTGTGACTGGGCTCGGGTGCCCCCATAGCAAGCTGCTTGCTGTGGGGGCACTGAACAGGAGGGAGGAGCCAGGAGCACAGAAGAGGGACCCGAGAAGAGGAGGATCTGGGCTGCTCTGTGCAAATCCACTGCAACAGAGAAGTTAAGTATAACATGTTTGTTACATAGTTACATAGTAGGTGAGGTTGAAAAAAGACACAAGTCCATCAAGTCCAACCTATGTGTGTGATTATGTGTCAGTATTTCATTACATATCCCTGTATGTTGCGGTCATTCAGGTGATTATCTAATAGTTTCTTGAAGCTATCAATGCTCCCCGCTGAGACCACCGCCTGTGGAAGGGAATTCCACATCCTTGCCGCTCTTACAGTAAAGAACCCTCTACGTAGTTTAAGGTTAAAAATCTTTTCTTCTAATTGTAATGAGTGGCCACAAGTCTTGTTAAACTCTCTTCTGTTATTTTTATAGGAAAAAAAACAAGACTTTACAATTACTTTAACCCCTTGCTGACTGTCCTTTAGCACTCTTACTGCTAAAGGGCTGCGGCTGTGCGCAGGATCACGTCTCTATAAGCGATCCTGCACTTCCGCCTGCAGGGGGCATGTACAATGGCGCCGGCGTGCTGCTTCTGCTGTGATAATTCACAGCAGAAGCCAATCTGCGCATCCTGGGGACTCGATGTCCTCCCGCACCCGCCGATCGTCAGTAAAACACAGAGATATGAGATATTACCATGTAAACAAGGCACATCTCATACCTCCCAACATTTAGAGATGGGAATGAGGGACACCTACTAGCAAATGTATGTAGGCAAAGGACACACCCCCTGCCACGCCCCCTTAAAGGAGAATTACCTAAAAAAAAAAAGTCTAGTTAAATCTAAACTAAATGTAAAACTTTAAATGTAAACTATTCCTTTACATTGGCTTTTACATTTTACAAATTCAGCAATTTAGAAATTGAAAGGTTTAGCACTTGGAAACACTTTTTCAAAGATAAATAGTGCATTTTATATACAACTATATAGATCAGACCAAAATGAGGGACAAATGAGGAAGAATGAGGGACAGAGGGACATTGCTCCAAATCAGGGACAGTCCCTCCAAATCAGGGACAGTTGGGAGCTATGATATCTCGGTTCTGACAGGGGGGAAGGGACCGATCCTGTGTACCTGCAAAGCAGGGACTAGAATCCATCTCTTCCCCTAGTGTAAGCAGCACGTTGTATACATAAAAACATTGGCTAGGCACAATTTTAACCCTTTGATCGCCCCTGATGTTAACCCCTTCCCAGTCAGTGTCATTAGTACAGTGACAGTGTATATTTTATTAGCACTGACCACTGTATTAGTGTCACTGGTTCCCACAAAGTGTTATAAGTGTCTGATTTGTCCACCGCAATATCGCAGTCCCGCTATAAGTCGCTGATCGCCACCATTATTAGTATAGGAAAAATAGATTAAAAAATTCCATGCATATATCCCCTAGTTTGTAGAGACTATAACATTTGTGGAAACCAATCAACGTACGCGTATCAGTATTGTTTTTACCAAAAATAAGTAGAAGAAAAACAGATTGGCCCTAATTGATGAAGAAATTTCATTTTTTTATTTTTTTTTATTGGATGTGTTTTATAGCAGAAAGTAAAAAATATTATTTTTTTTTCAAAATTGTCGCTTCTTTTTTTTTTTGTTTATAACGCAAAAAAATTAAAACCGCAGAGGTGATCAAATACCACCAAAAGAAAGCTCTATTTGTGGGGAAAAAAAATGACATCAATTGTGTTTGGGTTGTTAATTGTAAGTTAAAATAACTCAGTGCCGTATCGCAAAAAATGGCCTGGTCATGAAGGGGGGGGTAAAACCTTCCGGTGCTGAAGTGGTTAATTGGTCATTATGGACGGCTTAGACACTTTACACAGTTTGCACACACCATCCATTGTAATTGAATTCTATTTTTTATTTTTTTTTACATGCAGATGACAAGCCCACTGATCTCGACAAGTGAAATACGATGTAATGAGACCCTGTCAATATTCGGGTATTATAATAAGATAAAATGTAATAAAACAAAAAAGCCCATAAACCACAGGAGCAAAACAACCCACCGCTCCTCTGGGTCACATTTAATAAACCACAAAGCCTGAAAAATAGGCAAGATGATTAAGAGATAGCTTGGGCGGAGGTTTATATTAATTCCAGGATTCGTGTCCTACAGGCGTTCTTCAACCTCTTGATAATCACGCGACGTATCAACTGCAAATCAATATCTCAAACATCTATATAGACAAAAGCTCGATAGCAACACATTTTCCATTGGCACATTACGTCTTTAAGTATACAACTGAACAAAAGTCTTACCTTTGTTAAATGGACAGGTTTTCGGTCCAGGAACAAATTGCTAAAACTTAATCCTTTTAGGTCACCTAAATGATACTTAGACCTACACAAACCTACAGCTCATCCAGCACAATACATTTCTCATCTGCCAAGAGTGCCCTCTAGTGGATGTCAGGGGCAGCTCTGTGAGTCAAGGTGCTGCATCCAGCATCCAAGAACAATTATTATTAAAGTACTTATATAGAGCTGTCAATTTACACTTTTACATATACATTGTACATTCACATCGGTCCCTACCCTCAAGGAGCTTACAATTTAATGTCCCTAACTCACATTCATACATACTAGGGACAATTTAGACAGGATCCAATTAGCCTACCAGCATGTTTTTGGAGTGTGGGAGGAAACTGGAGTACACGGAGGAAACCCACGCAGGCACAGGGAGAACATGCAAACTCCAGGCAGGTAGTGTCGTGGTTGGGATTTGAACTAGCGACCCTTCTTACTGCTAGGCAAGAGTGCTACCCACTACACCACTGTGCCAGCCACAATGAAAGGACGTGTTATGAAAGTGGAGTTGTCCTTTAAAAAGATCTTGCTATTGCAATCTGCAGCCAGACACGGTTGCCTACTTAACACTTGTTAAAGTGCATGTAGACTCTAATGTGAATAGGGAACAACTGTGTTATTCCCTACCTGCGCAAAAAAGGTGTGTGAAAAAATATGTTAAATTGTCCGGGGCTGCTCGTCGTAAGGTTAATACCTATTAACTGAAAAAATTTGTGATGAACCGCGGTGCGTCCTTCGGGTAAATTATACAATAAAGTGCAAAGTGCAATAATGTGAACAACCACTGGGTGTCCCTAGTGGGTGATGGTAACAATATTGCTCTACAAATGTGCTAGACAATTATAAAGTGCAAATGAATGAGCATAGAAATGACCACCCAATGTTCCGGCGGATACCAAAAATTGTGCAATGTCGAAAGAATAAATGTATAAATAAAGTCCAAAAATTCATCAAATAATTTCCAATGGTAAGTGATCTTGTGAATCCAACAAAAAAGTGACTGTAAATCTTCCTCCACCAATACCGGTATTGGTGGAGGAAGTCACTTGTTTGTTGGATTCACGAGATCACTTACCATTGGAAATTATTTGATGAATTTTTAGACTTTATTTATACATTTATTCTTTGGACATTGCCGGAACATTGGGTGGTCATTTCTATGCTCATTCATTTGCACTTTATAACTGTCTAGCACATTTGTAGAGCAATATTGTTACCATCACCCACTAGGGACACCCAGTGGTTGTTCACATTATTGCACTTTATTGTATAATTTACCCGAAGTGCGCGCGGTTCATCACTAATTTTTTTTTAATGTAGACTCTAAGGCAGCCTTTCTAAACCTTTTCAACACACAGGAACCCTTGAAATAACTTTACAATCTCTGGGAACCCCTCATAAAAATTACTATATCTACAACTCATAATACATTAATGTGATGATCAGCGGGAAGAATGCTCCTTACACTTCTGGTCATTGTATAACATTACCCCCTTACAGATAGCTAATGCCCCGTACACACGGTGGGACTTTTTCCGACGGATGTTGGCTCAAACTTGTCTTGCATACACACGGTCACACAAATGTTGTCAGAAAATCCGATCATTCTGAACGCGGTGACATAAAACACGTACGTCGGGACTATAAACGGGGCAGTGGCCAATAGCTTTCATCTCTTTATTTATTCTGAGCATGCGTGGCACTTTGTCCGTCGGATTTGTGTACACACGATCGGAATTTCCGACAACGGATTTTGTTGTCGGAAAATTTTATAGCCTGCTCTCAAACTTTGTGTGTCGGAAAATCCGATGGAAAATGTGTGATGGAGCCCACACACGGTCGGAATTTCCGACAACAAGGTCCTATCACACATTTTCCGTCGGAAAATCTGACCGTGTGTACGGGGCATAAAAAGATCAATGGTGTCAGTGGGAACTTATCTGAGGGGCAGATATTGCTCATTGCTGAAGGAACCCCTAGCAACCTCTGGAGGAACCCTAGTTGAGAAACCCTGCTCTAAGGGCTCATTCACATGGGGGTTATATCAGCTCCTCAAAACCTGTGATAGCCGCATGAGTCCAGCAATTTTTCTTAATTATCCTCTCTGAAATGTGCAATGTGTGGCATCAGCTCCTTGCCCCCTGCCTCTGGAAGCTCAGATCTGTACTCTGGGGGATATGGGGGGGGGGGGGGATTTGTACTGGGAGGAGGGGGTAATTTTTGGTTTTACTCTGTACAGTGCATATGTATTTTATATTACACTTCTGACTCCTGTACTCTCCGTGTAACGCACTTCTGGCCCCTGCACTCTGTGCAATATACACTCCTGAGCCCCGTACTCTCCCCTTACACAGTTCTGACCCCTGCATTATCTGTGTTACACACTCCTGACCCCTGTACTCTGTGTGTTATGCCTTCATGACCCCTGTACTCTGTGTGTTATGCCTTCATGACCTTTGCACTCTCTGCAATATCCACTCCTGACCCCTGTACTCTGTGTGTTATGCCTTCATGACCTTTGCACTCTGTGCGATATGCACTTCTGAGTGCTATACTCTCTGCAATATCCAGTCCTGACCCCTGTACTCTGTGTAGTACGCACTCCTGACTCCTTACGCACACCTGACCCCTGTACTTTGTGTATTACACACTCCTGACCACTGCACTCTCTGCATTACACACTCCTTACCCCTGTACTCTGTGTATTATGCACTCCTGACCCTTGTACTCTGTGTATTATGAACTCCTGAACACTAGTACATGTGTGAGGTTATTCCAACTATGCTGGCCTGGTGATCCTTACCCTACTAGTCCTCCCCCCTTCTCTCATCTATCCTGTCTACCCTATATTTGTGCTGATCGGCTGCCAGTCATCACTAAAATTAGTGGTCCTGGTGATCCATTGTGATCCCTCTAAAGGGCAGTACTTTTACTAAACCAATTGACTTGATGCTAGGCCACTGACCACCACAATGCGTCCGGACTGTGTTCAGTGTTGTTTTGTATTTTGTGTGTGTTGTCCTGTTTGTTGATATTTATATATATGTGGTTAATTTTTCATTACCATATTGGGATTAATTGTTTTTATGGAATACATCAATGTGTTTGATTAACTTGTTTGACATAAATAAATAATTTGTTTAATAAATTTGATATTTTTGATATAATTAAATTACTTTTGATCAATTTTTGTTGCTAAAAGTAACCCCTTTTTACCCAGGTTTTTCTTAAACCGGGTAATTCCCCTTCTTCCTTACAGTATTCCTAATGGTTACAGAAACAACACCACACAAGGTGAATGATCTGTGATTGGTCATCTAATACATTTGACCATCCACTAGTGAATTGCTTGCATATCCCCCCTTCCCATCCCCCCTTTTTTCTAGACAGCTTTACAGGTAGAGGGCCTTTAAGCTGGATGCAGCAACTGTATTTGTAGAACTGCTGTCTCCTATGGCAACTGAACTTTGAACAGTCAATAGAGACCCATTCACGTAACTCACAGTAACCCAATATAGATCTTCTCTCACATCTCATGGTATCCCACTGTAAATCTTCACTCACTGAGCTCTCACTAGACTTTAAGATCCCAAACATCACTGGATTCCTTGAACTCTTCCACAGCTATCCCGCTGTATTCTCCTCAAGCGTCACCCCTGCTAACCCGCTGGGTCCCTGGCTTGGCACTTGCTGAAGCTTTCTCATTTCTTCACCGTACCCGGCTAGTGAAAAGGCTGCTCTGGCACTTTTCAGACTTCCATACACTGGCCTCTGATAACAGGATTGGTTGTCCATTGCTGGCGACTATTCCTCCCTTTACCTCTGGCCTTGATCATCACTTGCCCCTGGCGACAGGAGTGGTCGACCCTTGTGGCAACTGCTTCTCCTTCACTGCTGGCAACGATGCGGTTCTCCATCCGATGGAACCTGTGCAACTTGGTTGGGCTTCCAGCCGAAAGCCCCAACCCCGCACTGCTTCTCTCAAACCTTTATAGGTCTCAGACAGCCTAGCAGCCAGGTGCTCCTGGGATAGGCCTCAGGCTTCTGGCCTAGCAACCCGGAGCCTTGTGACACATGTTCACCCAGACAGCCATGCGGGTGGAACAGAACCCCGATCACCTGACTCCTCCCAAATAAATAGGTTCTCCCAGCAGGCCAAGGGACTAAAAAAACCCCTGCCAGTTGGCTGAGACAACCCATCCACCCTTAGTCTGAATTCACTATGCCCTGGTCATTTATAATGCCACAGGCAACAACGCCACCTAGTGACAGAAGAGAGAGGTACATCAAATCCAGAGTTAGGGAAAAGCCAGTGAATCCCCTATCAATCAGCCAGGCTAGTTACCACCTAGCAGCCCTGCCTACTACTAGGGTGCTACACACAGCTCAATGCTGCGTGGGAATATGGACCACAACCTAGCTGTGTACATTACTGCTGCATTCGGATCTGTAGATAACTAGACTGGGCAGATCTGAACATTGGGCTCATGCCCCATGTGCATGAGCCCTTAGGCTCTAAATTAATTAGGATGAAAAATAATAATTGATTAGTTTCAACTTTTTATAAACGGGCACTCTAATTGTACATCACACCTGTCACTCAGGATTATTCCTTATACTCAGAACTCTTGTTTCCACATAGTTGCAATATCAGAATATTTATACCCGCAGTTTCCCTGTTTTGTTAATTTGTTTAATCCTCTTCCATTCTCCGATGACACACATCGTACATTCTTTTATTGCTTTGCTCCTTCTTCTTACATCCATAATTTCAATTTGGAACACTGAGCAAAAAATAATTATCTTTGTAAATAGTTATAGTTACTTATTATCTTTTTTTTTTTTTTTTTGATGTGTGTACAGGATGGTGAGAAAATCTGTGAGGATACCAGTATGGGCTTTGTCCTACTGACATGATTCAAAGCGTACCTGTGTAGCACCCTCCTACGTAGGATACTAGGAAATCTAGGTAAATGTAGTTCTTTTTTGCTCCACTGTATTCAATAGAGCAGTTTGTAATTACTTTGGGCTGTTCTGTGCTCCACTGGTTGCAGATTTGATTGTTTCTGTCTGCCTTCTGGAAGTTAGTGGGCTAGAAAGGCAAATCAGCAACCTGAATATTAATGTTGTCTCAGCCAATCCCTGGGGAAATGTGCCCAGAAGGGGGTCGGGTTCCCAAAGCTGCTCTGTTCCTTTCCAGAGAAGAAGATCCCAGCCTGAAGGTTTGCTTCCCTTCCAGACAGACCAGCTGAGATTCTACCATGTGCTCATCAAGTTCCCAGCTATGCTAGAGCTGGGTGTTCTGTTTGCTGAGAATCTCTGAAGCTAAACAAGGGATTTCACTGAGGATCCGGTCTGAAGAGCTCACTTGGGAGATGTCTGTCTGATATTGAAGGAGGCACCCAAGTATCCAGGGACTTTGTGAGCACAGACCTGAGTGCAGGATCCTGGTGACTGTTGCTGCTGCCATCCCTTGTGTGTTGGTACTAGTGCTTCCCTGGCCTGGGATATCTCTTACAGAATCTCTGTGCAGTCAAATTTCTGGGCTAATAGTCAAAGTAACTGACCTATAGAGTAGCACCAAGTGTTCAGAGTTAATCAAATATCCCACCCTATGTCCTATCTAAATGTATTCAGCAATACATTTCAGAAAAAGCAGCCTCTAGACTAGGGGTGTCAAAGACCATCTCATCAGGATTATGGCTGCCCTCAAAAGGCCGGTTGTATCTGTAAGGTTAGATGTCCAAAGCACCCCACCCCCTTACATCAGCTACCAAGAGCAACCCACACCCTCCCTTACATCACAGTGCACGCACTTACCTTGTGCTGCTACCAGGAAGAAGCTAGGGGGGGGCGGAGCTGGGAAGCAGAAAGTCCAGGGTCTGGAGGAGGACTGAAGTCAGCTGCAGGATCTGTCCTCCTCTCTACTTCTGAGAAAAGGTAGGAGAGAGTTGTGATGCAGCTGCAAGAGACGTGCGAGACCCACATGAAATGTCCTGGTGTGCCAAATTCAGCCCGCAGGCCTTGTGTTTGACACACGAGCCCTAGACTGTTCATTGGAGTAACTTGGAGTAACTGTTCAAAGGAGTGACTGTCATGGTGTGCCTGGCTGCCATTACACTGGCTTGAGGAGAGAACCCAGGATAAATCAGTGGCCCTTACTGGGATGCAAGCAATGTGCATAGATTCACGTTAACACCCTGTAAACATATCAGAAAAAAAGATTAGTAATTTGTACCATTTACATAGATGCCAGGTGGAGGGCTCTGCATCTCTGTGATCTATCCCCATAAGTGCGTTTATGTAAATACTGAATCTATTTTTCAGTATGTCTGGCATCAAGCCTCAATGTATACGGTTTTCTTACGCAAATCAGTTTTTGATAACTGTTGCAATAGTATTTAAATGGAAATGCCCTAGACAGGGTGAAAGCACTAAGTGCTGCAGGGGATCCTGGAGATTGACACTCCCAGAAGTGTTGGTTTCTCTTCAGACTGCAGCTGGGGATATCATTCGAATGAAGCTGAATTTTAAAAATTGAACCTTAAAAGTTAAAATGTTTATTGAGGTTCCAATTAAGAAGTGCATAAGTATAAATGAAAAGAAAAAGTGAGAAAAAAAAAAAAAAAAAGCATATCAACTGCTATTTCGGGCCCACTAGCCCCCTTTTCAAGTTGACAGACAGGGGTCCAGTGTGGCCTTGAAATGCTGGTGGATGTGCTGTTTTTGAATTTTTTAACTTCTGTTTTTTTGCACATTATACTTATGCATTTTATAATTGGAACCTCATTAAACCTTTTACCTTTTGAGGTTCAATATTTGGATCACTGGCTATTTATCTAAATTAGCTATAATATGGTATCACTGTTGGTTGTGCTCCCCCCTTAAGGCAAACAGGGTATGGTGCTGGGTGGATTAGACTGTACTGGAGCTGCGTTCTGGCGACGCAAGAAAGGTAAATATTAACTTGAGGTATAGCTATTTTGATTCTTTAATGCCACGTACACACGAGCGGAATGTCTGACGGAAAAAGTCAGACGGAAGCTTTTCATCGTCTATTCCGATCGTGTGTGTGCCTCATCGGACTTTTTTTTCGAAAATTCTGACGAACCTAGAAATGGAACATGTTTTATATATTTCTGACAGAACCAATTTCTATCGGAAAAAACGCTCGTCTGTATGCTGTTCCGACGGACAAAAAACGACGCATGCTCTGAAGCAAGTAAGAGACGGAAGCTATTGGCTACTGGCTATTGAACTTCCTTTTTCTAGTCCCGTCGTACGTGTTGTACATCACCGCGTTCTGGACGGTCGGAATTTATGTGACCGCGTGTAGACAAGACCGCTTGAGCGGAATTCCGTCGGAACTCCGTCGGAAAAACCTTCAGAGTTTATTCCGATGGCAAAACAGGTCGTGTGTACAGGGCATCACTCTTAAGACAAGGTTAAGACAAGGTTCCACATACAAAGTTTATAGCCCAGCCTTGTACTTTGGGACCAACACTACCATAATGGGGACCAAACCCAGAAACCAAGGACAGCCAATTACCCTAAATTTAGCCCTTGTATTTTGCCAATCGCCCTACTTTTAGCCCTTGTATTTTGGGACCAACACTATCATATTGGGGACCAAACCCAGTAACCAAGGACAGTCAATCACCCTACTTTTAGCACTTTTTTTTTGCCAATGACCCTACTTTTAGTCCTTGTATTTTGGGACCAATACTACCATAATAGGGACCAAACCCAAAAACCAAAGACAGCCAATTACCCTACTTTTAGCCCTTGTATTTTGCCAATCACCCTACTTTTAGCCCTTGTATTTTGAGACCAACACTATCATATTGGGGACCAAACCCCGAAAACCAAGGACAGCCAATCACCTTACTTTCAATTGAATATTGAAGTATGCAACAATAGAGTCCTTAGTTTGAATCTAGACCAGAGCAACATCTGCATGTAGTTCCCTGTGCTTGCATGGATTTCCTGCGGGGTACTCCCTCCAGTTTCCTCCCACACTAATGTCAATATAACGCACGTGGAAGCATGTGAAAAGTTTACTAGTTACAGCTATCCTTCTTCATCCTAACCCACCTCTTGGACATGTAATGCCCAATCTTGTATTCTGAGACCAACACTACTATTATGGGGACTGAACTCAGAAACCAAGGACAGCCAAGCACTCTGCTTTAAATCCATTGTGAATCCAAACGTGGTTAGCACTTCTGCCTTGCAGCACTGGGGTCCTCAGTATGAATCAAGACCTGGACACCATGTGCACCGAGTTGGTATGTCTTTCCTGTGATTAGGTGGGTTTGCTCTGGGTACTCCTCAAGTTTGGTTCCACACTCAAAAGACATGCTGATAGCAAAATTGTCTCCTGTATAAGCTAGATTTTGTATGAGTGTGCATGTGAGTTGGGGAACTTAGATTGTAAGCTCCTTAAGGGCAGGGTCTGATGTGAATGTACAGTATGTAAAGTGCCAGCACTATATACAGTAAACACATACATTTGTATACATAGGGACGAGGGACACCTATTAGCAAAAGTGTGTTGCATAGGACACATCCCTTGCCACGCCCCCTTAAAGGAGAATTAAACAAAAAAAAATTTGCTAAACCGACAAATTATTTTTTTTACCACTATTATTCCTTTATACTGACTTTTGATATTTACAAATGCAGCATTTTAGAAACTGGATGAAAGGTTTAGCACTGGGAAACACCAAAAGACCAAAAATGAGCGACAAATGAGGACAAAAGAGGAATAGAGGGACTTTGTTCCAAATCAGAGACAGTCCCTCCTAATCAGGGACAGTTGGAAGCTATGTATCTAGGCACCTCTGATAAGTGTGGTTCCTAACTTTAAACTCTGTTCCAAGCTATGGGAACATATATAGCAATGCTCAAGCAGACAGCAGGCTCATCTGGAGGTAGCCCTTTTTTTCTTAAAAGCACAGCAATGGACCAGAAGCTCAGACCTTTGCAACTAAAGGCTTTCAGTGAGTGCCTTTGTCAAATCCAAAAAAAAGCAATAACCTCAGGTAACCCATCAAACAGATTTTCTCTTTACATTTCAAGGTTACGCTACAGTGAAAAAAAAACACCTGGAATGTGATTACTGGCTTTGGCCAATGCAGATGCATTTTGTATGATGAGGCCCAATTATTTTACACTATATCCTTACTCTCCACTGGGGGCCCTCATGGAAAAGTTATGTGGCTTGTCACCTCCTATGCCGCATACACATGGTCGGACTTTACGGCAGACTTTGCCCGGCGGACTTTTCAACGGACTTTACGACGGACTTTCTGAATGAACGGACTTGCCTACACACAATCCACCAAAGTCCGTCGAATTCGTACGTGATGACATACAACCGAACTAAAACAAGGAAGTTCATAGCCAGTAGCCAATAGCTGCCCTAGCGTGGCTTTTTGTCCGTCGAACTATGGTACTCTCACCCTACTCAAGCAAGAACGTAGAAGAGCTGAAAGAGCATGGAGAAGAAATCCTACCAAGGAAAACCATGCTAACTACAAAGCACTCACGGGGAAATACCACAAGGCAATCTTCAAAGCCAAAAAAGAACATTTCTCAGACACCATCTCATCCGCCTTAAACCGTCCGCGGGAACTGTTCAAAATAGTGGCTCAGTCTATGAACCCGACCTGCTTAGAGCCCCCAGGAAACGATACTCAAGAATTCTGCAATGAGTTATCAGATTTCTTCATCGACAAAATCGACAACATTCGGAAATCAATCCATCAGAAAACAACGATCACCCTCACTGAACCAAACCAAAAAGAGGATATCGACACGAACATCACTCAACCACCGAATTTCGTTTTGTCTCCAATCACCATAGACACAACCAAAAACATCATCAGAAGCCTTCGAGACAGCACATCACCGAACGACATCATCCCCACTAAACTGCTTAAAGAATGTTCCGACATCTTGGCTCCTATCCTAACACAGCTCATAAATCAATCATTCAAAGAAGGGACTGTGCCAACCTCCCTCAAGCAAGGCATCGTCAAACCTCTCCTAAAGAAACCAAATCTCGACCCTAAGGACCCTAACAGCCGCAGACCAATAACAAGCCTCAACACCATCTCCAAGATTATGGAGAAAGCAGTAGTAGAACAGCTACAACGCCACCTGGACACACACCAACTCCTGGACCCTCTGCAATCAGGCTTCCGCCCAGGCCATGGCACAGAAACAGCACTTCTGAAGATATGGGATGATGCCCTTGAAGCAGCAGACGACGGAGAACAGAGTCTCCTGGTACTGTTAGACCTCAGCGCAGCATTCGATACAGTAGACCACAATACTTTACTCGTCCGCCTCGCTGAAGTAGTAGGAGCTACAGGTTCTGCTCTAAAATGGTTTACATCCTTCCTAGAGAATCGCTCCCAGACAGTGAAACTAGGTACATTCACCTCGGAAACCCGGGCAGTCTCCTGCGGAGTCCCTCAAGGATCACCCTTGTCACCAGTACTATTCAACATATACATCCGCCCACTTTTCAATATCATCAGGAAAACCGATCTTTGTTTCCATTCATACGCTGACGACACCCAACTCTACCTTCGTATCAACGGACAAAAAGACCTTCATCAGCAATTACAGAAATGCCTCTCCTTAATAGACGACTGGATGACCACTAGCTCCCTCAAACTCAACGGATCAAAAACAGAACTACTTCTCCTACAAGCTAACAAAAATTCCAAAATAAAGACTACATGGACACCGCCCACCATCCTTGGACAGACCATCTCCCCAAGCACCAAAGTCAAAAGTCTTGGAGTCATTTTTGACTCAGGAATGACAATGGATGCACAAATAGGATCAGTGGTGAGCGGATCCCACCATCTCCTCCACCAACTACGCAGACTAATCCCCTTCATCCCAGAAGAGGACAAAGCGGCAGTTGTGGGAACAATCATCAATTCCCGACTCGACTACGCAAATTCGCTCTACGTAGGACTACCCCAATATCAGCTTGCGCGCTTACAACTCATCCAAAACACGGCGGCAAGACTGTTAACAGGAAAAAAACCCTGGGAATCCATCTCCCCCTCCCTAAAGAGCCTACACTGGCTAACCGTGAAGAAACGAATCACATTCAAGACCCTCTGCATCACCCACAAATGCGTACAAGGAAACGCCCCACCATATCTCCGCGAGAAAATAAAACACTACACACCGAATCGCAGTCTTCGATCAGCTAACCAAAACCTCCTTACCATTCCCAAATACCGCTACAAAGCAAAGGGAGAACGAAGATTCGCAGTCCAAGGACCTCAACTATGGAACGCTCTTCCTACCAACATCCGCATGGAAGAAAACCACCAGGCCTTCAGAAAAAAACTAAAGACCTTCCTTTTCTGAGAAGCTGACATCAGAGAATGCATCCAGCGCCTTGAGGCGATTCAGTTCGCATTTGCAGCGCTTTATAAATCAATCATTCATTCATTCATTCATTCACTAGCATACAGACGAACGGACTTTTCGACCGGACTCGATTTCGACGGATTGATTTAAAACATGTTTCAAATCCAAGTCCGTCCAACTTTTGAGAAAACAAAGTCCGTTGGAGCCCACACACGATCGAATTGTCTGACAAAATCCAGTCCGCCGGGCAAAGTCTGCCGTAAAGTCCGCTCGTGTGTACGCGGCATTAGTGGCGAAGCCTGCCCTCAAGGGCCATGTTTTAAATTCTGTAAGGGTAAGCCAATTTACTTTTTGTTTGAGCAATGTCAAATCAAGGCCGAAGATGTCACTACGTGTCAGTGATATTGATTAATAAGATTATTTATTTTTTCTGTTCTAAATGAACTGCTATTGATAGGTATGAGTGAGCAATTCCAATATGAAATTAAAAGTAAACTATTTTGGGGTCTATTTATAAAGGAGATGACATGATATTATCTCAACGTTTGCCTAAAATTACATATTCCTAAAGCATAGTTCCATGTAAATTTGGCTAACATTTGACTGGCAAACAATAGCTTCGTTGACATTTGGCAACAACTGTTCTTCTCTAGCAAAAGGTTCCAATGCTTAAAGCAAATTCCGGGCAATTGTGCCCCCCTACAGGTTTAGGTCGTAATGATTCCTCCTGTATTGAATTGAATTGTATTTTAACTGTACTGTCTGCCCTTACGTTGTAAAGCACTGCACAATATGTTGGTGCTTTATAAATCCTGTATAATAATAATAATAATTATAATGTACTAGCATGGCAGACCTACCTGGAAACTGAGCCCTCCAGCGCGGCGCTGTCACGGCTCCCTGGCGCTTCTATCTGTAGCTGGTCTTCCTTCTGGATCTGTGGGCTCCGGCTGTATTAATGACTGGGGCCGCGATGACGTCTCTCCCCTGCATGTGTGCAGGAGCCCTGGCCCTGGTACAGAGCTGTGATAGTATGGCACTGTATGCTATCCCTACAGAGCACAGTGCAAGTTTAGGAGATATTCACTGTACCTACAGGTAAGCCTAAGACCTCTTTCATAATGAGCCTCCCCGGGCATCAGCGGTGAAGCGGCGCTATTTTTAGCGTCGCTTTACCGTCATTTTAGCTGCGCTATTCGGCCGCTAATGGGGCGGTTTTAACCCCCTCTAGCGGGCGAAAAATGGATGAAATCCGCCCGCAAAATGCTGCTGCAGCGGCGCTTTGCTGGCGGTATGGCAGCGCTGCCCCGTTGATTTCAATGGGCTGGAGCGGTGGAGGAGCGGTGTATTCACTGCTCCTCCACCGCTGCAAAGAATCTGCTGGCAGGACTTTTTGTGATGCCCTGCCAGCGCAGCGCCCGAGTGCTTTCACACTGGGTTTGCAGCTGAGGCCTTTTTCAGGTGCTATGCAGGCGCTATTTTTAACGCTGTAGCGCCTGAAAAACACCTCAGTGTGAAAGGGGTCTTATTATAGGTTTACCTGTAGGTACAAGTTAAAAAGTCGTCTTTACTTCCACATTAAAATCCAATCCTCAATAGTCACAAGGGATATAATTCTACTCTGTGTGCAGTAAATGCTTTTGCAGGCCCAGATATTGCCTTGTAAAAGTAGCGGTGACATCATCACTGTGCGGTACAGAGCGGCCTGTGCAGAGAGCAGAGCTGTGGGAGGGGCCCAGCAGGCTGTCACCGGGTATGGGGTCCTTCTGGTTGTTCCTGCAGGTCCATGCAGGCCCCCAGATGACAGCATGCAGAGCCATATTAACACAAAACCCCTGTGGTGGGCACTGTGCTAGCTGGCCCTGGAACAATACTCTTCCTGGGGGGCAGGCCTGTACTGGCCATTGGGACTACAGGGAGTTTCCCGGTGGGCCGATGGCTCAGTGGGCTGGTTTCAGTGACAGCCTGTCAAAGTAATGGCTTTCTTGGTTTGCCCTCAACTTCACACAGTGATGTGAGAAAGATGAGAAAAATACAGAGGAGAATAAGTGAAATAGTAAAAGAGGTTAGTGAGGACTCCTTATGTTATGCTACTTATGTTTTTTTGCACAATTGCGTATAGTTTATATACTGTTTTTGTGCTTGTTTGCACAAATAAAGTGGGCTGGTCTGGATGAAGTCCAGGGCCAAATTTTTATCCCAGTCCAGCCCTGCTTGGGGGTGGCCCTGTATATTCAGCCACCCCTACCCCTTCCCATACCAGCTATACCTGAGGCTTCTTTTGCAACCTGAGCATCCGCACCAGTAACTCCCCTTGCTCTTTCTCTGTGAAGCCTGTTCAGAGATCCCTACAGCCAATTCCCTTGGCTACCAGCTGCAGCCAGTCTTCTTGTGAGAAAGGTGTTAACCCAAGTAAACCAAAAATAACAACATTTGTACTAGAAAATCACAAATTGTCGGTTGTTCCAAGAACAATAGAGGGAAACCTTCCAATGGCCACACTGGTTTTGGTGATAACCAGAGATTTCCTCATTTTGGAGGGATTCCCTCTCACTTCTTGTTTTGGCTATGAGACAGAATGTGAAGGGAAATCTCCCCAATAGGACACAAATGGCAAAAAAAAAACTTACAGGGTTTATAGCCCTCACTCCCTCTATCCAAATATAACAAGACGTTCCACTTTAAGTCTCCCCTTTCGATAGAATCTTTTATTCTTTACTATGCTGCCATCTAACACCCCTGGTGGGAAATTGCTCCTAGGCAGTCCCTGTTACTACAGTGGTTGCATTGCCTGTTATTCATTGTTCTGTGCTTATTGCATATGCCTTTACCATTTTGATTGGATTGTCAGTTTATCCTGCATTCATTCAGTAAATATCAAGTTGCACATTGCTCTTTGCAGGAGGAAGGCACAATGCCAGGGACCTCCAGGTACCAGGGGAAAATTTTCGTACCAAAGTGTATGGTTGGGGCTAACTGGGTGGAAGCAAGTTAAAGGGACCAGGCAAGACAATGTCTTTTAGAAAATCTCGGGACTTTATGGAAATTACAACTTTTATGGATTGAATAGTAGATGACACAGCCATGTGATGGTTATCTTCAAAGTATCTGTATTTACAGTTCTGTAACATAGCAATTCAGGTATGCAATCCACATGCGGCAGTGAGTTTGAGGACCTCTTCCTTAAACAGGTCCTCTCGGGTTCACACAGTGGGTCTCTCAGATAGGGTGCTGGGCTGGTGACACAAGATGCAAGGATGCACCAATCCATGTGCAGGCTGGCATAACGGATCTTATTAAAACCAGTTGGATTCCAGCGACTGCAGGACCAATCCTAAACTGACCCTCCTCCTCAGTAACCTTTTCCTATGCTGAACCCAGCTTTCCCTTAAAGTGTTACTAAACCCAGGAGCCTGTATTCACTATATCTGGTCTCCCTCAGTACACAGAACATGGAAATTAAATTATTTTAGTGAATATAAACTGCTAAATACCCTTTCTCATCAACAGTTATAGCAGTCTTGTGAATTCTATCCGTGTCTGGTTAAAGCTTGTAGGAGGAGTTTTCATTCTACCCTGACTGTCCTAGGAGGATGCAAGAACACTGACCCTTTGTCTGGACAGTGCTGATTGGCCTTGTGCTGATCATATACACCCTCCAAAAAAAAAACTCTCTAGCAATACACACCAAACTGAGCATGTGCAGAGTGCCCCCAAGGCTCTGTTCTATCAGGAGATGGATTGGGGACTGTGGACGATGGGGGGGATGAGAGAAGACCGGATCAAACAGTCTTTTTACACAATGCAGATGATTACCCCTTGGGTGAGTATAACAAGCATGCTTTACTGCATACACAAGCTGATTTTACTGTTATGGGTTTAGTAACACTTCAACAGCAGGTCTTTGTCCCCGTCTGAACTTCCCACACTGCAGGGCGTGCCAAAAGTAAACCAACAGAGCCTATATATAGCCTTTTTTGGGCAAAGATGACTGCCCAAATCTTGGGAAGACTTATC
This sequence comes from Lithobates septentrionalis, assembly GCA_037952835.1. NCBI lineage: Eukaryota > Metazoa > Chordata > Amphibia > Anura > Ranidae > Lithobates > Lithobates septentrionalis. The sequence continues at coordinate 4,236,145 of JBBDGP010001135.1, read as the reverse complement.
CAATAAAACATAGGCTTTCCCAAGATGGCCACAGGAATTCCAGCACAGAAGTCATTTCTCTGCAGGGTTTTTTCTAGCACCAGAGGTAAGCAGCCAGTGGCATATCCTTTGTGGGTGCCATGTGTGCCCAAGGGGTATGGGGCTCACTGGGCTCTCAAATACTGCATGTGATGCGGATAATGTGGTCCCCATGGCAGCTGCAGTCATCCCTGTCACTCTTGAATGCTCCCCGGGCTCTTTTCCCTCCTGTGTCCCAGGCTGGTCCTTCCTCCATCCGCTAATGATTCATGTGGTCCTACAGCCCAGTGTCCCGTCACCTAGGCAATGTGCTCCTTATCCGACTTTGCAGTTGGGCAGTGTGCCTGTGATTCTGCTTCTCGGAGCCCTGATTGCCAGGCAAGGCCTTTCTTCATTCCTCACCTCTGTCCTGATTGGTTCACCCATGCAGAGGCGCTTGATTTAAGCATCATGGATCCTACCCCTGGTGCATGTTACAGCTTTTTCCCTTGTACCTAACTAGCTGCCGTTGGACTGTAAGTTGATCTCTTGTGTACTGACTCTTTGCCTTTTTTTCTTACCATATCTATGCCTGCTGTCTGAACTGATCCACTGCCTGTTTTTGAAATCTTTTTTTGTCTACGGCCTGGACCAAACCAAAAGTACTGCATTCCTGCCCAGGCATCTGAACCAGGCCAGCCATCCTCTGCGGACATCTGTACTCCTGGAATGATAGGACCATTTCATCCACCATTGCTCTGCCTCTTGTGCTTCCTGGTCAACATTAGGAGGGGGTGAGAGGAAGCTGATGTCTCAGACTCTATTTACAACACCCCTTTAAGCCATGCCCAGTAATCAGCACAATACAAACCACAACCATTTTTTTTTTAAACAGAAGGCGCCCAACTTCTGATCCTGAACACAGGGCAACCAGGACGAGTGGGTGATCTGCAGAATTAGCTGCCTTACATTCCATGTTGACAACCAATCGAGCAGCAACAGCACACAGTGGCAGCTACCAGCAACACTCCCCTACAAGTCGATTATAAAAAAATAAAAACAAAATAAATAATTACAAGTGATAATATACAGTGCCTTGAAAAAGTATTCATCCCCCTGGACATTATCCACATCTTGTCATGTTTCAATCAAAAACGTAAATGTATTTTATTGGGATTTTATGTGATAGACCAACACAAAGTGGCACATAATTGTGAAGTGGAAGGAAAATGATAAATGTTTTTCAAAATGTTTTACAAATAAATATGTGAAAAGTGTGGTGTACATTTGTATTCAGCCCCCCTGAGTCAATACTTTGTAGAACCACCTTTCGCTGCAATTACAGCTGCAAGTCTTTTTGGGGATGTCTCTACCAGCTTTGACATCTAGAGAGTGACATTTTTGCCCATTCTTCCATGCAAAATAGCTGAAGCTCTGTCAGATTGAATGGAGAGCGTCTGTGAACAGCAATTTTCAAGTTTTTCCACAGATTCTCAATTGGATTTAGGTCTGGACTGTGACTGGGCCATTCTAACACATGAATATGCTTTGATCTAAATCATTCGATTGTAGCTCTGGCTATATGTTTAGGGTCATTATCCTGCTGGAAGGTGAATCTCTGCCTCAAGTCTTTTGCAGACCCTAATGCCCCGTACACACGATCTGAAATTCCAGCAGCAAAAGTCCGATGTGAGCTTTTAGTTGGAAATTCCGACCGTGTGTATGCTCCATCAGACTGATGGAGCATACACATGGTCGGAATTTCTGACTAAAAGCTCACATCGAACATTTGCTGGCAGAATTTCTGTCAGCAAAAGATTGAGGAGCAGGTTCTCTATTTTTCCAATGGAAAGAGTTCCTATCGGAAATTCCGATCGTCTGTAGCAATTCCGATATGCAAAATTCCTATGCATGCTCGGAAACAATTCGAAGCATGCTGGGAAGCATTGAACTTCATTTTCTCGGCTCGTCGTAGTGTTGTACCTCACCGCTTTCTTGACGGTCGAAAGTTCAGAGAACTTTTGTGTGACCGTGTGTATGTAGGCAAGCTTGGGCGGAATTCCGTCGGAAAAACCATCCAAGATTTTTCTGACGGAAATTCTGATTGTGTGTACACGGAAAAACAGGTTTTCCCTGTATTTGGCTCCATCCATCTTCCCATCAACTCTGACCAGCTTCCCTGTCCCTGCTACAGAAAAGCATCCCCACAACATAATGTTGCCACCACCATGTTTCACGATGGGGATGGTGTGTTCAGGGGGATGTGCAGTGTTAGTTTTCCGCCACACATAGGATGAGATTTACTAAAGCTGGTGCACTCAGAATCTGGTGCAGCTGTGCATGGTCACCAATCAGCTTCTAACTTCAGCTTGTTCAATTAAGGTTTGGCAAAAAAACCTGGAAGCCGATTGGTTTCTTTGCAGAACTGCACCAGATTTTGCACTCTCCGGTTTTAGTAAATAACCCCCATAGTGTGTTGCTTTTAGGCCAAAAAGGTACATGTTGGTCTCATCTGACCACTGGAGTGCATGACTAATGCCTCATACACACGATCGGATATTCCGACAACAAAATCCCATGGATTTTTTCCGACGGATGTTGGCTCAAACTTGTCTTGCATACACACGGTCACACAAAGTTGGTCGGAAATTCCGAACGTCACGAACGCGGTGACGTACAACACTTACGACGAGCCAGGGAAAAATGAAGTTCAAAAGCAAGTGCTGCTCTTCTGCTTGATTCCGAGCATGCGTGGCACTTTGTGCATTGGAATTGTGTACACACGATCGGAATTTGCGCGAAGGGATTTTGTTGTCGGAAAATTTGAGAACCAGATCTCAAATTTTGTGCGACGGAAATTCCGATGGAAACTGTCCGATGGAGCCTACACACGGTCGGAATTTCCAACAACAAGCTCCTATCACACATTTTCCATTGGAAAATCCGACCGTGTGTACGGGGCATAATAGTTGTCCTGTGGACAGATTCTACCACCTGAGCTGTGGATTTCTGCAGCTCCTCCAGAGTTACCATGGGTCTCTTGGCTGCTTCTCTGATGAATGCTCTCCTTGCCCGGCCTGTCAGTTTAGGTGGACGGCCATGTCCTGGTAGGTTCGCAGTTGTGCCATACTCTTTCCATTTTCGGATGATGGATTGAACAGTTCTCTGTGAGATGTTTAAAGCTTGGGATATTTTTTTATAACCTAATCCAGCTTTTAAATTCTCCACAACTTTATCCCTGACCTGTCTGGTGTGTTCCTTGGCCTTCAAGATGCTGTTTGTTCACTAAGGTTCTCTAACAAAACTATGAGGACTTCACAGAACGTCTGCATTTATACTGAAATAAAATTACACACAGGACTCCATTTACTAATTAGGTGACTTCTAAAGGCAATTGGTTCCACTAGATTTTAGTTAGGGGTATCGGAGTAATGGGGGCTGAATACAAAAACACGCCACACTTTTCACATATTTATTTGTAAAAAATTTGGAAAACTGTTTATCATTTTTCTTCCACTTCACAATTATGTGCCACTTTGTGTTGGTCTATCACATAAAATCTCAATAAAATACTTTTACGTTATTTGTGGAAAATTTCAAGGGGTAAAAATACTTTTTCAGGGCACTTTAAAGAAACTTCCTGCAAGTCTACAATGTTATAGATCAGCCTATTTTTTCTCCTTACAATGAAGGGTGGATTTTGACTGGTGGTGGAAAATATTAAGTGCTGAGGGAGTACTTACCCTTTGCTGAACATACAATACTCCAAAAAGCAATTTCTCCTCCACGGCAAAAAGCTTGCTTTCTCTTCGTTCTATACAAATACAAACAACCAGCTTTGTTTTCTAGATTGTTTATTGGGAGAAAATTTGGAAAACAAATCTCTGATAATGTGCCTGGCCTTCCATCACTATGAAAGGTCCGAGACATGTTCACACATTCCGTCATAGCAGCTGCAATTACACCGAGAGCTTCTGAAGTCATATACAGCCGATCGCAATATTTACATCCCAACTGTATAAATATCACCGAACGTGAATCATCCCCATCTCCTCCAGGACTAAAAGGGAACCTGTTATGAAGCAAAAATGTCTGTAAATCAATACCCATCTAATCTGGTAATTCCTCGGTGCACTTACCATTTCCGGGGCCACAAATCTTAATAGCTTCAGCCAGGGGCGTTGCTAGGTCTACAAAAGATCTGGGGCTAGAGCCTATAGCAGCGTAGTAAAGAAAGTCATACGCTTGGGCGGGCATACACATGTATATAATATACGTGTGTGTGTGTGTGTATATATCCCCAGAAAGCCTCCCCCTTACATCAGGGTCTCCAGAGAGCCCCCCTTACATTAGGGTCTTCAGAGAGCCCCCCCCTTAAATCAGGGTCCCCAGAGAGCCTCCCCCTTAAATCAGGGTCCCCAGGGAGCCTCCCCCTTAAATCAGGGTCCCAAGAGAGCCTCCCCTCCCCTTGGGGACCCCTGCAGAGACTTGGGGCTATGGGCCCCAGATTCAGGGCTATAGCCCCAAAAGCCACCTCCTAGCGACGCCACTGGCTTCAGCATAACCACCTCCCAACCTGCTCACATACATATACGGCGGCAGGTTGGCTCTCCTGCGTGAATTGCTGTATATGTACGGCGGCTCCTTTAAAGCGGTTGTATACCCGCTGTCTTTTTTTTTTTACACCTGCAAGGGAAAAGGCATAATGAGCTAGTATGCACCGCATACTAGCTCATTATGAGATACTTACCTTAGAATGAGGCGCCGGCATCTCACCTGGTCCACGCCGAGGGAGCTGACATTTCCCCTCGGCGTGTCTTCCGGGTATCGCGGCTCCGGCGCTGTGAGTGGCCGGAGCCGAGATGTCGTCACTCCCGCACATGCGCGCGGGAGACTTCTGCCCGGTAAGCTCCGGAGTTTGCCGGGCTGTCAGCCGAGAGTCCCCTGTGCGCATGCGCCGCTGCAGTCAGCGGCTCATTGCGAGGGGAATATCTCCTAAACCTTACAGGTTTAGGAGATATTTTTTTTACCTACAGGTAAGCCTTATTATGGGCTTACCTGTAGGTAAAAGTTACAAATAAAGGTATACAACCACTTTAAGAGCCTTAACAAGCGTGCGCCCCCACTACATGGCAGGGGACCAGATGCGTGTGGCTGCCGGGCGCCTTCGCCGCCGGGCCAACTGCGATCGCGGGCACGAGAGCCGGAACAGGGATTTGTAAACACACAAATCCCTGTTCTGACAGGGGAGAGACAGATCGTGTGTTCCTACTAAGTAGGAACAGCGATCTGGCTCCTCCTCTAGTCAGTCCCATCCCCCCCCCCACAGTTAGGAACGCACCTAGGAAACACACTTAACCCCTTGATCGCCCCCTAGTATTAACCCCTTCCCTGCCAGTGACATTTATACAATAATCAGGGCTTTTTTTTAGCACCGATCGCCGTATAAATGTCAGTGGTCTCAAAAAAGTGTCAAAAGTGTCCGATCTGTCCGCCGCAATTTCGCAGTCCCACTAAAAATCACAGATCGTCGCCATTACTAGTGGAAAAAAAATAAATTAAAATGACATCTATTCCCAATTTTGTAGACGCTATAACTTTTGTGCAAACCAATCAATATACGCTTACTACCAAAAATATGTAGAAGAATACATGTTGGCCTAAACTTATGAAGAAATTTATTTTTTTTACATTTTTTTTTTTTTGGATATTTATTATAGCAAAAAGTTTAAAATATTGTTTTTTTTTCAAAATTGTTTTTTTTTTTTGTTTATAGTGCAAAAAATAAAAACCTTAGAGAGGAGCAAATGCCACTCAATGAAAGCTCTATTTGTGGGAAAAAAAAAGGATGTCAATTTTGTTTGGGTACAGCGTTGCACGACCACGCAATTGTCAGTTAAAGCGACGCAGCGCCGTATCGCAAAAAAAAGGGGGCAAAGTTTTCCAGGGCTGAAGTAACTCCACTTTTGTTGAGAAAAAAAATCATTCCCCTCTGGGTGATCTATGTACATTGCAGGAATTTTAACAAACTTTGTTCCAGATTCCTACCTTTTGCTATTCTGAAGGAATAGCTGTTTGTTTGTTTGTCTGTGTCCGTGGGCAAAGTGAATCTGTATGGGAGTGGTTTTATACTTATTAACCACTTCAGCCCCGGAAGATTTTACCCCCTTCCTTTTTTGCAATTCGGCGCTGCGTCGCTTTAGCTGACAATTGCGCGGTCCTGCGACGTTGTATCAAAACAAAATTGACGTCCATTTTTTCCCACAAATAGAGCTTTCTTTTGGTGGTATTTGATCACCTCTTCGGTTTTTATTTTTTGCGCTATAAACAAAAAAAGAGCGTCAATTTTGAAAAAAAAAAGCAATATTTTTTACTTTTTGCTATAATAAATATCCCCCCCCCCCAAAAAAAAATATATAAAAAAAACAATTTTTTCCCTCAGTTTAGGCCAATATGTATTCTTCTACATATTTTTGGTAAAAAAAAAATCGCAATAAGCTTATATTGATTGGTTTGCACAAGAGTTATAGCGTCTACAAAATAGGGGATAGTTTTATGTACCGTAATTTTTATTATTATTATTTTTTTTATTAGTAATGTTGGCGATCTGCGATTTTTATCATGACTGCGACATTATGGCGGACACATCAGACACTTTTGACACTATTTTGGGACCATTGTCATTTATACAGCGATCAGTGCTATAAAAATGCACTGATTACTTTGTAAATGACACTGGCAGGGAAGGGGTTAAACACTAGGGGGCGATAAAGGGGTTAAAGTGGGGTTCCACCCACTTTTACAACTCTTCAGCATCCCTCACTAAACTGTGCACTGTAAACAAATTGGATATTTTTTTATTTTTTTCTCAGCACCTACTGTATATCTGCTGTATTCATATTTCACTTCCTCCTCCCTGGCCGTGGCCCATCGCATCATTTCCTGTTTGCAATGCCTTCTGGGAAGGGGCGGCAACTTCCTCTGAAACTGCTGTTGCTATGGAAACCTGACCTGAAACCTATTACACCGCTTGTGCTGCACTGAGCATGTGCAAGATCTGCAAGGATGAGATCCAGGAAGAAATACAGTCTGGCTTCAGGTGCCCACACTTAAGATGGCCACGGCCTGCTGTAAGTTCATAAAATAACAAACTACTGCTATAAACTAACAAAACAGACCTTAGTTTACAGACTAACTTTAAGCTTGTGTATTATAGGGGTATTTTTATTTAAAAAGTATAATTTCGGCCGGAACACCACTTTAAGTGAGTCCTAGGGAGTGATTCTAACTGTGGGGGGGATGGGTTACCTAGGACATGACAGCGATCACTGCTCTCAATGACAGGGAGCAGTAGATCTCTGTCTTGTCACTAGGCAGAACGGGGGAATGCCTTGTTTACATAGGCATCTCCCCGTTCTACCTCTCCACACCGCAATCACGGTCCGCCGGCGAACATTGAGTTTCCAGGACCCGTGGGTTGCGCGCCGCCGGCGGCAAATTCAAAGGGACGTACCTGTACGCCCATTTGCCTGGCCGTGCCATTCTGCCAACGCATATCTGTGTGCAGTGGTCGGCAAGCTGTTAATCAGCTGCTGCACCTGCGGGGCACTAATGAGACAAGCTGCAGGGTCTGCATCCCTTTAGACGCGATTTCCCTTTGAGCCTATCTCACCAAAAAAGATATTTTTGTTGCAGGGGATGCCTGAAATCTAACTTGTGTCTTAGTGCAGACTTCTGGGAAAATCAGTGAGCCAATCACACAAGCAGGAAATGACATATCTAGGGGGGCGTTCTGTACACGATCTGTCTACAGAACTCCTCCGGGAACCCATATTGCATTGCATTTTACAGAAAATGACAGAGCTGCAGATTGAAAAGGAAAGGGAATTTTTAATAACATTCAATTACAATATGACTCACAATTGTGTACGCTATACAGGGTGATTCATAAAGAAGTATACAGTTTTAACGCACTATAAAACAAGAACAATGTAAGAATTTTTATGTTACCTGTAACAGAAATGTAGGGCAATGTCTCAATTTTTTTAGCGACAGTCACAGATGTTCTATGTATACACCTATAGTCACACGACACACATTGGGGGCGATTTACTAAAACGAATGCACACAGAATCTGGTGCAGCTCTGCAAAGAAACCAATCAGCTTCTAACTTCAGCTTGTTCAATGAAGCTTTGACAATATAACCTGGAAGCTGATTGGTTTCTATTCAGAGCTGCAACCGATTCTGTGTGCACCAGTTTTAGTAAATTTCCCCCATTGAGTCGGTGATTCATTTCCACCCAAACGCGAGTTAAGAGATCTGAATCAAGTGGAGTGATAGCGGCTGTGATACGTTGTCTCAGCTCCGATAGATCATCAGGAAGAGGAAGGGCGAATACCTTGTCCTTTACGTACCCCCACAGGACAAAGTCACAAGGTGTTAAGTCAGGACTTCTGGGTGGCCATTGGGTCAGTGGCATGTTGTAGTCCACGGCTCGCCCAGTCCATCAGTGAGGAAGATGTTCATCAAGGTAATCTCGCGCGTCACCTGACCAGTGTGGTGGTGCACCATCCAATTGGGGAACAAAGCTGTCATTGTCGTCCTGCAACTGTGGCATCAACCAAAAGACTTAACATAGAGATTTTCTGGTTGGAGGTTCCTTTTTCCGAATCGTGATCGAAAATGCCATGGCACAACAGTTACAGATTCCATTTTGCTCAATTCAAGAGCACAAAACACCTTCTCCGCTGCAGATGCTTCCATTTTGACAGACTAGTCCCGTGACACAGGCGCCTACGTGCCATCGCCTACTAGACATGTGCACAGCCAAAAAATTCGTTCATTTTAGTTTCAGTCGTTTTTTTTTTTTTTTTCGTTTTTCGGGTCATTCGTTATGATCGCGATTCGTAAATTCGTAAATGCGTTCATTCGTACAGTCGTAAATTCGAACATTCGTTCATTCATACATTCGTACATTCGTACATTTTTACATTTGTAAATTCGTACATTCGTAAATTCGTAAATTCGTAAAAATGTACATTTGTAAATTAGAAAATTCGGAAATTTGTAAATTCGAAGTTTGAAAATCCAAAAACCCGAAAATTCAAAAATCTGAAATAGTAACTAACTATTAAATTATAGGTATTGTAATTTCCTTTCAAATTTGACTGTCAGTGAACGTAACAAATACGAATTTATCCGAAGTTACAAATTATCCAAAATGAATGCTGCATCTAAACAAATGGAACGGAACAAATTAATAATAAATAATAATATTAAAACGTTGTTATTATTATTATTGTTATTTATTATTATTAATTCATTACGTTCCATTCCGTTTTTTCAGATCATTCATAACTTCGGATAAATTTGTATGTGTTACGTTCACTAACAGCCAAATTTGAAAGGAAATTACAATACCTATAATTTAAAAGTTACTAGTAATTACTAATAGTTATTATTAGTTAACTATTATTTCAGATTTCCGAATTTTCGAATTTACAAATTTACGAATTCACTAATTTACTAATGTACGAATGTACGAATGCCCAAATTTACGAATGTCCAATTTTTTCGAATTTACGAATATTCTGAAAAAATTCGTTAAACGGGTTTTCGTTAATTTGGATATTCCCAAATTAACGAATTAGTCAAAATTCGTTAAAAAACGAATTCGGAATGAAACGAATTGCACATGCCTATCGCCTACGTCAGTATCTCCTTCCCTCACTAGAGGGACACAAACTTTATGAGTACATCTACCTAACGGTTCACAGTTGTGGTCAGTGTCTTCAACCGTTACTGTTTTACAGCATCTAGAAACTGTATTCTTCTTTTATGAATCAACCTGCATTATTTATTTTTTATTTTTTTTGTTTTTTTCCCACGAAAGTGGAGTTATCCTTCAAAGCAGGGGTCTCCAAACTACGGCCCTCCAGGTGTTCAAGAACTACAATTCCCATCATGCCTAGTCATGTCTGTGAATGTCGTGCTGCGTACACACGAGCGGACTTCTTTTAGGACTGAACGAAGGACTTTTCTACGGAGTTCGGACGAAACAGACTTGCCTACACACGATCCCACCAAAGTCCGATCGTTTCGAATGTGATGACGTACAACCGGACTAGAAAAGGAAGCTCAATAGCCAGTAGCCAATAGCTGCTCTTGCGTCGTTTTCGGTCTGTTTTATTTCAATAGGAATCGAGGCCGTCGGAAAGATTTGAAACAAGTTCTATTTCTAAGGTCCGTCAGATTTTTCGACAGAAAAGGTCAGAGGAAGCCCACACATGATCGGAATGTCCGATGGATTCGTTCCGTCTGACTTTTTCTGCCGGAAAGTCCGGTCATGTGTACACGACATCAGAGTTTTACAATGCCTCATGGGAAGTGTAGTTCCACAACAGCTGGAGGGCCGTAGTTTGGAGATCTCTGCTTTAAAGCATAGCTAAACCCCAAAACAAAAAAGTGTAATATATTGCAGCATTCCAGGATATGGTGGCTGCATTCGTTTTCTTTTTTAAGGGTTTTTCCCTTTATTTTCACCTGGTGGTCCTGCCAGTAACACATTTCCTTCCTAGGGTGACAACACTCACTTATCGTACTGTATCTTTTGAGGAGCAGCGATGTCACTCTAAGATAGAAAGTATTTTGGAACTAAAGAATATCTTCCCGTCTCTTCATCTTGATAACATGTATAGGCGACTTAAGGTAACCCGAACCGTAGCTCATCCTTGGTAGGTAGGTGTTCTGGAGTTCAAAGAAAATAGATTGGAAGGCTGATTACAATATAGTTTGAAATTTCGGTTTAGTGCACAATGACACTGGATTTCTGGCAGGATCAACAGGCATTTTTCTGTACTGGCACTGGTGGGCACTGATTGCTGGCACTGATGGGCAATGGTGGGCACTGATTGGTGACACCTTTGGTCCTATAATGTATTCAGGGCACCGATGATCAGTGCCCTGATTACATGTTTTGTTGCCCCCTGCGAGGAGATTCCCCTGATCGGCTCTCCTGTCAGTGTGAGGCAAGGAGCGCCGATTACCGGCATTTCCGTGTTTACATGTGACCGGTTGTGATTGGATACAGCTGATCACATGGTTAATGAGCCGCGGACGCGACTCTTTACAGAGATCAGGATAGCGCCGTGTCCTAGCAACACGGCGCGGCCGCGATCCCTGCACTGTGCACAGCCGCGGGTGCAGGAGATCGGCCGTTCTGGGGCGCCATCATATGACGGCGTCCCAGAATGAGGGCCGCACCGCCCCGCTGTCATTTGAAGGCATTTGAACTAGTTAAAGTGATTGTAAATGATCACCTTGTACAACAGCCTATTCAGTTTAAAATAGAAATTAAAGGCAAAACATGTTTGTATAGCTATAAAAAACATTATAAATACCTTTTTTCCCCTTTTTATAAGGGATCACCTTCCCTCTGTTCTCAGCTACATAAGAGCAGGGGGAGGAGAAACAGCAGGACAATGAGCTTCCCAGTGAATGGCTGTGCAACGGGGGCGTGTAAGGACAAGTCTGATCATTGGAGGAGAGTAGGCTGAGTTCCCAGCGTATCTAGAGAACTGACCACGCTGTGTTCTCCTTTTTAGTGTGGTCAGTTTTTAATAGGAAAGCAGAGGGCCTGGCAGGGACATTGGGGAGTTCACATAAAAGAAGCAATACAAAGAGAACAGGATACTTTGCCATGCAAGTACATTATTATTATTATGCACGATTTATATAGCGCCAACAGTTTATGCAGCACTTTACAATGTAGAGGGGGGACAGCACAATTACAGTACAATACAGAAAGGACAGGAGGGCCCTGCTCGTAGAGCTTAAATTCTAAAGGGAGGGGGTGTACATGGTACAGCAGGCACATATCAGGAATATGAAGTTTTGGGGTAACAAATGCTTTATTGCATTCTCTGCAGCCCCTCCCCTTATGCTTGCCTGAGCCCTTTCTCGATCCAGGATGTGCACGAGAGCAGGGGCTCTGTCAGCTCTCTCCCTCCTCATTGGCTCAGAGACAGCAGTGGGAGCCAATGACATACTGCGGAACAAGTGCAGTATGTTTTGAATTGCCCCAAAGCCTACTAGGATACATGATCTTAGTATCCCACAAGGCTTCGGGTAACTGAAATATGTCATTTTTGCCTAGACTAGAATACTAGAATTTGGGGAAGCGTGAATAAAAAATGATTGGATTATTAAAAAAAACTGTGACTGAGTAAATGGAAGGGGGAGTGAGTATTTTTATGTAGAGTAGGTGAGGTGGATGATGAATTGTGATGATTAAATTGTGGTCCAGCGTGGGAAGAGGAGAGATTGGTTGGTGAACTTCTGATTTAAGGGGTCATATTTTGACTTTGTGAAAGTTCAGAAATTAGTTCAACTTTCATCATTTTCTGTATTTTTATCCATTTCTTTGTGGAATTGAAAGTGAATAACCAATCTTCAAGCTTGGGAACGTATCAAAGGATTCCTGGTATAGGTTTCTTGGACCATTACGAGTGGCTGTACTCTAGATATATCCCCCTCTATGGTTATACCTGGTGATCCGATTTTCTATATCCCTATGACTCTGGAGCCTCAATTCATATACAAATAGTTTTTGAATAATACAGTTCTCATTGTGCCTGATATCAATAAATTCTCCTGAAGAAGCCAATGACCAAGGCGAAACAGGTAGAGATTAAATCAGTCAGCACATGTATTAGTACTGTAATATCACTACTTACCCTTTGTATGTCTGCTTTTAATGCTCTAATAAATTTCTACCTTTTATAAACGATTTTGTTCTATTTTGCACCTAAAAAATCCCAAATACTTTCTTAAATTTCCAATTAAATTACACACACAGCTAAATAGGAAAGATGAGAGACATGACAACCCCTAACCCCCCCCTCTACAGCCAACTAAGCCCCCTTACCCCCTTAAACCAGCCTGGATTTTCATGTACCGTACAATGAGATAGCTAGCAACCAATAAGCCGGTGCTGGGCTTTCTTTTTTTAGACAGAAAGCCCAGAATTGCCTGCATTTTGCGTAAGTGCGCTCTGTATTTAAATTAACAATTTTATATAATCCAAAAAAAAATGATGTAAGCGAAATAAAGATTTAAAACACTTAGTAAAAGGGAAATATAAAAGATAAAACATCTATTTGGAAATTGTACTCCAGATAGTTATTTTCATGCTGTTGGTATTGAGCGGTGCTTGCTGCAGGCGTCTCTCTTGTCCCTCAAGCAGCGTCAGAGGCAGCGATGATTATCATAGTGACTGGGAGCAGAGAGGGGAGAGGTGAGGGGTCTGTCCGTTTTTACAAAAAGACATCATTACCTCGCACAGGGTCTTCTGTTTGTCTAATCTTCCCCCGGAAAGGTTCGATCTGACAGCAGATTAAAAGTCAAAGCAGACCGATTCATCAAAGAGCAAACAAGGTCCATGAGGAGGACATGAATATTTTACACCTTTCTGCTTATATGAGGTCACGTTCTTCCACTCGCCACCATCAGTATAGCAAGAAAAACAATCGGTTAAAGTAGTACTCCAGAGAAACCACAGAAATAACCAGATATTTAACCCTCTCGCTGCCAGAGCCGTTTTTTTGCACATACAGTTGTGCTCATAAGTTTACATACCCTGGCAGAATTTATGATTTGGAAAATCTGAATCACCCCTAAGAAAAGGACATAAGGAGATGAAGAGTGGTGCTACCCCCCTAATGTGCGCTTGAGGCGAGTGCTAACACCCGCTCTAATGAAGTGGAGTAAACCCTAGATCACAGTGTAAGAAGTGATACAAAATATACAAACAAAACATATAGTCAAAAATGATAAGGTAATGCTAGAAGGACATGTGAGGTGAGTAGTGATGACCACACAAATGAGCACCAGCTACTGGTGCAATACACATGGATACGAACTATTGCATATCAAACATAATCTAGCATGACACTAGAAGCAGGTGAAAGGAGTAGTATGTGAATGACTACAATGACTCCTAATGACACCCCGTGATAAGTGAATAAAACCCGGTATCGTGATATCAGAAAAAACACACCCAAAAAAATCAATAAAATATTAAATGAATGAAATGTGAAAAAATATTGGAAAAAAAATATATAAAAATATAAAACTATATGTGAAATAAAAAATTGAAAAATTGAGAAAACTTAAAAAAAGTCCACATGAATTGTGAGGTAATGTAGAGAAAAGTTCCAAAAGTGCAGGTGTCTCCAATCCACAAAATGCTGTTGACCCGTGTCCACCACACCTCAGTGACGTGATTCCACTCCCTTGTGAATTGCAAACTCACCAGCTGATAAGGCCTCCCACTCTCGTGTTTGGCCGGCAAAAAACCTCAACGCACTCACATGGGGGTTATCATGCGATCAATGGTATCCACTACTAGATGCACCGAACACTTTCCAGACTCCAAAAGCCACAATTCTGCTCTTCAAGGTTATGCGACGCTTCCCAACATCTTCCACATGTAGACAGCTGTCACGTGACACCCCCTTGCACAGCCCGCTGGGTAACCTGAACCGGCCGGTACTGATAACCCCCATGTGAGTGGGTTGAGGTTTTTTGCCGGCCAAACATGAGAGTGGGAGGCCTTATCAGCGGGCGTTTTGCTTGTCCACCTACAGAATTTATGATTTCTTGGCCATTTTTCAGAGAATATGAATAACACAAAAACATTTCTTTCACTCATGGTTAGTGTTTGGCTGAAGCCATTTATTATCAATCAACTGTGTTTACTCTTTTTAAATCATAATGACCCTGGTCAAAAGTTTACATACCCTGGTGATTTTGGCCCGATAACATGCACACAAGTTGACACAAAGGTGTTTGAATGGCTATTAAAGGTAACCATCCTCATCTGTGATCTATTTGCTTGTAATTAGTGTGTGTGTGTATAAAAGGTCAATGAGTTTCTGGACTCCTGACAGACCCTTGCATCTTTCATGCAGTGCTGCACTGACGTTTCTGGATTCTGAGTCATGGGGAAAGCCAAAGAATTGTCAAAAGATCTGTGGGAATTGGGAATTGAGAATGCCAATCAGCAGTGTTCAAACTCTAATCAAGAAGTGGAAAATGAGGGGTTCCGTTGAAACCAAACCACGGTCAGGTAGACCAACTAAAATTTCAGCCACAACTGCCAGGAAAATTGTTCGGGATGCAAAGAAAAACCCACAAATAACTTCAGGTGAAATACAGGACTCTCTGAAAACATGTGGTGTGGCTGTTTCAAGATGCACAATAAGGAGGCACTTGAAGAATGATGGGCTGCATGGTCGAGTTGCCAGAAGAAAGCCATTACTACGCAAATGCCACAAGTATCCCGCTTACAATACGCCAAACAGCACAGAGACAAGCCTCAAACCTTCTGGCACAAAGTCATTTGGAGTGATGAGACCAAAATGTTGCTTTTTGGCCACAACCATAAACACTACTATTGGAGAGGAGTCAATAAGGCCAATGATGAAAGGTACACCATTCCTACTGTGAAACACGGAGGTGGATCGCTGATGTTTTCAGGATGTGTGAGCTACAAAGGCACAGGACATTTGGTCAAAATTAATGGCAAGATGAATGTAGTATGTTATCAAAAAATACTGGAGGAACATTTGTATTCATTAGCCAGGAAGCTCTGCATGGGATGTACTTGGACATTCCATCATGACAATGATCCAAAACACAAGGCCAAGTCGACCTGTCATTGGCTACAGCAGAATAAAGTGAAGGTTCTGGAGTGGTCATCTCAGTCTCCTGACCTCAATATCATTGAGCGACTCTGGGGAGATCACAAATATGCAGTTCATGCAAGACTGCCCTAGACTCTACAGGAACTGGAGGCTTTTTGCCAAAGGGAATGGGCAGCTTTACCATCTGAGAAGATAAAGAGCCTCATCCACAAATGCCACAAAAGACTTCAAGCTGTCATTGATGTTAAAGGGGGCAATACACGGTATTAAGAACCGGGTATGTAAACTTTTGATCACAGTCATTTGGGTAGTTTCTGTTGTCATTATGAGTAATGTAAAAAGAGTAAACACAGTTGACTGATAATAAATGGCTTCAGCCAAAACACTAACCACGAGTGAAAGAAATGTTTTTGTGTTATCATTCATATTCTCTGAAAAATGCCCAAGAAATCATCAATTCTGCCAGGGTATGTAAACTTATGAGCACAACTGTATGTTTAAAAAAATTATTTTAGCCCTGAAGATTTTTTAAAATTAACTGGAGATATTATATATTTTCTGAAAGCAAAGACCCTGGAGAATAAAATAGCGGTACAATTTTTATGTCATAAGATATTAGCGCAACAATTTATCAAATACTAAATTTAAAGTTAAAAATACAGTTTCATTTTAGGGCACACAAGCACAGTATAATTCCCAATTTTTGGTAAATATAAAAGATGAGATTGCATCGAGTAAATAGATACCTAACATGTCAAGCCTTCAAATTGCAAACGTCCATGACAGAACAACAAACTTCAGTACCTAAAGGTTTTTGTAAGCTACACTTTAAAAGTGCCTATAGGTCATCAGTTTAGATTTAACAGTGAAAAATGGCCCTAGCATAATTGCTTCTACTCCGGCATGTGCTGCAATGTGTAACATGTATAGTACAACATTTTGGTAAGTAGGTGCCCCCTGTGTGTGTGTTTGTGTGTGTTTATGTTCGTATGTGCATGTATGTGGGGGTGGGAGGGCTAAAAATTGAAAATTGTATCAAATACTTACCGAAATTTTTCTTTCCTGGCTCCAATCCATGGCAGTATACAACCACATGTATGCTGTCATGTTGGCGCCTCCTGGAAAGCAGAAAATCGTATCAAATACCGTAATTTTCCTTCCCTGGTGCCAATCCAAGGCAGCATACATTTGGGTAGAATGTTACCATGTTAGCGCCAGGAAGGGTTTTTTTTTGGGGGGGGGGGGGTTAAGCATTTAGGCATACCCTTGTTTTTTTTTAACTTTTTTTTCATAAAAAGTCTCCTAATACCGCGTACACACGGGCGGACTTTACGACCGGACTAGTCCGACGATCCGAATCCGACGGACAATCCGACCGTGTGCAGGCTGCATTGGACTTCCGACGGACTTAGATTTGAAACTTGCATCAAATCTTTACGTCGTAACTCCGCCGGACTCAGTTCCTGACGGAAAGCACGTTCGTCTGTATGCTGGTCCGACGGACCAGATGCGACGCAAGGGCAGGGTACTGCATCTCGCGCTCGCTGCAATAGGAAAAACAAATTTTCCTATTGCGGCGAGCGCGGGGCATAACAGGCCCTTAGGTCTGGTATGGATTTTAAGGGGAATCCCCTACGCCGAAAAAACGGCATGGGGTCCCCCCAAAATCCATACCAGACCCCTATCCCAGTTGACCACATCACCAGTTGACCACGCCCCCTTAAAACATCATAGTCCTAGCATGCCCAGGGTCACCGCCTATATAAGTCATAGCGGAGCGCTCAGAGAGCATTACAGCCGGAGAGAGTGTCAACATCAGAAGAAGAGAAGAGGGAAGAAGACAAGAAGGCAGAAGGCAGAAGTCCGGGCCACCGCTAGCAAAAGAGCCGCAGAAGATAGCGGAGGAGCCGGCAGAAGAACTGGATGCCAGGAGGCCGGAGAGACCCCTGAAGTCAGAAGAAGACCCCCAAAGTTGGAAGAAGACCACCGGAGCTGTCTAATAAATTACTTTAAAAACCCATCTAGTGTGTTTTTTTTATTGACACTTTTCCCCTAAGTGAATGGGTAGGGGTACCCCCACCCGCAGACTCCGACAACCAACGGCCAGGGTTGTCGGGAAGAGGCCCTTGTCCTCATCAACATGGGGACAAGGTGCTTTGGGGGGCCACAGGGCACCCCCTTCCCCAAAGCACCCACTTCCCCATGTTGAGGGCATGCGGCCTGGTACGGCTCAGGAGGGGGGGGCGCTCGCTCGTCCCCACCCCCTTTCCTGACCAGCCAGGCTGCGTGCTCGGATAGAGGTCTGGTATGGATTTTGAGGGGGACCCCACGCCGTTTTTTCGGCATAGGGGGTTCCCCTTAAAATCCATACCAGACCTAAGGGCCTGGTATGCCCCGCGACGGGGCTTGTAAGGTGTTAATCTCGCCGATAAAAGCGGTGAGATTGACTTCCTTTCTAGTCCCGTCATACCCGAGTCACATTCAAATGAACGGACTTGTCCGTGTGTGGGCAAGTCCGTTCATTCGGAAAGTCCGCTGTAACTCCGTCGGAAGTCCGTCGGGAAGGCCGGCGGACCTAGTCTGCTGGAAAGTCCAGTCATGTGTAGGCAAGTGCGTCCGTTCAGAAAGTCCGTTGGAAGTCCGTCGAGAAGACCGTTGGACCTAGTTTCCCAGAAAGTCCGGTCGTGTGTACGGTGCATAAGTGATACAATTTTGCTTTGACAGGTTGACAGTCAAACCCATAAGTGATATAATATACGCTGCTTCTGGGTTCTTACTAGATAAGGTCACCCACCTTGCCACTCCCGGGTCTGCAAGTGGAACATCAGAACCAAGGAAATGTGGTGTGTAAAACCCCCTGCTTCGGCTGCCCATGGTTGCCATGTGTCGGTGGCAGTGAAAGGGTTCAATTGTATCTCAAGGCAAAACTTTTTGGATAGCGAAGAAAAGGGTTAGACATTCTGTCATGATTTCATTGCTGTCTGTGTGCCCACTAGAGAGATTCAACCACTCTGTTTTGGATCAAGAATGCTTAATGCACAGGGGTCAAGAGTGGAGGGGTCAAGAGTGTGTAACACACAAAAATCAAGGGTCAGGAGTAAGGAATGCACAAAGTGCAGGGGTCAGTAGTAAGTAACATAAAGATTGCAAAGGTCAAGAGTGTGTAACACACAAAGAGCAAGGGTCAGGAGTAAGGAATGCACAAAGTGCAGGGGTCATTAGTGAGTAATGCACAAAGTGCAGGGGTCAGGAGTAAGTAACAAACAGAGTGCAAGGGTCAAGAGTGTATAACACACAAAGAGCAAGGATCAGGAGTAAGTAATGCACAAAATGCAGGGGTCAATAGTAAGTAACGCACAAAGTGCAGGGGTCAGGTGTAAGTAACACAAAAAGTGCAGGGGTCAGGAGTAAGTAAGGCACAATGTGCAGGGGTCAGGGGTTAGTAACGCCCAAGGTGCAGGGGTCAGGAGTATGTATTGCACAGAGTGCAGAGTGCAGGAATGCATAACCCACAGTGTGCATTGGTCAAGAGTGTGTAACATGCAAAGTGCAGGGATCAGGGGTAAGTAACATACAGAGTGCAGAGGTCAGACTGACCTACCTTCTCCTTGTTCCAGCCCACTTTTGTTTTCTTCTGCTTTGACTTAACATCCTCTTCCTGTTTTCAGTCATATGCAATGGGCTGGGGAAGAGGATGGCTTATAGTTCCCATTGTGGAAAAATAGTCTGCCCAGCTATGTAGAATGTTATAGGAAAAGCAACACTGTTTGCCTGTTCTACTGTCCCTTATTTTGATGGACTGTGCTTCTTTTGGTACCAAATCCCTCTTCATTCCCTAAATGTCTCTCTTTTACTTCAGCTTTGGAATCTTTATATCGTGGCAAGTTTTTCATGTAATCTTCAAATGATTGCACTGGTTATCATTAATGGTGTAAAAAGAACATAGAGGTGAAAACCACATCAATGGTTTTAACAGACCACATTTAATTTTTCATGAACTGCTTTATTAGAATGGCGGGGGTATGCCATTTGCTAAATTAAAAAAAAGTTGCATTAAAATGTGGCCCCTGCTTTACAATCTCACAAAATCGGAAGGTATGACTATTATATTGTTGCTGAAGACTTTATTGAAGAAACATGTTCTGTTGCGCAGTAGAAACGTAAGTATCTATAGGCCCCACAGTATCTGGCATTCCCTAGGATCAGGAGTTGCCTTAGAGGCCTTCCTCAATCCTTTTTTTGCCCCAGAGGTACCGTTACAATAATTTTCAGGTTTCAGGGAAACCCTGCTGAAATTAAATTAAATAAAATTCTTTGAGGATCAGTGTGATGAATGGTCTTCTTGCATTGGTGCAAAAAATGCCATCTTTACAGGCAGCTGAAACGATCAATGTGTATCATGCTGCTTGCTCTGCCAAGTGGCTTTGGACCCAGAATTAGTTAGGCACCATCAAATGGGAGGTCAACCCATATCCTTGAAACCGTAAAAGCTAAAAAAAAGGGCATAAACTGTACATTGTCGCTGAAATAAAAATTAAAGAATAAAAGGGTTTTGTAAAAGATAACACTTAGATAATACTTATCTGTCCCAATAAAACAGCCACACTGCCAGCATTCGAGTGATAAAGGATATGGATCAAACGCTTAACTGGAAGCTCTTCTTATACATCAATCCAGTTCCAATGATGTCATGAAATTGTTCACAGATTTGCAGCTCCCTTCACACCAGAGAAATCTTCAATCAACACTGTAATTACAAAAAAAGAGAGTGCTCTGGTCTTATGCAACACCCTTGACACCACTTTATTTATGAAGAAAATCCAATAAAACACAAAAAGTGTTAAAATTACAGATACGTAACAATCCATCATTCCCATGGATAGGACCTCCCCATATCTCCATCATCTAGAAAAGAAGAGGGCTTGTCTCTTGAAATGCGTTAGCTACCGTGTATTAATGGAAGGTTGTTGAAGGTGTCCCTCAATCGATCATCTAGATCAGGGGTCTGCAAACTATGGCCCTCCAGTTGTTTAGGAACTACAATTCCCATCATGCCTAGTTATGTCTGTGAATGTCAGAGTTTTACAATGTCTCATGGGATGTGTAGTTCCACAACAGCTGGAGGGCCGTAATTTGGAGATCTCTGATCTAGATGATGGTGATGTGAGGAGGCCCTGTCCATGGAATATGATGGATGTTCTGCAACTGGCCTAACTGGGGGGGGCGGGGCCACGGGCCAAAATGGCGCCGGTTCCCCGCCGGATGATCATGGCACGGGACACAGTGTATCCCCACCACCGAGCAGAGATGCGGAGGGGGTAGCAAGGAGGGACGGTAAGACGGTCAGAGTCCATAGAGGTAGAACACGGAAGGCGGACCAGATCGGGAGGGGGCGGAGCCTACCGGAAAATCGTGCTGCAGGACAAAATGGAGGAGAGAGACACGTGAATGCCAGCCAGATGGCCGTCAGGTCGGGTCAGCAACGCGGACATCAAATCTGATTTTATGGTCACCCGGGCACCCTCCTGCTGTGGTCTCACATAGTGGCTCGAACAACATGGCGTTGGGCTAGGTCCGTAGTGAGCATTAATAAGACCTGTATACAGCTTAATAAAGTAGTGGGGAGGTTTGTCGTACAGAATGGAGGTATTGTTATTAGGCACAGAGAGCTGGAGACGAATGTGGGGCTCTACTTGTGGAGAGATGAAGTTCATCTCTCTGATGTGGGAATTGACTTATGGTCCATGGGTTTGCAGGAAGGGACACAACAGGCCCTGAGGGTGTGGGGGGGCCCTCAAGTGTAAGGTCGTCACCCTTTCGGGCTGTGGCTGTATTCTTCTGGTGGTCTTTGACGGTGGCAGTAAACGGAGGGATCAAAAAGGGGTGGGGGGCTCATCGTGAGAATGTGCCCCTCCGGTGTATTCCAGAACGGTGGATGGAATACTGGAATGGTGGCACTGCGGGAAGGGGTTGTCTCCGAGCGGTTACAGCTGGAGGCCTATCAGTTTGGAAAAGGTCTTGCAGTGCGTTGGTGTTATATGTGGTTATATGTGGAAAAAGGTGGGTCACCGTCAGAGACCATCAGACTGGGGTTAACAGGTTATGTTATTATGTTATTGTTTAGGTATATTTGTTATTTATTGGAGTGATTTATTTGGAATTGTTTTAATAAAAAAGGCTCTTATGGCCATTTTACTCCATAAAATAAAGGTGTGGTCTCATTATTTTAGGTGGTTAAGGTTGGGTTGTAGTATAAAGTGGATAACAGTGACAGAATGTAGGGGACATTTGGGCTATACTGGTCAAGTGATTTTTTGAGCAATAAGCAATTTATACTTCATTCACACAGCCATAATTTTCCATCATAGTATCTGAGAGGCAAAATCATTCGGCCCACGCAAAGGGCATTTATATTGATTGCGACTATTGAAGAATATATATATCTACAGTAAACATTTTCTGCCTGTATTTCAGCTGTAATGTTTTATGATATACCGTATCAAACGTTGCTATTTTGGAAATCATTAAAGCTATTGAAAAAAAGTGTGTAATTGCTGTCTATAGAAAAGTTACATTATGTAATAGTTGTCTTTGACAAACAAGAAAGGATTTTTTTTTTTTTAATCTGCAGGTTCATACAGTTTCTGCTCAGTACATTTTTATCATCAGACGCGGTGTGTGCATCTGTTCACTATCCAGCGCCAAAATGTCTGGAGGTTGTTCACGAAGGGAACATCTGCATGAATGAGCAGTTCCATTGTGCCTGCACAGGTGACATGTTAAGTATCTTTTTATTAACCCCCTCGTGGTCATACAGTGTGACTGCAAAGTGTGCAAACATGGTGCGGTAGTTTGTGTCCCTCTGCTTCATGAAAAGAATAATCAAATGGAAGGTTTATTAAACGCTAGTAATCGTTGATGGGTGGAGCAGGGGATTTAGATGCAAAAATCTCTCTTCCAGAAGTCCTAGGACTCGGAGATATAAGAACCCCCAACATCTATCCAAAATAACAATTCTGGGTGTACAGATTCTTTGATGGCTGTTTCAAGGAGTAAGGGCATCCCACCAATGGTACTAGAGTTTAGAGCAGTTTTGAATCAAATAATTAATCAAAGAAGTGAGCCAAGGCATTTCAGAGGCTCAGACACTCCATTTTCATCAGGACTTATATATTGTGTGACTTTACAATTGACTGGACTTATCAGAATATTGATAATACGTGTATATGCAGAATCAGGTGATATCACCAGCAGGTTGTACAGCATGGAACTTCCTTGTACATGTAGACAGGCTGTTCCTTTACCATACATCTGACTAGCAAATCTAGCCCAGCATCCTCACCTACATGTGTAGAGCTTCAGTTCCTGCACCCAACTCACTCCTTGTCCACGTGCACGAATGCAGGCCATGGGCCTCTCTGGTTCATCCTCCTGGTCACCAGTTGCAGTAGCCCCCTATTGCCCGGAGCACTTTCACACATAGGCCTATGTTTGTTCCATGGCCCAAGTTAGGGCTCCGGGAATCCATCTGACCACTCAGGGTGATTGTTACAAGGGGGCCCGAGTCATCTGGCACATGATACCTGAGGGAGAATCTTTTTGCACCAACACAAGGGTGATTCCGGTCCCCTAACCACCAGCTCCTGAGCCAACCAGGTTTCCACAGGCACTTAACAGTTTATCTCTTTGCCACTCTTTAGTTGCAGTAAACCCACCACGCTCAATAAACACAGTCCTTCCCCAGCAGTAGTGAGGCAAAGAATTTCTTTGCTTAAACTGAACTTCTTCAAAAATAAACAGTTTACAAAGGTCCACAGTTTGGTAAGAGATCAGTGTAAATTACTTACATAACAGTTCATAAGGTTTTTGGCATTTTTAGTGCAATTACATGGCGTCCACATCTTGGATCTTAGAGCAGTGGTTCTTAACCCTGTCATCAAGTACCCCCAACAGTCCATGTTTGTAGGTTTTCCTTTATCTTACACAGGTGGTTTAAATCAGAGTCAAAGGCTTGGTATTTTGGACAGCTAGTTATCTAAGAGAAATTCCCAAAACATGGCCTGTTGGGGGTGCTTGAGGACAGGGTTGAGAACCAACGTCTTATAGTACTGTTCTACAATTCACAGCTGGGGTGCTGTGGTGCAACATCCAATTTAGGCATGTTGCTCATTTCCAAATAAGCCATACAGTAAGTCTCCACTTATCCTGCATGGCTTTCCCCAGATGAAGGGGGCGCCAGCCTGCTGAGGGGAAAACTTCCTACTCAACAGCCAACATCTCCAAAAGACCCAGGGGTGACAGATGTAATTCTGTAGTGTGTTTGCCATCCTGAGACTAGAGCTGTGTCGCTTATTTGGTCTAACAGGAGATACATTGTGCAGCCATCTTCGGGAAACCAGTGCCTCTGCCACTGAAATCTGGGGCGGCCATTTTGGCACAACAGTAAATATGTTCCATGCTCACAATTTTATAGGTAGTCCTGCATATGAGATGGAAAGGGAAAAGCCGCTATGTAGGTTGGTGGTTTGTGCCAGATTGCTGCCCCGGTTCAGGGAGCAACTTTGTTCACTAGAAGGAGAAGTGAGAGTCCAGCATGTAGGACTGTCCACGCGTTGTGAAAACAGTGTAGTTGGTTCAAGGGAGGTGTAGAAAGTCCAAGGGCCTGGAGATGTATGTAGCAAGATTATGAGATGCAGAGTAGCAGTGCACCCCCTTCATTGCATGCAAACTGTATTATATATGTAATTTAACTTTTCTATTAACTGAAATATGCCATACTGTAGACTGGTCACCGCCTATTGTATGAAACTTTTACTGCCAAATATGTGGAATACATGTCAGATATGGCCAATACATGGAACCTTGCCTAATGATGCAGATTATATGTTCAAGTTCTTTACTCAGTTATGAGAGTTTGAAACAGAAGAAATGCTTTGTAATTGTGTACTTGAGGTCTGAAGTGTGCTTTTAGGAGGTGGGATGCAAAGGCGAATTAATGGTGAGTAGAGTGAAAAATCTAATATTCTATCTACAGACAAAGCCTGGGAAAATTGTTTCCTTATGTAACAGGCCTAGGAGCTGATGATGGTTCAGGGAAGGGGTCACTGCCCTGGCCGTGAGAGAATAATTCCTCAACAGAATGTGCGCCAAGTGATCTGAGTCCCAATCTCCCTTAAACCCTTGATGTTCAGTTGGACTTACTTAGTCTTAATCTGTTACCAAGTGTAGAATGCAGGGCCCTGTGTAAGAGTGTGCTCCTGGTGTGAAGAGGGGTTATCAAAGCTATGGACCGGGGGATGACGTGAAGAGTGTCTCAAACCTGTCCTTCTAGTTAGGTTGCTAGAGAAATTTCGTTTTTGGCTCATGATGTTATGCCGCGAGAATCGTGAGAGAATTGTGATCTTTATTCTAAACAAAATAAAATTGTGATTCTCATTTTGGCAGGAATTGTGCAGCTCTACCAGACAGACATGATGACGTCACCTCTGGGCTCCGCTCTACGCATCTCGTCCGACGGGACATCTTCCAAGTAGCAACAGAGGAGTGAGAGCTTGATTACTGGACTGGAGTCTCCATATTCCCCAGCTGTGGATGGTGACTGTTCCAGTTAGCCCTGAACTTGTTGAAGAGTGAACATGGTTCTCCTCTGAAAGGGTTTTAGGCTGCTCCATTCTACTTTAAGCTGTGCTAAAAATCCTTTTGCTCATGGTCGCCACCTGCGAACATAGTGACATAGTACTGCTGCTATGGAAAGTAGTCTACTCAGCTTAAATTGGCACTCAAGCATTTTGGAGTGTCCCATTCCCCATTGTTCTCCTTCTGTTCAAGTTGTACAGCAATAAACCTCAAAAAGACATCCCCTGGACTGTTTTCTAAATAAATGGGTAGAATTGTTTGCTATGTGCTTTGCTGCCTCTGCATTAAATAGGAAAGAACTTGGGCAAATCCAGCAGCCCTTTCAGGGGTTAACGCTACAAAAGATAGTTTTTAAATTTTTTAAATTATTGGATTATTTTTGGAGAATAAGGACATTGTTCAGTGTCCCTTAAAATGTATTTTATACCTGCCTAGAATTCAGCTTTAAGCGCTTGCCGACCAGCCGCCGTCATTATACTGCGGCAGGTCGGCACGATCCCGCGAACCGTCGTATCTATATGTCGGCTCGCGGGATCGGGATAGCAGGCGCGCGCACGAGCCCGCTGCACTGCGGGGGGGGGGGGGGGGGGGCGATGTTTGTGACCGGTGGTTGCGATGACCGCTGCCCACGAGGGATTGCTGGCACGAGAGACAGAACAGGGACGTGTGTGTGTAAAGATAAAAAATCCCTGTTCTGTGAGCAGTGACAGATCATGTGTTCCTAATAACTAGGAACCACGATCCGTCATTTCCTCTAGGTTAGTCCCCTCCCCCTACAGTTAGAAACACACTGAGGGAACACAGTTAACCCCTTGATCGCCCCCTAGTGTTAACCCCTTCCCTGCCCGTGGCATTTATACAGTAAACAGTGCAGTTTTATAGCACGGTATAAATGCAAATGGTCCCAAAATAGTGTCAAAAGTGTCCAATGTGTCCGCCATAATATCGCAGTCCCGATAAAAATCGCAGATCGCCGCCATTACTAGTTAAAAAAAATAATAATAAAATATATCCCCTATTTTGTAGACGCTAGAACTTTTGCCCAAACCAATCCATATACGCTTATTGCGATTTTTTTTTTTACCAAAAATATGTAGAAGAATACATATCGACCTAAACTGAAGAAAAAAAATAGCTTTTTTTTTAAAAAAAATGGGGATATTTATTACAGCAAAAAGTACAAAATATTGTGTTTTTTTCAAAATTGTCACTCTATTTTTGTTTATAGCGCAAAAAATAATAACCGCAGAGATGATCAAATCCCACCAAAAGAAAGCTCTATTTGTGGGGAAAAAAGAACTTCAATTTTGTTTGGGTGCAATGTCGCAAGACCGCGCAATCATCAGTTAAAGCGACGCAGTGCTGTATCGCAAAAAAATGGCCTGGTCATTCAGCAGCCAAATCTTCCAGGGCTGAAGTGATTAAATTGCCACTCAAGCATTTTGGAGTATCCCATTCCCCTTTGTTCTCCTTCTGTTCAAGTTGTACAGCAATAAACCTCAAAAAGACATCCCTTAGACTGTTTTCCAGATAAATGGGTAGAATTGTTTGCTGTGGGCTTGGCTGCCTCTGCACTAAATAGGAAAGAACTTGGGCAAATCCAGCAGCCCTTTTCAGGGGTTAGCGTTACAATAGATAATTTTTTTATTTTTTTATTATTGGATTATTTTTGGAGAATAAGGACATTTTTTTTTTTATACCTGCCTAGAATTCAGCTTTAAGAGAGAGAGACAGGTGAACAGATGATCTAATGGATGCAACGCACAGTGGCGGAGCCCATTCCTCTTTTCTGGAGACAAGTCACTCGTCCCAAGCTGTGTGACCTGCAGGAAGGCTCCCGGTAAAAAACGGTGACGCCGTGTGAGTGACAGTTGTTTCCCGCGCTCGGCTCAGTGCACAGATCTATGGGGAAATGTGCACTATTTGTTCAGACATACACAAGCACATGTTTAGGGAGATGGCTGCGCTATGAATGTTTTTTTTTTTTTTTAATGTGAGATGTGGAAAAAAGGTCGCTGCCAAAAGTCACCTAACACTCATTAATAATACATGCGGGTCTTTTTATGTGCGCACAATGAAGGGAGGTGCGGCACTGCTCTGGGCTCACATATAGCTGATTAAAATGTAACTCAGATTTTAAAGGTGAAATTCAAAGAGAAAAAAAAAAAAATATATATATATATATATATGTATTCGGGCAAGTTATATACAATTCTAGGATTTAGAATACTTCTTTGCTTTACAGACTGTGCAGAATATTTTTTAGATGTTTTAAAGAATCATGGCAGCTGAACATAATGACGTTTTAATAACACTGAATTACGAATTGGCTCATTTAGCAGTTAACGTAGATGTAAACCCAGCCGTTAAAAACTCATACAAGCTTTAACATGGTAATGTCATTTTTAATACTTTGCCGTTTTCTTTAAAATAATACCCAGTGATCCTATCATGGAGGTCCTTCTTCAGTGCCGGTTCACACTAGACGCGGCACGACTTGCAGGTCGCCTCACCGAGGCGACCTGCACACGACTGCCGGGGCGACTTGCAAGACGACTTCTGTATAGAAGTCTATGCAAGTCGCCCCCAAAGTAGTACAGGAACCTTTCTTCTAAGTCGGAGCGACTTGCGTCGCTCCGATTAGAACGGTTCCATTGTACAGAACGGGAGGCGACTTGTCAGGCGACTAGGTCGCCTGACAAGTCGCCCCAGTGTGAACCGGCTCTCAGGCACTTCCTGAAATTAAACGAGATGATGTGGGATCCTCCGCTCAAAGAGGGGCTTAAACCAGAGTGCTTGAGCTATGAGTAAGCACTTGGTGTAAGTGCGAAACGCGTCAGTAATTTTTGTACCACCCCACAGTCGTGTTGTGTACCCCATGATCCTGTATTTTGAATAAAAAGACGGATTTATCCATTCCGGTGTGCGGCTGTCCAGGTCTTCTTGTTCTCTTCTACTTCAGGCACTTCCTGTTATAGGGTTACAACTGCCAACTGTACTTTTGCGTTGTCGCCCTGTTACATGGACTTCCAATTGAAATAGGATGGGCGTTTTTGCACTTATTTAGCACATATTACATAGGCATATTATCATAGGTGTGCGCAGCCTATTGCATTAGGGTATGCACCTCAAAGTTTAACCACTTCCCGACTGGCCGCCGTCGTTATACGGCGTCAGGTCGGCACTCTCTGATCTAATAAAAGAAAAACTGTTTTGCTAAAGCTAGGCTTTAAATGTGTTTTAGTATAGTAACTTATTAACACTTGTGTAAAAGATTACTATGCAAAATAAATATCTATCTATCTATCTATCTATCTATCTATCTATCTATCTATCTATCTATCTATCTATCTATCTATCTATCTATCTATCTATCTATCTACAGTATATCTATATATGTCTCTTTCTGGAGAGGCAGTATGGCTTTACTTGTATTTGCAAATGGATGGCAACAAAACCTACTGTTTTTAAAAGGAATTGTTGAAAACGCAAAGAACGGGCATTTCCCACACCGCGTTTGGTGTGCACCGGCTCACATGCCCTGTACACACGGTCGGACTTTCTGACGGAATATATGCGATCGGAGCTTGTTGTCGGAAATTCCGACCGTGTGTGGGCTCCATGCAACTTTTTCCATCGGAATTTCCGACACACAAAGTTTGAGATCATGCTATAAAATTTTCCGACAACAAAATCCGATCCTTTAAATTCCGATCGTGTGTACACAAATCCGACGGACAAAGTGCCACGCATGCTCAGAATAAATTAAGAGACGAAAGCTATTGGCCACTGCCCCGTTTATAGTCCCGATGTACGTGTTTTACGTCACCGCGTTCAGAACGATCGGCTTTTCCGACAACTTTGTGCGACCGTGTGTATGCAAGTTTGAGCCAACATCCGTCGGAAAAAATTCATGGATTTTGTTATCGGAATGTCCGATCAATGTCCGACCGTGTGTACAGGGCATTAGACTTTGTTTTTTTTTGTTTTTTATTATGTTCACTAAGTGAAAAGTGTGTTTGGAAACTTTTTGTACTGTATTGTTACCATTTTTTTTAAGCTAAAAGTGTTATAAACCTTTAAAAAAAAATAGAACACATATTTAGGTTTTCAAATTAGCCATAGAGTCGAATCAACCAATGCATGCTGACCTGCCTAAACCTGGGCATCTAGGCCTAAATGCCCCCTTGTCACAAGAGAATTTAAGCTGAACTCCAGTATAAGGAATTATTGTCTAAATACGTTTGTCATGTGTATATTTCCTTGAATCTTGGTGTGTTTTGTGTATTTCTTCCAGATCTGTGCAGTAATGTGAGACTTTCTCTCCGTGCAGGAGCTTCCTATAATAAAGACCGCTCACTACTGCTGTCTCTCCTTGTGCAGGGTGACTGGTCTGTTCTCCACCCCCTCCTGTAGTTCTCTGCAGGTAGTCTGTGGTGGGTGGGGCCTGCTGGGTCCCTCCTACAACTTTGCTCTCTGCGCAGGCCATGTACAGCACAGTGATGATGTCACTGGTGCTTTTACAAGGTAATAATTGGGTTTGCAAAGGCATTTGGTTTTTGATTGATATCGTTTGTGTCTATTAACTGCCTCCCACCCCCATATAGACAAATGTAGGCGGAGCAGGGAGGTTCTTGTTCTGGGACGACCTCATATGACGGCACCCAGTTTAGCCACGATCACGTGCCCGCGGCTCTTTACCCATGTGATCGGCTATGTCCAATCACAGCCGGTCACATGTAAACAAGGAGGTGCGGTTTTTAGGCTCTCCTCGCCCCACACTAACAGAGCGTGAGACAAGGAGAGCCGATCAGCGGCATTTCCTCACAGGGGAGATATGTATAGGTTATCAGGGCACTAATTACAATGCAGCCCCAACAGTGCCCATCAGTGACGCCAGTCTGTGCCCATCAGTGAGGCCAATCAGTGTTGCCTTTCAGTGCCCATCAGTGCCTGCCCATACGTTCCGCCCATCAGTGCCACCCATCCGTGCCACCTATCAGTACCCATAAGTTCTTCTTATCAGTGCCCATAGGTTCTTCCTATCAGTGCCCATCAGTGCCACCTATTAATGCCCATCAGTACCACCTATCAGTGCCTATTAGTGCCGCCTATCAGTGCCAAACAGTGCTCATCAGTGCCCCCTACCAGTGCCCATCAGTGCTGCATATTAGTGACTCCTCATCAGTGCCACCTCATCAGTGCCCTTCAGAGCCGCCTCATCAGCATCCATCAGTGCAGCCTATCAGTGCCCATCAGTGCAGCCTCATCAGCGCACATCAGTGAAGGAGAAAAATGACTTATTTACAAAACTTTCTGTCAGAAACTAAGAAAAACTTTTTTTTTTTTCAAAATTGCTGGTCTTTTTTGATTTCTTTTGCAAAAAAATAAAAAACCCAGCACTGATTAAATACCACCAAAAGAAAGCTCTATTTGTGGGAAGAAAATGCTAAAAAATGTATTTGGGTACAGTGTTGCATTCAAAGTGCGACAGCTCTGAAAGCTGAAAATTGGCCTGGGCAGGGAGGGGGTGAAAGTGCCCGGTATTGAGGTGGTTAAAGAATATATGTAAATAAAAAAAATGGTTGCCCAAAGTTCAGCTTTAAAACATGACAGAAGTTCTAACATTTTCCCACTTTATCCTAAAACATAATAATTAGGCTGTAAATAGGCTTTAAATTGTCGTTTCTTTATAGAATTTTTTTTAAATCAGACCAAAAAAAAAAAAAAAGAATAATTGGGGAAAAAAAGAAGGACTGGAGCATGGAACAGGACTGGAACAGTTGGGAACTCTGCGGTCCTGTAGCAAACGGTCACCTTTAGAATTTGCACTATGGCCTCCTCCAAAATAATACAAAAATTGTACAATATTTTGCTGTAGAACTTCTCTCATTCACAGCTTTTGTCTGTATTTCTCTGACAAACTAATGACTAACAGCTGACGCGCTTTCAGTGGGTTATGCCAGCAAGTCTATTTGCCGTATTCTAAAATCTTTAACTATTCTGATGGATGCCCCTGCGTCCACCAAGTTTAATCTATTCCCCTTAAACCACATCTGCTGCTGTCTGTCCCGGGGGGCCCCCATGGGTTTATTGCTACATTGAAAGTTTGTTTGAAGAGGTGATGGATTATGCTGTTGATATTTACTAAACCATCGTGCCAGCCAATGGGAGAGCGAGCAGGCAGATGCGGCTTTGCATGGATCACGAAGGAGACATTGAAATGTCAATATCTGTTACAATGTCCAGGCCTCAGGGGAGCTCAGGGAATCATTCGCAGGTTGCTGTAAGGCCACCAAATGACAGCCGTCTTCCTGAGATGGCTTATTTTTAGAAGAGCAAACACAGAGGATGATGGGATGCCTATTACACCTTTGTAATTGACTTCTGTTTGATCCTGGTAATTTACACAACTCAATTAGTTTGGCTCGAAAAATTCAGCCCAGGATATCCAACTTCCTTTCCCAAATATCAAAAGTACTTTGTTAACTAGCTAACGAACTATAAAGACTTCTACTACTACTTGGGCAAAGTCATAAATATTCACCTAAAAAAATAATTGCAGAACATGGGTATATCCAGTGGCATTGGTTGGCATGATTAAAGTAGATACACTTAAAATGTAATATTAAAGTGTAATTGTGGGCCAAATCAAACAGCGACAAATGTGATGCTGTGTGTCGATAGAATTACAGGAAGAATCACCCCTGTGTAGGCAGGTGCAGTTAGCCTTCCTGCCTTTAGGTGGCTCTGTGCCAATATTACATGGGAAAGGGAGTCTCATAAGGGTATTGAGCCCTTAGAGATTCCATACAGTATAGTACCTAGAAAGGAGAAGTGGTCCGATTTGACACTGAACTCCCAAAAGACTTCAGAGACCATTTTGGGTGTGGGGACCTTTTAGATAAATGTAGTGCACCCCCTAAAGAGCCACTGGTGAATTTTGGAACTATTTCTTTGGGTCCAAAGAACAGTCTAGGAGTTTAGGATAGGGAGAGGGAGCAAGGGATACCCCAGAAAAACTGTAGAACTGAAAATCTTAGGGCTCCTTGAAATTCTGGCTGCACAGTAGAAAGTCTCAGAGGATCTCCATGCTGATATTGTCTAGTACTCCTTCCAGAATCCAAAAGCTACACACAGTCACTAACTTCCCAACAATGGAGTTTCTTAGTCACTTAGCTACAGGATCATCAGTTGCCTTCTGTCAAAAAGCCACTAGGATCTTCCTAGTGAGGGAAATGTAGACTCACACCATCATAGGACAGCTGGACTCGTTCAACTTCCTCTTGGCTCTCTCCAGGGAGCTTTATCCAGACCAAACTTGATCCTTAGACACAGATCTGCAAATAGGCCCCCTCCAGCTAGGGACCTCTTTGTCTTCCTGCAGACTTCCTCTTGTATCTTGTACCGGGGCAAAGCCTCTGCACATGGGTCTCCTCCAGCAGAACTGGACCCGAGATCTTGTTGCTCAGGCCTCAGGCAATTTATTTACTACTGTATCTCGCCACCTTCTGGGCACACCTCCTCAGGAATTGGTTGGAGTCCCATAAATTCTCAGGCTGCATGCCCTGCTCTTCTTCCCACTTTGGTTCAAGAGTCCTCTAGAAGACAGGGAGAAGCAACAGAGCAGAAGCCTGGGAAACACTGAGCAGCCCTAATTAATCAACCCCTACATCCTAAATCAGGGAACCCACATCATTTTGGCACGCTTCTAGCGAGTGGATGCCAAGGGGCAGGAACCTGCTTGTGTGGGAAAGTGTGAAGCTTAGGGAAAGGTCCCTGAGGAGTAGAGACAGCTTAGGTTTAGCTTCTTGCTTATTGCTTCTGTTATCCAGTGTTCAGAGTGGAGACATGTAGCCAATAAGAAGTTGCATCTGGCATTTCATCCCAGATATGTTTTTCTAAGGAACCCTACCCCTGCTAGCTGAAGTCATCCTCCAGTAATGCAGTAGATAGTAGGGATGAGCCCGATGTTCGAGTCAAACGTAAGTTTGACTCAAACATCGGGTGTTCGCTCGTTTGCCAAACAGCGAACAAAATGCGGTGTTCGGGGCAAATTAGAAAGCTGCGGAACGCTGTTAAAGCCTATAGGACATTAACATGAAAAACCAAAAAGTGCTAATTTTAAAGGCTTATATGCAAGTTATTGCAATAAAAAGTGTTTGGGGACCCAGGTTCTTCCCCAGGGGACATGTATCAATGCAGAAAAAGTTTAAAATTTAAATATTCCTTTAAATATCGTGCCTGGGGGTGTCCTTAGTATGCCTGTCGAGTAGCGCATCTTTCTCGTGTTTAGAACAGCACCACAGCTGTAAAGCTAAAGGAAAAAAAGTCATTTAAAACTGCTTGCGGCTGTAATGGTATGAATATTAAGGGAAACACCGCACCAAAATTTAAAAGAAAAATAGCGTGGGGGTCCCCCCAAAATCCATACCAGGCCCTTCAGCTCTGGTATGGATTTTAAGGGGAACCCCGTGCCAAATTAAAAAAAATGGCGTGGGGGTCCCCCCCAAAATCCACACCAGACCCTTATCCGAGCACACAACCTGGTAAGCCGCAGGCCCCTACTGAACCGTACTAGGCCATGTGCCCTCAACATGGGGAGGGTGCTTTGGGGTCCCCCCCAAATGTTGATGGGGACAAGGGCCTCATCCCCACAACCCTTGCTGGGTGGTTGTGGGGGTCTGCAGGCGGGTGGCTTATCGGAATCTGGAAACCACCTTTAACAAGGGGACCCCCAGATCCCGGCCCCCCCCCATGTGTATGGGTACAGGGTACATTGTACCACTACACATTCACCAAAAAAGTGTCAAAATGGTAAAAATGACAATAGACAATTTGGGACAATTCCTTTATTAACCACTTCAGCCCCGGAAGATTTGCCTGCTCAATGACCAGGCTATTTATTGCGATTCGGCACTGCGTCGTTTTAACTGACAATTCAGCGGTCGTGCGACGCTGCACCCAAACACAATTGACGTCCTTTTTTCCCCACAAATAGAGCTTTCTTTTGGTGGTATTTGATCATCTCTGCGATTTTTATTTTTTGCGCTATAAACAAAAAAAGAACGACAATTTTGAAAAAAACACATTATTTTGTACTTTTTGCTATAATAATAAAAAAAGCTAATTTTTTTTCCTCAGTTTAGGCCGATATGTATTCTTCTACATATTTTTGGTAATAAAAATCGCAATAAGTGTATATTGATTAGTTTGCACAAAAGTTATAGCGTCTACAAAATAGGGGATACATTTATGGCATTTTTATTACTATTATTTTTTTTTTACTAGTAATGGTGGCGATCTGCGATTTTTATCATTACTGCAACATTATAGCGGACATATCGGACACTTTTGACACATTTTTGAAATCATTGACTATTACTGTGTAAATGTCACTGGCAGGGAAGGGGTTAACACTAGGGGGGGCGATCAAGGGGTTAACTGTGTTCCCTAACTGTGGGGGGGAGGGGACTGACTATAGGAGATGACAGATCATTGTTCCTAGTTATTAGGAACTCACGATCTGCCTCACATCTCCTCACAGAACAGGGATTTGTGTGTTTACACACACACACGCCCCTGTTCTTCCTCTCGTGCCCGCGATCGCACGCGACCCCCGGCCACGAGCATTGGCACCCGCGCAATGAAGTGCGCACGCGCCTCCGGCGGTGCGCCTGCTATCCCGCTTAAAGGAGCTGATGTACCGCTACGACGGTTCACAGGATCGTGCTGACCTGCCGCGTATGACGGCGGCTAGTTGGCAATTGGTTAAAAGAAAAAAATGTCCATTCATCTTCGATCACAGAATCTGACGGACTGAGAAAACAAAAAGAAAAAAACTGAAAAAACTCCACCTCCATGAGAGGCTCCCGCTGACTGCAGGCTTTCTGCATTGACAGCTGTTATACAGCTGAGGGCGGGGTCACCCGGTGATGTAAATGGGTGACTCTGCCCCCTTCTGATATCACGTGATGTCACGTAACGTCAGAGAGGGCGGGATCATGCTGTGATCGAAGATGAATGGACATCACAGGACATTTTTTCTTTTTAAATAAAGGACTTGTCCCAAATTGTCTACTGTAATTTTTACCATTTTGACACTTTTTTTGGTGAATGTGTAGGGGTACAATGTACCCAATATCCATTCACATAGGGGGCCGTAATCTGGGAGCAGGACCCCCACGCCATTTGTAAAAAAAAATTGGCGCAGGGTTCCCCTTAATATCCATACCAGACCTGAAGGGCTTGGTATGGATTTTGGGGGGAGACCCACGCAATTCTTTTTTTTTAATTTTGGTGCGGGGTTCCCCCTAATATTCGTGGCAGACCCAAAGGGCCTGGTAATGGACTGGGGGGGTCCATGCCCTTTTTTTCAATGATTTTTATGTATATTGCCGGGATCTGACAATTCATTACAGTCGTGAGCAGTTTTAAATTACATTTTGTCCTTTTTCAAATGTCATATTTCTGTGGTACTGTTCCAAACACGGGAAAGATGCGCTACTTTACAGGCATACTAATGGGACCTCCCAGGCATGATATTTAAAGGAATATTTTATTTTTATTGTTTCATTTATTGTTTGCATTAAGCATTATTAAAATCACTGCTCCTGAAAAAACGGCCGTTTTTAAAACTTTTTCTTGCATTGATACATGTCCCCTGGGGCAGGACCCGGGTCCCCAAACACTATTTAAGGCAATAACTTGCATATAAGCCTTTAAAATTAGCACTTTTGATTTTTCATGTTCGTGTCCCATAGACTTTAATGGTGTTCGCACAAATTTTTTGCCTGTTCGCAAATTCTGGTGCGAACCGAACCAGGGGTGTTCGGCTCATCCCTAGTAGATAGCACAGTACTGTGCACCGCTCACTTTTCACTATTTTCACTACATATTTCTAACAATCTGTGCCCAAGTCTGTACACATATTGTGCTGCATCATAACAAGAATACATACTGTTTAACCACTTGCCGACCGGGCCATTGCCGAAAGACGGCAACTGCGCGGTCGGCTAGTTCTGGGTGGACGTCCAATGACCTGTTCTGGGAACATCCGTGACCGGACCCGGCGCATCACGGATCACGGTAAATAGCTGCTGATCGTGGCCGTTTACCACGTGATCGTTCCGTCAAACGGCGGAGCGATCACATGTAAACAAACCGGCGTCACGTCATGACGCCGGTTCCTCCCTCCCCTCTCTGTACCGATCGGTACAGTGCGGGGGGAGAGGGGGAGAGATGGCAGCGCTGTGGGCTGGATGTTTAGTGCCCACAGCGCTGCTCAATATAAATAATGGCAATACTCTGCAATACTGCAATACTCTGCAACACTGTGCAACACACTGCAATACTCTGCAACACTGCAACACTGCAATACTCTGCAACACTGCAATACTCTGCAACACTGCAAAACTCTGCATCACTGTGCAATACTCTGCATCACTGTGCAATACTCTGCATCACTGTGCAATACTCTGCCTATACTCTGCAACACTGCAAAACTCTGCCAATACTCGCCAATACTCTGCCAATACTCGCCAATACTCTGCACATTCTCGCCAATACTCTGCCAATACTAGCCAATACTCTGCAATAAATTTTAACAGAAACAAAGATTTATTTTTTTTTTAAATCGAATTTTCAGTCTTTTTTGATTTATAGCGCAAAAAATAAAAAACCCAGCGGTGATTAAATACCACCAAAAGAAAGCTCTATTTGTGTGAAAAAAAGGACATAAATTTCATATAGATACAGTGTTGCATGACTGAGTAATTGTCATTCAAAGTGTGAGAGCACCGAAAGCTGAAAATTGGTCTGGTTAGGAAGGGGGTTTAAGTGCCCAGTTGTCAAGTGGTTAAAGGAACTGTTATAAAGGAACTGTACTTCAGCTACATGTCTGGCTAATTACACCTAACTTAAGGTACCCAACGTGGCCCAGAGTTCACTCATAACATAGCTTTAGTACCCGCTGATCCTCCCAGTAGATATATAATTGTTTTCCACTTCCTGTGAAAGGATGGCAACACTTTTTGTTCTGCACCCTGTAAAATGAGCACATTAGGATGGACTTGTAGTTGTAATAGTATTTTAACCTGCTACTGCCCACTTAATGCCCATGTAAAGCCCCCCCTCTTTGTCGTCACACATATGCTTCCATGGGTGGTCCAGGTTTCTGTGCTGAGAGTGTAAACTTTCTGCACGGTGACCATGTTGTCATGGACACCTCTTATATAAAGATGAGAAACCGGTTCCAGTGGTCACATAATTGGGCAGTCCTTCTCGCCTCCTGGGCATGAAGATCCTGTTAAAGAGATGCTGGTGCTGGGCGGGAAGAGGTTAAAGAGTAACTTTGCCTGGTATCATTTCTCTCCCCTCTTCTGCGCAACCATTTATAAAAATCCAATGCTTCTGCAGATGTGCTGCAGTTCTCTGCCAGATATTTTGGACCTGGCAGAGGCCTTCGGCATGTCTGCGCACGCACAGAGAATTCCAATCGCCATGGTTCTCTACAGTGCTTGGATACCCAAAGCCAGCGGCATCTGTGTGCCCCCCCCCCAGTTTTTCCTAGAACAATACTTACCCCCTGCAGCCCCGCAAATTCCCCCTTCCAACACAAAAGCCCCCCCAATTTCGATGTGGTGCCCCCCCACCTCACATGATAACCACCCCTTGCCCCTACCCTGACCTGAGGACACTAATTTTCCCCCTATTTTTGTAGAGTCTTTGCAAAAGCAGTTAGTGGACTGAGCTGTGCCAGGACACCAGGCACAATGCCCCCTCTGAGCAACACTTTCTCTAGCACTACAAGGGATAGCAGCACCGCACAGTCTCAGTGACCTCTCACCAGTGGCGGCCTGTCCATAGGGGGCGCATGGGCGCCGCCCCCCTCTCCCCCAAAAAAAAAAAAAAATGTCCCTTTAAAAAAAAAAAAAACTTCCTTTAAGTGCACTGTGTTCCGGGCGGACGCCGGACACGGTGCACTATGGAAGCATCATGCCAATGCAATCTCGTGATTGCAGGCAAGATGCTTCATTTGCGGGGTTTTTTGATGCCCTGTGGCGCTATGCAGTGCGCCTCTACACGCTGATTGGGCCATTCTCCTTTGTGTCTTCCTGTCTGGGCGGTGCTGTCTCCCGGCGGCGTGTCACTTCCTGTTTCGGGCCGCTCTG
Source organism: Lithobates septentrionalis (assembly GCA_037952835.1). Classification (NCBI taxonomy): domain Eukaryota; kingdom Metazoa; phylum Chordata; class Amphibia; order Anura; family Ranidae; genus Lithobates; species Lithobates septentrionalis. The sequence continues at coordinate 4,197,634 of JBBDGP010001135.1, read as the reverse complement.
TGTGAATGGAGAAGACAAGGTACTGTGTCACTGACAGCCTGTCTGTCCACGTGTTATATTCTTCTCAGTCTGTGATCGGAGGGTGGAGGGAGCCGTGCTTCACCTCTGCCCTGCAAGGCATCAATCTCTGCTCCAGCCCCTCACCCGACAAATGTGCTGGAGCCTTCATTACACATCTGCTGTATGTGTAAATCACGGGGGCACTGCGTCCTGGAGTCATGCTGTGCATTCTCTCTCTCTCTCTCTGTCTGTCTGTCTGTCTGTCTGTCTGTCTGTCTGTCTGTCTGTCTGTCTATCTATCTAACTGCATGTATCTCTCTCTCTATCTATCTGTATAACTATCTATCTATATCTATCTATCCATCTCTGTATCTATCTATCTATCTATCTATCTATCTATCTATCTATCTATCTATCTATCTATCTATCTATCTATCTATCTATCTATCTATCTATCTATCTATCTATCTATCTAACTATCTATCTATCTATCTTATCCATTCTATCCCTCTGTGTGTCTATAGGCCCATCACAGGTGAGTGACATCAAGGGGGGGGGGGGGTTGGTTGGGATTTTGTTTGCGCCCCCCTAAAAAAATGGAGCACCAGCTGCCACTGCCTCTCACTCCAGTCTGTACTAACTAATATCCTTAGAAAGTTGGATGCATCCTTCCAATATCTTCCACACAACCTTTTCCAGTGAAATCAGACCAGATCCCCAGATGAACGTCCCTCAGTCAGCTCCAGCAACTTTTAAAAGAGTAGGCCCTGCAGCTAGCCTAGCTGAGACCTCAATGAACAGTAGACACATGGCAAGCCTGTCCAGGAGGGCAGCAGCGCTCCAGGCTGGGATCTCCTCCTCTGGGAAAAAGAACCCCTCTGCTCCAGGTCTCAGATTATTAATGCTCTTTCCCAGCCACCATCTGGACTCTTCTCCCCAGGGATTGGCCAGGGCTGCATAAAAATACAGCAGAAATTAATATAAAATGACAAATTTTATTAAATACATTTCTTAAAAAAGATATGACAATCTTCTTGGTAAAATAATCAGATCAGACCAAAGCTAAAATAAATAACTTAACAATAATGGTGAGACCCTCTAATGTATGGAAATCTCAATAAACTTCAATAATACCACAATACCGGTCTCTGTGATATGCAACATCACATATAATACACAGCAAACTGAAAACAAGACATAACAAATAAAACTAAGCAGGGATGGTGGAAACCCCTCTACAGATAATTGCAATACAACTTAACTTCAAGTGCAACAACTTTTTAGTTGGGAGGTTCACAGCATTACAGCACTTTGGAAGTTTTATTTGTTTAGATTGTTACACTTAATTGTATGTTTTAGTTACTATTATAATGTGAATTTTTGCACTTGAAGTAAATTTTCTTCCACCCCAAACTTACTCATCCATGTATTTATGGACCTTGCTTTGTGCACTGGTGCGCAGTCATGTTGGAACAGGAAGGGGCCATCCCCAAACTGTTCCCACAAAGTTGGGAGCATGAAATTGTCCAAAATGTCTTGGTATGCTGATGCCTTAAGAGTTCTCTTCACTGGAACTAAGGTGCCAAGCCCAACCCCTGAAAAACAACCCCACACCATAACCCCCCCCCCCCCTCCACCAAATGATTTGGACCAGTACACAAAGCAAGGTCCATAAAAAAAAAGATGAGTGAGTTTGGGGTGGAGGAACCTGACTGGCCTGCACAGAGCCCTGACTTAAACCCGATAGAACACCTTTGGGATGAATTATTGCGGAGAATGAGAGCCAGGCCTTCATGTCCAACATCAGTGTCAAATGTGCTTTTGGAAGAACGGTCAAACATTCCCATAGACACACTCCTAAACCTTGTGGACAGCCTTCCCAGAAGAGTTGAAGCTGTTATAGCTGCAAAGGGTAGGCCAACTCAATATTGAGCCCTACGGACTAATAGGGCGTACACACGGTCGGACTTTGTTCGGACATTCCGACAACAAAATCCTAGGATTTTTTCTGACGGATGTTGGCTCAAACTTGTTTTGTCTACACATGGTCGCACAAAGTTGTCGGAAAATCCGATCGTTCTAAACGCGGTGACGTAAAACACGTACGTCAGGACTATAGTGGCCAATAGCTTTCATCTCTTTATTTATTCTGAGCATGAATGGCACTTTGTCCGTCGGTTTTGTGTACACACGATCGGAATTTCCGACAACGGATTTTGTTGTCGGAAAATTTTATCTCCTGCTCTCCAACTTTGTGTGTTGGAAAATCCGATGAAAAATGTCCGATGGAGACCACACACGGTCGGAATTTCCGACAACACTATCCGATCGGACATTTTCCATCGGAAAATCCGACCGTGTGTACGGGGCATTAGACTGGGATGCCATTAAAGTTCATGTGCGTGTAAAGGCAGGCGTCCCAATACTTTTGGTAACATAGTATGTGTGTATATACTACCAAAAAAATCCATAATATAAACAGAAAGAAAAGTTTTAAATAATTCTGACCCAGGCGATAAAGCCTTAAGCGATAAAGACATAAGTATTTACAAATACTGTACTGGTGACCCCACTATAGGGATAAAACTTTTTCGCAGAAGAGAGTTTAATAAGATTCGTGGCCACTCATTACAATTAGAAGAAAAGAGGTTTAACCTTAAACTACGTAGAGGGTTCTTTACTGTAAGAGCGGCAAGGATGTGGAATTCCCTTCCACAGGCGGTGGTCTCAGCGGGGAGCATTGTTAGCTTCAAGAAACTATTAGATAATCACCTGAATGACCGCAATATACAGGGATATGTAATGTAATACTGACACATAATCACACACATAGGTTGGACTTGATGGACTTGTGTCTTTTTTCAACCTCACCTACTATGTAACCTATATATAAATAACCAATCAGGTTTAGTATAATGGATTTATAAACTCATTCTGCAAATAGCGTTTGCAGGTTTTAGTTATTGAGAAGCTGCAGATCGGGACCTGGCTCATAAAATGTCTTCCAATCCTAGGAATAAAAACAAAAATGAGGAGCAGCCAAATCAGGGGTGAAAGCCTTGGGTGTTTGAGATATGTCCACAAAACTTAGACAAAAAGTTTTTTTTTTTGGCACCCCCTTGTACGCCCCAGATCTGCAGTGGCCAGAGATACTTTAGGTGCTTCTACCATTGTGGAGTCTATGGGCATGGGCCTGCCATGCCTAAAGTAAAATCTTGTACATCCAGATCAGGTGAAATTGACGTGTTGCCTAGGGGGTCCTAATATAGACCCGTGATCAGGCAACACTGGAAGGGTCCTTTCACACTGGGGCAGTTTGCAGGCGCTATTGTGCTAATAATAGCGCCTGCAAACCGACCCGAAAGTGCCGCTCCTTTAATTCCAGTGTGAAAGCCCCGAGGGCTTTCACACTGGAGCGATGCGCTGGCAGGACGGTAAAAAAAGTCCTGCCAGCAGCATCTTCGGAGCGGTGAAGGAGCGGAGTATATACCGCTCCTTCACCGCTCCTACCCATTGAAATCAATGGGACGGCGCGGCTATACCGCCGGCAAAGCGCCTCTGCAGAGGCGCTTTGCGGTGGTTTTAACCCTTTTTCAGCCGCTAGCAGGGGGGTAAAACCGCCCCCGCTAGCGGCCGCATACCGACGGTAAAGCGCCGCTTACAATAGCAGCGATTTACCGCCGACAACGCCCCCGCCCCAGTGTGAAAGGACCTGAAGTGTAAACTACTAAAATGAGTAGGTCTGGCTCTCTCAGTTCTATGGTATACTTTTTAAAATCACCATTCTAAGTGCAAAATAAGGACGCAAAAATAGGGGCATAATTCAAATAATAATAAATGTCAAAAGTATATATTAATAAATAAAATAATACAAATATAAAACTAATAAAAATAAGGGCAAAATCTGTAACCCATCTCTTATATTCTTTTCAATAAAAATCTGTTTGGATTAAAAAAATAAGGGCAAAATAAACTAAACTTATTGCAATACACCCATTACATACATTTTAAAAGTGTGGACTTTGAAAATAACTAATGCTACATAAATCACGAGGACATAAACTTCTTATTTATAGGGAACAGAATATAGGAAACAGGTTGTTACAGAATTCCTTTTGTTTTTAAAATGAATATTGTTTTAACATAATTATACATATATATATATATATATATATATATATATATATATATATATATATATATATATATATATATATATATATATATATATATATATATATATAATTATAATATATATTGTTTTAATGTCAATAAAGGAGGAACATTTTTAACAATATAGGAATTCTGGCTAATCACGTGAGATCACTTGCTGCCATCATTTGAGTATAGCAGTATAATGGAAATGTTGACATAAGGAGCTACAATAGTTTCACCATCCTGGCTGTGCACAAGAATGGCTGAACAGAATTATGAATATTTTTTTCTTAAGGTAAAACAGTCAATTTCTATGTATCTTACCTGTATATTTTTCTGTTTGGCTGGACTTGGCCACTTCGCCCATTCAAGAACATCCCCTATCCTACTTACAGCATACTAACTTTCTCTGCTGCTCCATTCTGTCATTGGAGCCAGAAGGTCTAAACCCAGTGAGCTTCATCTTGGATGGTGTGGCAGCTTATATGGAGTTAACCTCTCTTCGGCTTCATGATTGGCCACTTATGCCCAAGCACCACCTCATGGAAGTTCACTTGGGCTATACAATCACTTCCCACAATTGAAAGCACTCTATGTTTCAATATTTTTATTGAAAGCACTCTATGAATGGAGGATGGGTGTATGAATGAAAGGTTCTCCTCCATTCATAGACCCTGAAGAGGGTCACAGACGGGTTGGATGCCACCTGGACCTTAGACGAGGGATTGTTCTCTACATACTCTGGTATTTTGGACTACTTACCAAGGGAGAGAAGTCAGATCTTGGTGCAAGAAAACACTGCGACTGCTCTCAAAGAATGAAGATTTATCTGGCTGTCCTCTCTCTATTATCATCCATTTTGGAAGTCACTTTCATTGGACCTATTGCTGATTTAGTATGCTGTCTTCCTATTTTAATTCTTTGGGTTTCCTGCTCCCCTAAACCCTGTCTCCAGCTTTAGAAATTTAAAAAAAAGAAAAACCCTGAGAAAAACTATGCATCAAAAAAGGAAAAAAGGGGCAGCAGACTGGTAAGGAATAGTCCGGTCACCATAGAAAACCAGCATAGTAGTGGTTTTTATAACATTATTTCAATTAGGAGAACAGATAGCTGATTTAGACTGGCTCACACCAGCTCCATAATGTGAGGGGTCCTGTTAGGAAAAATACATTGCCATTCCGATTAGACATTATAAAAAGCCCATAAGACCTAGTGCACCTTCAATACTTATATTGTTTGTTAACCCAAAAAAACAAAACAAATTATTCTGCTCCTTTAAAGCATGTTATATGACACAGTGCTTGTCCTGTGTCATTTGGCCCCCACCTGGCTGATCCTGCCAGTTTCTGCACTCCCCTCTGTAAACTGACCACAGTGTATCATGGCTGCTGAGACCAGACACCGTGGTGAGTCTGCTATCCTCCTCCCTCCTCCCCCTCCCCTCTCTGCTCGAGACATTGCTGCCCCTCCCCCCTCCTGCTGCTTGCATAACACTAACCTTTAGACACAATCAGCACTGCCTCCTATTGCAGTGTCCTCCTCTGTGAATGATTTCTAAATATAAATGCTGCAAATACCTCATTACACAGCCGACATTGCGATCACATGACCAACCAGCTCTCTCCTCCTCCCCTCCAGACTGACGTCAGCAGAGGAATCTCAGACCCTCCCGCTTCATCTCTCAGAGAAAGAAAAGAGAGAGCTGGTTGGTCATGTGGTCCTAATCTCCGCTGTGAAATGAGGTATTTGCAGCATTTATATTTATAAATCACACACAGCGGGGGATACTACAATAGGAGGCAGTGCTGATGGTGTATACAGGTTAGAGTGTAAGGAGCTCTGTGTAACAGTAATACCCCAAGCTTATACCAGGTAACATCCTCCGGCCACCACCAAGCATCTTCCCAACCATGAATCAGGGTCTAGGTACCCCCCAACTAGCAGGAAACTTACCATGTAAAAAAGTATAAATAAAAGAAAGGAAAAACTGGAAAAATACTATAGACAAAAGATGTAAAAAAATAGGAGGGTGAAAAGAGAGAATAGCAGGTCTAAGTAGAGAAAGGAAAAAAAAGTGGTTCTGACCTGGGGTCTGTCTCTCTCAAGCCTAGAAGTCAACTTCTTGTGTCTGGTACCTGCAAGTAATTAAGCCAGGGGGACCACATTTTTTCAAACCGTAATTGTTTGTCCCGCAAGACACTCACAATCTTTTTAGTTCAGCATGATCCTAAGTAAGTTTTTCTTTTCACCAGGGCGAAATCGATAACCGAACCTTTCCATGCAGTTGCAATCACGATTTTGGCCACTAAAAACATGAAATAAATTAAAATATGTGTTTGTCTTGGGACATTCTCAACTGGCTTATTTAACAGGGCTTATACCCGTGCCTTTAGTAATATTTACTATAGTAACTGAGTAAATAAAAGAGTGTAGTCTCATCCAAAATTGACCAACTTTAGTCCACCATGACTGCAAGGTTGTGTCTGTCTGGTGTAACTGACATTTTTGATGGAAAGCTTGATCTGTGTAAATGTGAGAACAATATAAAAACTACACTCCTTTGGCCTCTGTGATTTTGCTTTATCCTGGTTCTCCTCCTACCTATCTCAGCACACTTTCAGTGTCACTTACAACTCCATTTCCTCTGCTCCTCTTCCTCTTTTTGTTGGGGTACCCCAAGGCTCCGTCCTTGGGCCCCTCCTATTCTCACTCTATACCTCTTCCCTGGCCTAGTTGTTAACCTCCTATGGCTTCCAACTCCACCTCTACGCCGATGACACCCAGATCTATCTCTCCACTCCTCAACTCACCCCCTTGATCTCCTCACGGATTTCAACTTTACTGAATGACATATCGGTATGGGTCTCACACTACTTTCTCAAACTCAATCTTTCTAAAACTGAGTTTGTTATATTTCCTCCTTCCCGGTCTTCCCCCAATGACTTTACTATTAAGATCAACAGCACAACCATTGGTCCCTCCGCACATGCCAGGGTGCTGGGTGTAATCCTTGACTCTGACCTCTCCTTCAGCCACCACATCCCATTGCTGGCTAAATCCTGCCTTAACCTCCGCAACATCTCCAGAATTCAACCCTTCCTGACTAATGACACCACAAAGCAACTTATTCACTCCTTGATTATTTCCCACCTTGACAACTGCAATTCTCTCCTTAATGGCCTACCCTTAAGCAGGCTATCCCCCCTTCAGTCTATTATGAATGCTGCTGCTATACACCTCACTAACCGATCCATGACTGCTGCCCCTCTCTGCCAATCCCTTCACTTGCTTCCCCTACCCCACCGTATAAAATTCAAAATGCTAACCATAACATACAAGGCCATCCACAACATCGCCCCCAGCTACATCACCAACCTCATCTGCAGATATTACCCAAATTGTCCCCTCCGCTCCTCCCAGGACCTCCTGCTCTCTAGCTCCCTTGTTACCTCCTCTCATGCTCGCCTTCAGGACTTCTCCAGAGCCTCTCCCATTCTCTGGAACTCCCTGCCCCAGTATGTCCGATCAGCGCCTAACCTGTCCACCGTTAGAAGATCCCTGAAAACTCACTTATTCAGGGAAGCCTATCCCACACCCACCTAACAACTGTCCCTGAGCCCCCCCATCAAATAATTCCCGGCATCTATTACCTTTTGTACCACCACCCCCTCCCTTTAGAATGTAAGCTCTACGAGCAGGGCCCTCCTGTCCCTTCTGTATTGAACTGTATTGTAATTGTGCTGTCCCCCCTCTACATTGTAAAGCGCTGCGTAAATTGGCGCTATATAAATTGTGTATTATAATAATAATAAAAATAGGCATATGCAGAAAAAAAAATCACGTATGAGGTTTTAACTACACACAGTTACCAGAATACAATAATTTTCACTATAGACCTTCTTTAACAGTTCTCCTATATAGGTAACATATGTTTAGTTCTCCGACATAGGTAACATATGTTTAGCAACCCATTAATAGCCTTTCCCAATGAATACTGTGACTGCAGGTCTCTCCCTATACAGCGCAACGCTTCTCATACATAATGAAATGATATCTGTATGTTTGCCAGTGGTGACCCCGCTAAGCTGTAGGCTCAGTGATTGGATTTCTGGTGATGATTTTGTCATTGGCGTCCCCTGAGTGAAACAGATAATCTGTTCTCGCATGCTGGTCAAAGGTGGACATTAAACTGTAAACAACTTTGAAAATGGATGCAAGAAATGTGAAGTGATATTGAGCGAAGAGCAAGCCCAGGATTTACACATCAAGGATTGCCTGGCAGCCTCACTGACGGGGGCGTTAGGCAGTGTGACGTTATTCAGTGATCAGCAATGCCGAAAGTTTTTCTGAATTATAAAAAGAAGTTTTAATTAAAGTATATATTACCCCACAAATTAACCATTTAAGGACCGAGCCTCTTTCTGAGATTTGTTGTTTACACAAGTTAAAAAACTGTTTTTTTTTGCTAGAAAAATACTTAGAACCCCCACACATTATACATTTTTTTTCTAACACCCTAGAGAATAAAATGCCAGGCGTTGCAATAGTTTCTGTTACACCGTATTTGCACAGCGGTCTTACAAGCACACTTTTTTGGAAAAAATACACTTTTTTGAATTAAAAAATAAGACAACAGTAAACTTAGCCCAATTTGTTTATACTGTGAAAGATAATGTTACGCAGAGTAAATTGAACAGAGTAAATTGAACACCCAACATGTCATGCTTCAAAATTGCGCCCGCTCGTGGAATGGCGACAAACTTTTACCAACACTTTTACCCAACTTTTACCCTTAAAAATCTCATAGGCGACGTTTAAACAATTCTACAGGTTGCATGTTTTGAGTTACAGAGGAGGACTAGGGCTAGAACTATTGCTCTTGCTCTACTGATCATGGCGATACCTCATGTGTGGTTTGAACACTGTTTTCATACGCGGGCTGGCTCTAGTCACGTATGCACTCGCTTCTGCACGCGAGCTCGCCGGGACGGGGCGCATTTCAATTTTTTTTTTCTTATTTATTTTACCTTTTATTTTTACACTGTTTAAAAAAAAAAAAAGTTGTGTCACTTTTATCCTATTACAAGGAATGTAAACATCCCTTGTAATAGACAAAAAGCATGACAGGACCTCTTAAATATGAGATCTGGGGTCAAAAAGACCTCAGATCTCATATTTACACTAAAATGCAGTTAAAAGAAAAAAAAGTCATTTAATAAAATACTAAAAAAAAAAAATGGCCCTTTAAGAGCTATGGGCAGAAGTGACATTTTGACGTTGCTTCCGCCCTGCAATGGTATGGAGACGGGTGGGGGCCATCTTCCCCTCACTCGTCTCCATGTCAGGCTAGGGAAAACATCTGATCGCCTCTGCCGCTGCCGACGGCTCCGGTAAGAGGCGGAGGTCACCGCAGCGGGAGGGGGGAATTTGTCGCAGAGACCACTTTTATCTGAAAGCGGATTGCCCACTGAAGAAGAGGATACCGAGGTTATGGCAGCTAGCTTCTGCCATAACAACGATATTCCTCTTCAAAGTACCCACGTATAACGACGGTGGGTGGTCCGGAAGTGGTTAAGATTCAATATATGTGTTTGTGTATACATATATTTCTTAGATATAGCGTTTAATATTTTTATTTATTCTGCTGCTGTAGGAAGTGTGACAATTAGCACTATGGTAGTGAGTCACACAGCCATTCGCATTGAAACGTGTTCCTACATGTTCTAACTTGCGCGCGCCTGGGTCGCAAACTTAGTTTTCATGGAGTAGTAGAAGAAATAACATGTGTGTGCATTGCGCTGTTGGCGGAAAATGAGTGATAGGAATTTGGAGCAATGGAATAACATCACATTTTGCATGAAAATTGGCAAAAGTGTGAGTGAAACTTTAGCTCTGATACAATAGGCTTATGGTGAACATTCAAAGAATAATTCATGTGTTTTGAATGGCACAGGTGTTTAAAGGAGGAAAAGGAAGATGTCCACAATGACACAAGAAATGGGCAGCCAAAGACGCAAAGGACGGATGCACTAGAGGGCAAACCCTTGTACGCTCATGCCTCAGGACGTCAGTGTTTGACAAAACGTGTCGGTTGGAGCAACATGCTGACGTCACTGCACTACGATAATCCCGGAAAGACGTGCTGTTACACAAAGTCGGCTGGCTTTTAACTTTTATGTGAGTTTAAAGTATTTTGCTGTAAGTGCAAGTTATTTAAATAAACGTTTAAAGGAATTTATGCTATGGCAAGTTTTATCTCCTTTTTTGGACCTTGCACGATTGAGTCTTTCCGAGTGGCGGATCTCCTTACTTCAATCTAAGTCCCTTTAGATCGATAGAGGCCCTGGCTGGGTTTTCAAGCCACAAGTGATATTTACCTCCCTTAACCCCTTCCCGCCGAGCGTACACAGATGTGCATACTCGGCTTTCGGGGGTTATACCGGGATGATGCCCGCAGCTGCAGGCATCATCCCTGTACTGTTTTTTAGAGCCGGTGATCAGCTTTCCAGGTATAACAAACGATGCGGCTAAAAGCCGCTCGGCTGTTATACCGGTGGAGCAGGAGGGGGCGCCCCCCCCCTGCCGCCTCCCGCCGCCTCCCGCCGCTCTTACCGGGTCTCCGGTTCCCCCGGGAGGCCCGATCACCAATCCGCCACCTCCGACAGCTAGGGACAGACTGGAACGAAGCCGTTAGTGGCTTCGTTCCAGCCTCCTAATTGTAAACACGGAAGCGACGTCATGACTTGGCTGCCAATAGCGCCGGTTTAAAAAAAATATACAGTATTCAGAATCACCGAAAATGGCGATCTGAATACTTTGAAGTGCAAAGGAGGGATCGGGGGTCTTTTAGACCCCCGATCCCTCCATAAAGAGTACCTGTCACAACCTATTACTGTCACAGGGGATGTTTACATTCCTTGTGAGAGCAATAAAAGTGATCAAACATTTTTTTTTTTTAACAAAATTTATTAATATGAAAATAAATAAAATAAATAAGAGAAATTTTTATTGTAAAGCGCCCCCGTTCCCCGCGAGCTCGCGCAGCAAAGAAAACGCATACGAAAGTCGCGCCCGCATATGTAAGCGGTGTTCAAATCACACATGTGAGGTATCACCGCGATCGTCAGAGTGGGAGCAATAATTCTAGCACTAAACCTTCTCTGTAACTCTAACCTGGTAACCGTAAAAAAAAATTAAAACGTCGCCTATGGAGATTTTTAGGTACCGTAGTTTGTCGCCATTCCACGAGTGTGTGCAATTATAAAGTGTGACATGTTTGGTATCTATTTACTCGGTGTAACATTATATTTAACATTATACAAAACAATTGGGCTAACCTTACTGTTTGTTCTTTTTTAAAGTCATGGAAGTGTACCTTTTCCCAAAAAGTTGCGTTTAAAACACCGCTGCACAAATACCGTGTGATATAATATATAGCAACAATCGCCATTTTATTCTCTAGATTCTCTGCTAAAAATATTTTTATATATATATATATAATGTTTGGGGGCTCTAAGTAATTTTCTAGCACAAAAAAATACGGATTTTAACTTGTAAACACCAAATGTCAAAAATAGGCTTAGTCATGAAAGGGATAATAGGAGTTCAGCATAAGCTGGTAAGCAGGCACTTTATAAGGTAGAGGCATTCACTAAGGATCACGTAATATAGGAAGGGAAGGGAAGAAAGCGCCAAACCGGCATAGTGTAGCACAATTTATTAAGTAAAATGCCATATAAAACAAATAGAGGGGGAGAGAGAGGATGACAGTCCACAGTGTATTGTAATGAGCTGAGAGCTGTGTGGTAGTCCTTGGTGGAGAAGAAAGGCAGCCGTGGTGGGGAGCAAGATGAGCATGGAGTCCATGCAGGGAGACCGGCGTCAGGCTGCCCTGTGTGGCCGTAATGGTATATCCAGAAATCGGATGTCTGCCCAAAGATGATGTGTCCAGCTGGAGTACAAGTGTATAGGACATGGGATGAAGAAGCTTAAGGAGGAACTCTGTACCTTGGGTACTGCACACATGTGGCTCATCTCCAAGTTGGGAGACCACCTTAATGTTTGACTTTTCACATGACTGCAGCTCCTGCCTGGTCCCCAAGCATTAATGAGCACTCCTTTGGGTGAAGAATTAGTCCATGTGCAATGGTTAGTGACACCCTTCAATGCAAAGAACCCACCCCGAGGCGGAACCTCTCATGTGACCCTTGCTTGGCGCCCAACAAGAGAGGAAAACATGGAGGACGTGAAGGACAACCTGTCTACCCTCCATACAAGCCTATTCAAGGTGTGGCAGCGGTTAATATGCAGAAAAGAGGAACTCCTGAAAACTGGGAAACCTGCATCCATTGACACACCTGAAGAAAAACATGCGTCATCTGTTGTAGCAAAAAATAGAACAGACTTAATCCCTGAGGAGCTCCTAGAGACATAACTTTGGGAGACCCCCTGAACCCCTTCCACAGGATGACTTTGTATGGCCCACAACATTGCCAGGTACAGCAAGTTCAAGTGGAGTGCAGCAGAGTGCCCCTTTAGCCTGGGTTCACACTGTGTCGCGCGACTTTGAACTCGGACCCTTGAGTAACTTCGGCACGATTTGCATGCAACTTCTTTAACAGAAGTCAATGCAAGTTGGGCCAAAATCGGACCAAAAGTAGTGCAGGAACCTTTTTCTAGGTCGGAACTCAAATCGCACTGATTAGAGCGGGGGTCCGACTGGGGTCCAACTTCTGATGAGACAAGTGCTCCAAAGTCGGAGCGATTGTTGCATCAGTGTGAACCGGTCCTTACTCTAAGATAAAGGCGTGGACTCCTTTAACTCCTTTTCCACAATCCTATGGGCTCCTGGACACACCCAGGAGAAACGATTTTCTGTGTTTCCCATCCTCAGCTCTTGAGAGAGCTTGCGCCTGATGAGGTAGAGGTTGTGGGGCATGCGATCTGGACAAACAGAGCATTAAATCCAGTACATATACCAAAAAATAGCAATGTGCATTGTCCACATGTAAAATATTGTTAGCCTTTTAGAAACTGTAACCTAAACAGCATAATACACATTAATTTCACTTTATACATATGCACATATGTTTTCTAAAATACAAGTCACAAGAGATTGTTGCCATTTGTGTTGGGGAGGAAATGGGCTGCCAAAAAAGTGGACCTTCAGTTTGCCATGGAAGGACCGCTTTCAAGTCTACGGAAAGTGTTGGTCTCAATGTAAAGTACTGGTGATCCTAGGCTTATTGATTATTTGATCCCTTCATTATAATTGTGCAGTGTACCTGACTCGTTCATGCATCAGGATCGGTTATTGATGTACATTATAACTAGCAACTTTCATTCATAAATGTGGTCACCAAAAACATTTTAAAACACGGTGAAGGTATAAAATGCAGAATTTAACATAAGCAAACACTACTGAAGGGTAAGCCGACAAGGTAAATGCTAGCAGCATCTCCATGTAAACAGTCAGCATGATATTTAATATAAAGTGAGGCATCGCAACTATTTTATTTCCCCTGTTGGGTTCTGGGGTGACAATGTCCCATGGTGAACTATGGGATAGGATGTACAGTAATCTCACATTTATGCGTAGTGGTAAGCCAAAGGAATTGGTTTGTTACCTCTAAGTTTATCTAAACCCAAGAACAAAAGCCTAATATATTGCAGCTTGTATCCAAGGAGGCTTGAATAAAGGAGGATGAATTAGTAGATTTAGACTGTAGCACCCCCCTAACTCCATAGGACCACATAGGGCTCCCCAGTGGTCAAGTGATCTGACATCTCAGCTCGTATAGGGGGTTCTGGAAAGAATGTATCTTAAAGTGACACCAGTCACTTTAAGATACATAAAGAGGTTATTAAATGCCATTAAATCATCACAGCATGGGCGTACCACTTTGAAGTCGGACCCCCTGTGCTTTTTCCCGCCACAGGTCTGCGGGCTGTGTGTCATTTACTGGACCCTTTCTTGTCTAAATGAAGAGTCAATGATGTGTACTGATCACTGACTCTGGCCATTCATGAATGACACGTAGTAAATTGTGTTTACTATGCTTCAGTTTGTGAATGAACAGGAAGCCCTGTACAGAGCTATTCCTGTCCATTTATTCTGTGCAGCTGAGGCTGCGGGGAAATAGATTGAGGGCTGTGTCCTCAATTACCTTTATCTATCTCAAAAGTAGAACATCAGAGGTCTGTTTAGACCCCTGATATTTCACCAAAGCCCCCCAATGGGGCTTGTAAAAAAAATGGTAAAAAATAAAATAAATAAATAACAATAAAAATTGTAGAAAAATAAATCAAATAAAAATAAAAAACTACTGGTGTTCCACCCCCCGAGCTCAGAGGGAAGATGGGTCAGGGGGGCACTTTATGGTTTCTTGCACTGGGGCCCTGAAGGTTCTAGTTACTTCACTGCATCACAGGACATCTAAAGACATGACAGACTCCAAGAAAAATCACACTCACAATCTTCACAGGTAAAGGAACTAAACCCACTTTTATCCCTTGCCGACCCTGTCGTCTTCTGCCGGGCTACTTAAAGGGTGTCGGGTTTTTGCTCAGTAGGTGCCTCTGGGCAGAGGGGAGGGAGGTCAGTGAACATGCATTACATCGCTTCCAAGTTTGGCTGTCAGCTAACACCCAAGCATCTAAACCCACCATAAAAATTTTGTGCCCACCCTTTGTATATGCACACAGATGAAAAGTAGGGATGGGTGAACAATTTGGCCCGAGCATAAGTTGGGGCCGAACTTTGGTTGTTCGAACATTCGGCGAACAACGAACATTATGCGGTGTTCGCGGCAAATTCGAAAGCCGCGGAACCCTGTTAAAGTCTATGGGACACTAACATGAAAAAACCCAAAGTGCTCATTTTAAAGGCTTATACGCAAGTTATTGTCATAAAAAGTGTTTGGGGACCTGAGTCCTGCCACCTAGCACTAAATTTTCACAGGATATTACTGTATTAGAAAACTTGCGCCTGTTACTTGTATAACTTGACCCGGGTCCTGCCCCAGGGCACACGTATCAACGTAAAAAAAGTTTTAAAAATGGCCGTTTTTTCGGGAGAAGTGATTTTAATAATACTTAAAGTAAAACAATAAAAATTAAATATTCCTTTAAATAACGTGCCTGGGGGTGTCTATAGTATGCCCGAAAAGTGGCACAGTTTTCCCTTGTTTAGAATAGTATCACAGCAAAATGACATTTCTAAAGGAAAAAAAGTAATTTAAAACTGATCGCGGCTGTAATAAATTGTCGGGTCTTGGCAATACAGATAAAACTCATTGAAAAAAAGCGGCATTGGTTCCCCCCCAGTCCATTACAAGGCCCATTGGGACTGGTATGAATATTAATGGGAACCCCAAACCAAAAATCAAAAAACAAATTGCATGGGGGGGTCCCCCCAAAATCCATACCAGGCTCTGCAGGACCCTGCGCCAAAATAAAAAAAAATGGCGTAGGGGTCCCCTCCAAAATCCATACCAGACCCTTATCCGAGCATGCAACCTGGCAGGCCGCAGGAAAAGAGGGGGGGATGAAAGAGCGCCTCCCCTGAACCGTATCAGGCCACATGCCCTCAACATGGGGAGGATGCTTTGGGGTCCCCCTCAAAGCATCTTGTCCCCATGTTAATGGAGGCAAGGGCCTCATCCCCACAACCCTTGCCCGGTGGTTGTGGGGGTCTATAGGCGGGGGGCTTATCAGAATCTGGAAGCCCCCTTTGACAAGGGGACCCCCAGATCCCGGCCTCCCCCCCCTATGTGAATAGGTAATAGGTACATTGTACTCTAGCATTTCACAAAAAAAGTGTCAAAAATAGTAAAAAAGACAGGAGACACTTTGGAACAAGTCCTTTATTAAAAAAATTAAAATGCCAAGCGATGTAGATCCATCTCACGTCGCTCGATGAGCCGAAAAAAGAAATAAAAAAAAGCCTCAACAGCTCCGCCTCTATGGGAGTCTCCCGCCGAGTGAGTTTTTTAAAATTCTTTAATAAAGGACTTGTCTCAAAGTGTCTCCTGTCTTTTTTACTATTTTTGACACTTTTTTGTGAAATGGTAGGGGTACAATGTACCCGTTACCAATTCACCTAGGGGGAGGCTGGGATCTGGGGGTCCCCTTGTTAAAGGGGGCTTCCAGATTCCAATAAGCCCCCCCGCCCGCAGACCCCCACAACCACCAGGCAAGGGTTGTGGGGATGAAGCCCTTGTCCCCATCAACATGGGGACAAGGTGTTTTGGGGGGCTACCCCAAAGCACCCTCCCAATGTTGAGGGCATGTGGCCTGGTACGGTTCAGGGGGGGGCGCTTTCTCGTCCCCCTCTTTTCCTGCAGCCTGCCAGGTTGCGTGCTCGGATAAGGGTCTGGTATGGATTTTTGGGGGGACGCCATGCCGTTTTTTTTTTAATTTTGGCGCGGGGTTCTCCTTAAAATCCATACCAGACCTGAAGGGTCTGGTATAGATTTTGAGGGGGGTCCCACGCCATTTTTTTTTATTTTGGCCGGGGTTCCCCTTAATATATATATACCAGACCTGAAGGGCCTGGTATGGAATTTAGGGGGACCCCCACGTCATTTTTTTTTTAAATTTTGGTTTGGGGTTCCCCTGTGGGGAATTCCCATGCCGTTTTTATCAATGAACTTTTATGTGTATTGTCGGACCGGCAATTCATTAATAGCCGCGAGTAGTTTTAAATGACTTTTTTTCCTTTGAAATGTCATTTTGTTGTCAGACTGTTCTAAACACGGGGAAACATGCCCCCCTTTTACAGGCATACTATAGACACCCCCAGGTACAAAATTTAAAGGGATATTACACTTTTATTGTTTCACTTTAAGCAATATTAAAATCACTGCTCCCGAAAAAACGTCCGTTTTTAAAACTTTTTTTGCATTGATCCATGTCCCCTGGGGCAGGACCCAGGTCCCCAAATACTTTTTATGACAATACCATGAATATAAGCCTTTAAAATTTGCACTTTTGATTTCTCCCATAGACTTTTAAAGGGTGTTCTGCGGCATTCAAATTTGCCGCGAACACCCCAAATTGTTCGCTGTTCGGCGAACTGGCGAACAACCAATGTTCGAGTCGAACATGAGTTCGACTCGAACTCGAAGCTCATCCCTACTGCTCACTGATTAGTTGCTAGAGGTTACAGCACATGATTTATGCTTGTTGATTGGTTGCTAGAGATTACTGTACATCAATACTTCTCAATGATTGGTTGCTAGAGGTTACTGCACATCATTACTGATTGGTTGCTAGAGGTTACAGCACATCATCTCCTCACTGCCTGCACACCATGGACTGAGGAGGTAAGGGGACCCATTAATAGACTGAAAACTCCTAGGGATCCTAGGACTCCTGTGATCAGTGGCAGTGCTGGGGGGAGGGGTGGGTGTGATCAATTTCCAGCATGCCCCTTTATCGCCCCAGTGGCAGCATTCCGTATAGGTGATGGTGGATATGACCTCAGAGGGGCATGATATACATATGAATACTGCCTTATTTACATATGAATGCTGCTAGTCCGCCGCTATTTACATATGAATGCAGCCGCTATTTACATATTAATGCTGGTATTTACATGTAAACACAGGGTCTGCAGGTGAGTCATCTGTACACAATAGGGCAGAGCTGGGCAGCATTAGTAACAGAACTTCACACTGAGATATCAGAACACAGCACTGGACTAAAACCTCAAGGGATGATGGAATTTAAACTGGGATAGTTGGCAAGTATGGGGCAGCTGCTTTGGGCCCCACAATAATGACAGGGCCCAGGTCAGCTGACCCTTTTGCCCTGCCGTAAAGACGGCCCTGCTTACTGGGTTAGGCTCCAGGACAGCAGATTGGCAAGCCATGTAAGCCATGTGCCAAAAGTAAAATGCAAATTATTGCCCAGCAGAGACCCTGACCACCATGAATGTTGTTCCTAGTTGTGGATAAATAAAATTTATAAGAGTACAGTACTGAAATAATCTAGACCCTTATCCTTAAAGACTGGGGTAGCTGAAAGGAAATGATAATCGTGACTGGAAACTAGTAAACCAGTAAGGGACACATAGCATTGTCACAAAGGATAAAATTCCCCATCCATGTAAGTATTTAAAGAGACTAAGTGTAATCCAGGATGTGGTTCAATGGCACATACTATTAGTAAGGCACAAAAATGGGAAATGGCGAAACAGGTGATATTCAGTTGGAAAACTCACATGGCACCGAATCAATCAGCCGCTCCTCCTGATCTGAAGTTGCATGTGGTCGGAGACTGTCTGTAATGGCGGAATAGCGTCTTCCACCTTACTCAGCCTAGTCTCAGAGGTCTTGACTCGCTCCCGGAGTTTCTGGAGTTTCTGGCGAATAAGTGATATATCCACTTTTACCTCTTCAATATTCGCAGTCAGCGTTGTTTGGCAGGACAAACTTGGCTCTAGCACCTTGGCAGTGTCACTTTCCACCGAGTCCATCTCTCCCGCTGCAGCGCCACCATCTTCCCCAGGGGTATCCTTGTCTTGTTGATGAAAACGGTCCAATTTAGCCCTGGTGACCATGTTTTCTTTGGGTGGGGACATGTTGAGGCAGGATGAGGGATAGAAGATAGATAGTAGAACAAGCTCGAACAGGAGATCGTAGGGTCACAGGATTAGCAGAACAGGAGAGTTAGCAAGCGGAGCTCTGTACACCAGTGTCCTACTCCATGCTGTGTCATGTCAGACAGGGCCACCATATTTCCTCTGATCATGAATCTGTACAAGATTAATATTACACCTTTCCATCCACTCCAGAAGGGAAGCCGTCAGCTCACCTGAGGCCAGGTGACAGATGCACACTGCTAAGATTGTGGACCCTTTGGCTGAATGCTGTGGATGGAGCTCTGGGTGGTTCAATAAAGCAACTCCACCTGAACACCAACACTGACAAAAACAGGAAACTATAGCGTAAGATTTAACAGGGCGTGGAATCTAAGAGCCAGCAGGTTTTCACCAGAGCGTCTGATGGTGAGGATGGATTTGGCTGCAGCTGACTCCAGGCCGTGGCCCCCCGGGGTCTCTCAGCTCATGTTAACGGACTGACTCTGGTTGACAAAGCAGAAGCAGCAGTTCAGGGTTAAACACAGGATAGTTAGGAGAACAAGCCAAGGTCAGGGGAACTAGCAGACAGGGATGGTCAGGAAGGCACGCCAAGGTCGGGGTCACTAGCAGACAGGAATGGTCAGAAGGACATGCCAAGGTCGGTACATGGAAGTCCGAGATAAACATACAGCAGGAGGCCACACCAGAAGCCTAATCATAACTTTGCTTGGCAAAGCTGGCTTGCAGTGCGCAGGGTTAAATAGTGTTTCCCGTTGAGAGGCTGGGGTGGAGCCATGCTGAGACCTCATACTTAAACGCCCAGGTGTGGGGGCACAGACCCAAAGCTGAGACATAGACCTGAGAGGTAACCAGATAGTCAGAGCATAAAACATCACTGCAGATTCACGACAGAAGCTTTATTGTCCTTATTCATAGAATTATTCCAAGCCTTGTCCAGGTGACAGATGCACCCCGTTGGGGGTCTGGAGTGCACCACAAGGTAGTGGACCCTATGGCTGACTGCTGCAGATGGAGCTCTAGGATATACAGGAGAGCAGGTACTCTGTAGTACCTACACGGATGACACTGGGAGCTAGAGCATGGGATTTTCCAGGGCGCGGAATCTAAGAGCCAGCGGGTGTTCACCAGAGGCCCCTAGTGGTGGCGATGGATTTAGCTGTAGTCTGGCTCCAGGTCGCGACCCTTAGGGCCTCCCAGCTCAAGCTCACGGTAGACTACAGGTAGGTACAGTGGAAACAGCAGACTGCGACAACAAAGGATAGTCAGAAGATAGCCAAAGGTCAGGGCAGCAAGCAGGTAAGTATAGTCGGGAGATAGCCAAAGGTCGGGGTAACAAGCAGGTAAGGATAGTCAAGAACAAGCCAAGATCGGTAACTAGAATCAGACGTAGAAGACACAGCAAGTAACACACGAAAGCCAAACACACAATATTGATCAGCAGAGCTGGCTTGCAGTACACAGGTTAATATAGAGTTCCCTTATAGCGGCTGGGGTGGAGCCATGCTTTCAGGAGAGATTACTTAAGCAGCCAGGTTAGAGTGGCTGGCCTCTTAAGCAGAACACATGGAGAGGTAAGCTGACAGACAAACATTACTGCATACCTATGACACAGTCCTCCCTAGTCCTCTTCAAAAGCCTTTGTCCTAGTTGGGTCTGTGTGTGACATAAAAATTGCAACAACCATTGTTTTATTCTCCAGGGCCTTTGCTTTTAGAAAAATATATACTTTTTGGGGGTTCTAAGTAATTTTGAAGGAAAAAATGCAGATTTTTACATCTGTGTGAGAAATGTCAGAATTGGCCTGGACTAGAAGTGGTTAAATAACGTACATTTTGGGGGGCGTGGCCTGGCTATGGAGGAGTGAGGACGTGCTGAGCCCGAGCTCCGTCCGGTCCGCAGCTAAATAAGCAGCTACAGGGGTGATTATCCCCCGATTTCCGCACAGGGCATGTCACAGCGGCGGCGGGCTTCTTCCCAGCCGAAAAGAGCTCACCCCAACGGCCAAGGATCGCTGGATTCTTTCCTCTCTGACACCCCACGCCAGCAGAGGGGGAAATCCAAGATGGCGCCGGAACGAACGGCCACGCTGCAGCAGGAAATTCAGATAGCGCCCCCAGCACTGTCTCCTATCTCCTCTCCCAGGCTGGTAAGCGACTCCATCCCCCCTGCATCCCCCCGCTCCACATCGCCACAGGACAGGGGCACAAACCTGGCAGATTTGACGGAGGACAGGGATATTAGGCAGCACCTATGGTCTCTCCCCACTAAAGAAGACCTAGAGCGCTTTACCAGCAGGATTGAGAGGGCCTTCAGGCAAGACATTGAACAACTGCAAACAGATACCACTGAACTGGGTCACAGGGTAGAGACTCTGGAGCAGAAATTTGATGACTCTGTACCCGCCATCGCTCAGCTCAGAGAACAGACTGTCACCCATAGTCACCAGATTGAGGCCCTTCTGTGTCAGTTAGACGACATGGAGAACCGCAGCAGGCGAGCGAATATTCGCATACGAGGCCTTCCTGAAGCTACTGCACCTAAGGACATTGTTCCCACCTTGCAGGGAGTGTTCCGCGAGATCCTGAGTTTGCCTCCATCGGTGCCGATTGAGATAGACAGAGCGCACAGGGCACTTCGGCCCCCATCAGAAGACCCCGACAACCCCAGGGATGTGATCTGCAAGCTGCACAAATTTACACTAAAGGACCGTATAATGCAAAAGATGCGTAACAGACCAGTCTTTGACTTTGATGGAGCTCAACTGTCCTTTTACCAGGACCTCTCACGGCGTACCCTAATGCAGCGGCGAGCCCTACGCCCACTCCTAACGGAAATTCAAGCAGCAGGCCTCACATACCGCTGGGGCTTCCCATTCAGCCTACAGGCTTCCAAAAATGGCCGTTGGGCTATACTACGCACAAAGGATGACCTCCCCCGCTTCTTACATACCTTGGAGCTTAATCCAGTGGATTTCCCGGACTGGCGCACCACTCCGGACATCCAGATGCCCCAGCTACCTCAGCCATGGATCCAGGCGGCAGGAAACAGGCGCTCCCGAGGTCGTAACAGGCAAACAGAGGGCCCACGTCCGGGCACCTCTACAACCAGTGACTGAACAAGCTACTGACGCCCTTGTTGCCCTTACTAATTTTCTGGACGCGATCCCCTCTTCATCATAGGTGCCCCCATGAGGACACTGGGCCCAACGGACGCACTGCTGTCTTATCCTACTTCCACTTGCAGGACGTTGCACACGAGGCCCTATGCACTACTTCCCAATTCTAAGTACCATTGGACGCCATGATGGACTGGGGGGGTCCGCGGCCCAACTCCTAGCCTGGCTGTCTGGTTTCCTCCCCACCGGTTTTTTTTCTTTTTTGCACTTTTTTGGGAGTTCGAGTTACATAATCCCCTTTCTCCTTTTGGTGACATGTACTGTTTTTTGGTTTTTTTTGTCCCCTTTTTTTTGTTGTTTTTTCCCCCCACCCTGTTTCTGTGTCATAATGGACTGGACGGACGGAAGGGCTAACCGTCCCCTTGGTGGTCACCCACGTACCCCACCTAGGCCTCACCTTACTAGGTGACAGTCCCTTGTGGGACTCCGAGTTTTCACCCGGGTGGTTTTTGGGTTGATGCCCCCCTCCCGGGTGAGCTCTATAGTTTCTTACTGTTTTCATCCGTATCCCTCTCCCTCCTTTCCCTCCTCTACCCTACCTACTCTCTCCACTAACCCCCTCTAAAAACCCCCCCTCCCTATCTACCCCCCCCCTTAACCCCCCCCCCCCCCTTCCACCACCTCCCCCCTATATCATTCTGTGTCTGATATTATTCTCCAGAGCTAACGGTTATTGCTTTGATCTTCAGGTCGCCTTCTGACTGACTGAACCATGCACGGAGGACCCAGAGGGGGTGCGACCGGTCAACTATCATCCAGGTCAGGTGCGCCGTCACTAAAGGTACTGTCCTATAATGTTAGGGGGCTCTGCTCTCCACACAAGCGCAACAGGCTTTGGCAGGAACTAAAGAGGCTGGGGGCCCAGGTGGTTTTCCTGCAGGAGACTCACTTTAGGGAACAGTCCCTCTCAAAGATACCTACACACTTATACACCCAGTGGTTCTTTAGCAACTCTCCGGTGGCCAAGTCACGGGGTACAGCCATTGCATTCCATAGGTCTTGCCCATTCCAACTCTCAGAGAGCCGAGTCGACCCGCAGGGTAGATACGTCTTTGTGAAGGGGGTCTTGGCCAACAAAAAATTCACATTTGCGACTCTCTACGCACCCAATGCCCAACAACTCTCCTTTATTGACTCTGTGTTAGACAAGCTGAACGAATTCAGGGAGGGGTACCTCATTCTTGGAGGGGACTTTAATGTGAGCCCAGACGCACTCGTTGACACATCCCGAGGCCGCCCCACTCACTCCCAAGCCTTCCTCAAGCATTTTCGCAAGTCACTGCAGAACAGCTTCCTTATAGACACGTGGAGAGCTCTTCACGCGTCAGAGAGGGACTACAGCTACTACTCGGGGGTGCACGATGTGTACACGCGCATTGATCTAATGTGTGTGGACCACGACACCCTTGAGCTGTTGCAGTCAGCTGAAATAGGCAATATCACTATTTCAGATCACGCCCCAGTGTGGGCCGTGCTGCGAATCCCAGACGAAACGCGGAGGGCCTGGTCCTGGAGGCTCAATGAAAACCTCCTAGACGATGCTTCGGTAGTGGCTAGGATCTCTGAGACCATTACACATTATTTCACAGAGAACGTGTCTGAGGATATGGCAGACGGAGTGGTGTGGGAAAGCCATAAGGCGGTACTCAGGGGGGAACTGATCTCCCTAGGCTCTAAACTTAAAAAGGAAAGGCAGATAGACTTCCAGAGGGTACTGATGGCTTTACAGGAAGAACAACTTAAACACAAACGCCAGGGAGACGTTCAAGCCCGTGATCGGTTGATCGAACTGAGGGAACTTTTTTCACGCCTCCTTGACCGCCGAGCGCGCAGACAACTACGCTACCTTTCACATAAATACTACGAACAGGGAAATAAGTGTGGTAGAATGCTCGCTAGAGCGCTCCGGCAGAGAAGACTGACAGCTCACGTGCACTCTCTCCGGTCCCCTGACGGTACAGCCACATTACACTCCTCCGGGATTGCCTCCATCTTTAAAGATTATTATGCGGACTTATATCACCTAGATAAGGAGATTTCCCACTCAGGGCGGACAGCGAAAATGAAAGCTATTAGTGACTACCTCGCCTCAGCCGGACTTCCCTCCCTGACACCCGAACAGCAGCTAGACCTTGACGCCCCCGTCTCCCCTCAGGAGATCATCTCGACAGTGAAGGCCTTACCTAATGGGAAGAGCCCTGGCCCGGATGGATACTCCAAAGCGTACTATGTAAAATTTCTCCCTCTGCTACAAAATCATATGTGCAGGTATTTTAATTCTTTAGCCACAAATCACCAGATCCCCCCTGAGGCATTACTGGCCCACATCACCGTAATCCCGAAGGAAGGCAAGGACCCTACCCTCCCACAAAGCTATCGACCAATATCACTTCTTAACGTCGATGTAAACATTTTTGCTAAGATCATGGCAAATCGACTTAAATATGTCTTGCCCTCCTTTATCCACCCCGATCAAACGGGATTTATCCCAGGTAGAGAAGCTAGGGATAACTCCATCCGGGCCATGCAGCTTATACAATGGGCATGTTCCCATAGGAATTCCACCCCATACCTTATTCTGTCCACGGATGCCGAAAAGGCTTTTGACAGAATAGATTGGTCATACCTTAAGGCGGTGCTGGAGGCTTGGGGACTAGGCCCCCATATGCTTAGATGGATCATGGCACTTTACGCGACCCCCAGTGCGAAGGTCAAGGTAAACGGCCACTTATCCCTGGGGTTCCCCATACGGAATGGCACGAGGCAGGGGTGCCCCCTCTCCCCCCTCTTGTTCGCTCTGGCTATGGAGCCACTGCTTCGAACAATACGGGCGAGTGCTGACATCAGAGGGGTGACGGTGGGGTCAACGGAACACAAACTGTCAGCCTATGCAGACGACGTGCTCTTTCATTTGACCCAGCCCTTGGTGTCACTGCCAAACCTTATGAGGGAACTAAAAACTTTTGGTCAGGTGTCCAATTTTAAAATCAATTTTTCGAAATCTGAAATCCTGCCCATCACTATCCCTGCGAAGATGGCTAATGACTTACAACAAGCTTTCCCATTTAGTTGGGCTACAACATCAATTAAGTACCTGGGTATACAACTTACCAATAGCTTTGACAATATTTACTCGGCCAATTTTCCCACCCTTTTGAGCATGGTGCGTAGAGACTTACAGAATTGGGCCAAGACCTCCTTCACGTGGCTGGGCAAACTTAGCATACTCAAGATGAACATCCTTCCAAGGGTGCTCTTTTATTTACAAATGCTGCCAGTCCCTCTCCCCAGGAGCTTCTTTACACAGCTTCAAAGCCTAATGATTAATTTCATCTGGCATGGTAAAAGGCCAAGACTGGCTGCGTCTTTACTACAGAAGACCAAGGAAATGGGAGGCCTGGGCCTCCCGGATATAAGGCGATACTACAGAGCCATTGCGATCCAACATATCCTCAACTGGCGGCATCATGGGGGTTCAAAAATATGGGTCTCCTTGGAGAAGAGCTTGGCAGGCCGGGACTTGTCCTACGGGCCTTGGCTGCCTCGTGAATACAGAGGACTCTCACAAACGTCCTCCCCGCTAACTACTCATATCCTGCGGGTCTGGGATCGCACGAATGCTTTGTACGCCTTGGTGCCCCCGGGCTCCCCACTGGCACCGCTGGGGGGATTCAGGTGGTTTCCTCCTGGGGAGCAAAGGACCTTTTTCGGTACATGGGTCACAGACGGTAATTATAGCTGCGGCAAATTTGTAGATAAGGGTAGTCTGATACCCCTAGATGCCTTGAGGACTAGCTATGGCAGATTCCCCATGGATTGGTGGAGACACCAGCAACTACAACATTTCATTGCAACAGAGGGGGCTTCGATGAGAGGGCTAGACACCATTACCACACTAGAAAGATTCTTTATAGAAGAAGAACCAACTCCCCATCTGATCTCTGAGTTATATAGGCTACTGGGTTCAGTTTCCGCTGCTTGCAAGCCGGCTTTCATAAGAGAATGGGAGCGGGACTTAGGGATAGAGTTCTCGCCAGAACAGCGCCTACACATGTATAAATTAGCACATTCTAGCTCCGCAGAGTCCAGAACGCAGGAAACTAACTACAAGCTTCTAACCCGTTGGTACCGGGTACCTGCCGTCGTAGCACGTATTTACCCCTCGGTTTCTGACCGCTGCTGGCGTGATTGCGGTCAGAAAGGCACCCTCCTTCATGTGTGGTGGGAATGCCCAGTGATTAGGCCGTTCTGGAGAGAAGTACAGGCTACCATTAAAAATGCTCTGCAGATTGAGATCCCGTTCTCCCCGGAGCATTTTCTCTTGCACCTCCCCGCCCTCCCTCTGAGCCATTACAAAAAAAGCGCCCTCCCTCATCTATTAAACGCTGCTAAAAGGCTGGTACCTCTCCACTGGAAGAGTCCACGGATTCCTACCTTAAAAGAATGGTTACAGAAGGTGGAAGATATCAGAGAGGCGGAGGAGTGGGTGGCGAGGTGCAAGAATAAGAGTGAGCGCTTTGATAGTATCTGGGCCCAGTGGCGGAGATTCACCATTGACACTAACCCTGTGTCCTCTAGCCTGGAAGTTGTGCTGTTGGAGTTAGCGGAGCCCTCCCTGAAGCTAAGGAGGCCCGTATGTGGTGACGTGCGTACCTGAATGACATGTCTCACTGCCCCACTGATTGCACCGGGTGTTGACCTTTTCTTTCCTTATGCATGGTTCACAAGGTCCACAGTTGAAGGCTGATATGTGACGCTAGGCGTCTTTGGTTTTCCCCCCTTCTCTTGCTTTTTTTTTTTTTTATTTAAAGGCAAGTTTTGTATCTCCCTTATTAAATGTTATAGAGTCATTACCGGGGCAGACCTATGGGACAGGGGCTCCGCCTGGCGACACAGGCACCTTTCAAAGGCATTGACCCCGGGGGATGCCCGTGGGGCGCCTCCCTCTTGGTGGAGGTTAGTTGGAGGCTTATGGCCCCCCTCCCGAGGGACCCGCCCAGTGGGCATCTCGGGGGCCTTAAAGCAGGGACGAGACCCCCCCCCTCCAATACAGAGTGGAGGGCTTTTGTGACGGGTCCGGCCAAGAAGTTGCCATGGCGAGACCCCCCCCTGGGAATCATTTTGACTGTTTCACAGTGCAATACAGTTTGGAGAAGTTTTAATCCCTCATCCCCTTTCCCCCCCTTCCCTTACCCCTCCAATTTTTACTTTGTCTTGTGATTTGTTTGGCAACTTGTTATTGCCTGGTACGTCCAGGTCTGCACTGTAAGAATTGCACTGTATTGTGGTAAGATTGACCATAGACTACATGTTTGTATGTTCCTTTTAATACATAAAATAAAAATAAAGATTATATATAAAAAAAAAAAATAACGTACATTTTTATTTGGCGTGAAAATAGCCGTCATAACGATTACAAAGTGCAGAAGCCAAATTTTAGATTCTGGGCCCTCACACTAGACAGGAAAATGTCCTCAATTAATATGAATTGAATAAATAAACAGTGACAGACGCGGACCACTGTTGACTCGTTCAATACAGCAATCAGTCCTGAGTGGCCGGAGCGGCGGGGTGGGTAGTGGGAGGCCGGGGCTCTCTGAGGGGAAATAGAAAATGCCGGTTAGAGTTGGCGCTTTTTCTAGTCAGATTAGAAATAAATTCAAGGAAAATCCTTGGGAACTGTTTCACTTATCTAGAGCTTATATGTACTAAGAACACAATCCTGTCTACTTTCATTGTATACCTGTACTTTGTAAACAGGTCTTATGCTCTGGACCAAATTGTTACCATGGCAACATGCCGCACCAGAATAGCATACGGTGACTAAATGTGAACGTTAAAAAAAGAAGAAAAAGGGAGATGAAACCATAAAAAATAAAGTAAAGCCTAACTCTGTGAAAATTTTTCTTTTCTTTCTATTGGGTTTGGGGAAGATTATGGGGCGTACACATGGTCGGACTTTTCGTCTACAAAAGTTCAACGGACGCCGACGGACTAAAGCTAGCTGGTAATCCGATCGTGTGTGGGCTTCTCCGGACTTTCAGCTGACTTTTTCAGCCTCAAATCCGACGGACTTTAGATTTGAAACATGCTTCAAATCTTTACGTCGTAACTACGACGGACCCCGAAATCAGCTCGTCTGTATGCTAGTCCGACAGACAAAAAAACAACGCATGCTCATAAGCAAAAACTAAACAGAAGCACTCGGTCTAGTAAAACTAGTGTTCGTATTGTAGGTAGCACATTCCTCACGCTGCAAAATCTGTGATCGTTGAATGCAGCGCATTTAATGTCTTCTTTACGAATGCTATAAAGAACGAAGATGTTTTACTGTTCATATTCAAACAGAGTTCTCCCAAACTGATTTCTGGATTCTTTTTCTCTTTGATCTCATGAATGATATGTTATGCTTTTTAAAAACAATGTTTCCATACTAATAATACTTTTTACACTTTTTTTTTTTTGGTGGAGTCATCTTTTCTTGTAATTTTTATCCAGATATTTATTTTATGATTGTTGTGGAACTTTTTTTCTGTTTATCTATAGATATATATATTTTTTTTGTGTTTGTAAAGTTACCACAGGGAACCCATTTTTATATTTTGTTGGTTTATTTTTTTGGTGTTTGTAAAGTTACCACAAAGAACCCATTTTTAATTTTTTTATTTATTTATTTTTTTATGTTTGTAAAGTTACCACAAAGAACCCTTTATTATTTTTGTTTTTGTAGTGATTTTTTATTTTTTGTATATAAAGTTAACCCAAAGAACCGTTTTTGGTTATGTATCTTTTTTTTTTTTAAAGACTTACCACTCGAACATTATTAACATTATTAATGTATTTTTGGTGTGCTAAGTAGCAGCCATAGGACTCTTCTGCTTCGGGGGGCTCCTTAAAAAACGGGTGGCCTCTTGCATGAGGCGCAGGGATGCCTCCTGTGTGACCGTCCCCTTCCTGGCCCTTTTTTTGGGAAGGCGGAGGGGAGGCACTTGGGATTCGGTCAGGCTCCTACTGGGCCCAGCCACCTCACTTGGCCCAGCCACCTCACTTGGCCCAGCCACCTCACTGGGACCAGCCACCTCCTGCTTGACACTGGGCCCAGCCTCCTCCAGGATGATGGTGCATCCGGCCTCCTCCAGGCTGTCCATGGGCCCGGTCTCCTCCTGCCTGCCACTTTCCACACATTCCTCCTGGATGGACTCATCCTGTGTATAAAAAAAGGACATAGTTTTAGTATATTTTTTTGGGTTCATCAATGACACACAATTTGCTTCTCATGACTAGCAAATTCAATGTGAATACATCTCTTTAATAAAAGAGTCTAATCAGACACCCTAATTTTTTCAAGCAGGTGCCAAACATATTTAGCCACTACTGTCAATCGATATGTATACACAATTTTGAGGGCAAAATTATTTTAGACAATTATAACATCCAGTTAACATCATTAATATTAGTACAGTAAATATTGGTTAAAATAATTTACCTGACTCCAGATGGTCATATCCGGTTCATCCAGGATGGAAGACCCAGCTTGCTCCTCATCAGCCTCTGCTGGGGTGGAGGGAAGGGTGGAGGGAAGGGTGGAGGGAAGGGTGGAGGGAAGGGTTGAAAGTGATGCCCTGGCTTCAGTCTGGTCATCAAGAAAACGGAGTTGATTGTAGTACCACAGCCTGGGTACATAAACATCATCTGCTGATGCTCCTGATCTCAGTGATTCCTGGATCTTCTTATGCTCCCTCTTATACATATTCCTCAAGACCCCAATTTTCTTGAGCAATGTCTCCATTGTTGCTTCCGGGATGGTCGCCTGGACAAAGGACAGAAGTCTCTCCAGCGTTGACTACCTCACATGCTTTGCATAATACTGAGGGTGTTTCACCTCCCACAAATTCCTCATCTCTCTATATTTAGAAATAAAAGCAGTAAGGAACTCTGGATCCTTAAATAGGGGATTCATAATGTCTGTAAAAGATAAAGTCACAAGACAAAAAACACTTATTAGGTTTCTGCTAAACCCTCATCATCTTCTCCCTATGTAGGCCTCATCAATCTGTCAAGCCATATAGGCCGCTTGCTACAAAGTCTTGACCAAAAAAATATAAATTTAAAATTACCTTCGTTTAGTTGAGTCCCGGTCCACTATCACCTACGCACAGAACGTACGTACGACACAATACGTAACAGCGCTTTATACACTGCACATGCGTAATACTACGCCTACTTGGCCCGCCCCTGACATTCTTTTTGTTTACGCATATAACCCGCCCTTGACTCTACGCACAGAACGTACGTACGACACGTGCACAAGGCCCCTCTTTATACACTACGCATGTGTGAAACTCCGCCTGCGTCGCCCGCCCCTGACGTTCAAATTTAACTCATGTTCTCCACCCCTTAATTCTACGCACAGAACGTACGTACGACACGTGCACAAGGCCCCTCTTTATACACTACGCATGTGTGAAACTTCGCCTGCGTCGCCCGCCCCTGACGTTCGATTTTAACTCATGTTCTCCGCCCATTTTTATTTACGGCGCGTAGTGGGGTGAATAATGGCGGAGACAAATCAGGTTTGTACTACCTCAGGTAGCGAAGAAAGCCCGGAGGCCTAGATTTAAGGCCTCCAATATGTCCTTTAAAGAGATGATGGAAATGGTGGCCATTCTTAAAAAAAAGGACTATGATGGGAAGTATGGGCCGTACGCCCGGCCAAATTTGCGCAAAGCCAAAATAATGGCGAAGGTGGTGAAAACTTTACAGGCTTATTTTGGGGTACAGCGCTCCAAGGATCAAATTAGAAAAAGATGGTCCGACCTCAAACTCAGGGAGCCGGATCCGTACAGACGGATCCGTAAAGTGCTGAAAAAAAGTAAGTACTTGTGTTTTCATCTTGTGTTGATTACCTCGTATACTGCTCCATGTGCTTTTCATTCCTATACGATTTTTTGCATCGTTTGAAACGATCTTTTAATAAACCTCGTTACATATCTATAGATATATAGATATGTATATATATATATATATATATATATATATGTATATGTATATATATGTATATATGTATATGTATATATGTATATGTATATATGTATATGTATATATATATATGTATATATGTATGTATATAGATATATAGGTAGATATAGATATAGATAGATATAGAAATTTATTTAATTGTTTTTTAATATTTAAATTAATATATATTTTTATATTTAGATTGTGTTTGATATTTAGATTTATATTTAGTTATAGATATAGAGAGAGAGAGATCAAAAGATTTTTAGCTATAGTTAGATATTGATATCTAGATATCGAGATATCTATCTATCTCGATATGTCTTTAGAAATTTAAATCTTTAAGTCAACTAGGAACTCTACACAAACAGACAATTTGTACACCACTTCACTACAAATGTTTGAAGATTACTATGTACTAAAATATCTGTGTGCTAAGTATATTAATTTTTTGCTTCACATAGGGGAAAAATCACTCAGCCAACAAGAAGAACACAGTCCCCCCCAAGCAAAAGAACATACTTGGGAAATCAGCCCAAGCCCCACTGAGGATGTGGAGGAAGGAGAGGTGGGCGACATGGGCACCCCACCAGGTGAGTGTCTGACACACCAGCTTACGGTAATCTATGCATGGCTGCCTTTTATTTTATGTAATTTTTCTACTCTATTTTAGGTGATCTGGTTGTGCTTGAGTCAAGCAACAGCGCCACCCCCGAGGATGTTCATGAAGTATGCGACATGGGCACCCCACCAGGTCAGTGTCTGAGACAGCAGCTTTATGGTAAGGTAAACTATGTATGTGTGCATATTTCTAAACACATCTTTTTTTTCATTCCACTTTAGGTCCAAGTGACTATTTCACTACAGACAGTGCCCAAAGGCTAATTGCTCAAATAATGGCCTGGAATGGGGAGATCGATCAAATGCGGAATCGGCTGGATCGTATGCAGCAGGAAATGAAGGACATGATTGATGTTTTGGGTCGAATCTAAATGACCTTTTTGAAACCCCAAAACATCGATCATGTCCTTCATTTCCTGGTTTGCTGACCCCATTCTGGGCCTTCTCTTTATTATTTTCTGTTAAATGATATACTTGTTTAACAACATTTAAAAAAGGAGGCCTGTTTTTAGAAAACACAAAAAAAAAAAAAAAAAAATACAAAGAAATCCAAAAAAAAAAAAAATACAAAAAATGTTTTTAAAAAAACCAAAAAAAAAAAAAAAAGGATTTTAAAAATAAAAATTTAAAAAAAATGTTTTTTTAAAAAAATAAAATAAATAAAAACGGATTTTAAAACCAAAAAACAACAAAAAAGTTTTTTACAAAAAAATAAAAAAAAAAACGGATTTTAAAAAACCAAAAAAAAAGGCCTGTTTGCTAAAATCAAAATGCCAAACAAATTTTATTTTTGATTATCTAAAAATCTTTAACTATAATTATATTATTCTAAATTTATTAATATATCATTATATTTTTGGCTAGGAACATTTTATACTAAATGCATAACTGAATAGATACCAAAGATTAAAAACATCTGCTTAGGAATTAAATAAATGTGTGGTTTGTTATTTCAATGCTCAGTATCAGTTTGTTTATAAATTGAAAAAAGTTGTTTACAGTGGCAATGGAGCTTATTTAGAAATTTACAAGGAAAATACAGTTGGCACTACAACTGCTCGACCATAACCTAGGAGAAAAGCCCAAAAGAAAGGCAAGCAATAAATATAATTCAAGATTTCATAAAGATTGTTTTTATTTTAAATCTTTAGATATCCTGGCCCATTGCAATGGCCCCCCTACCCATAAAATAATTAACATATTGCTGTCTAACTTGACGGGCACTTTGGGGGGCCAAGCCAGTACGGACAGTATCCAGGCCCGTAAGATTGTCACCGATAAGTCCGGCCTCAGGCCCAACTGGCACCATATAATTTGGAGAATGTTTGTGTAAAAAGTTGTGCAGGATGCAGCACGATAAAATGATAAAACATAAGTTTGTATTCCGCCAAATTAATGGAGGTTTGAAACAGGCGGAACTGGCTGGCCAGAATCCCAAACGCATTCTCAACCACTCTTCTAGCTCTGGCCAGTTGGAAATTAAAAACCCTCCTCTCCGGGGTGAGGGTTCTTTGGGGGAATGGCCTCATGAGGTGCTTGCTCAGAGCGAAGGCTTCATCGGCAATGAAGACAAAGGGGAGTCCTTCCACGTTATCCGCATCAGGTGGCAATCCCAGGCCACCACTCTGGAGACGCTGGCAGAACTCCGTCTGGGCAAATACTCCTCCATCCGACATCCGGCCATTCTTCCCCACGTCCACATATAGAAATTCATAGTGTGCCGACACCACCGCCATTAAAAAAATACTGTGGAACCCCTTATAATTAAAATAGTATGACCCCGAATGGGGTGGTGGCACGATGTGTACATGTTTCCCATCTATAGCCCCACCACAATTGGGAAAGTCCCAACGGGTGGCAAAATGGGATGCCACAGTCTGCCATTCCTGTGGCGTTGAAGGAAACTGAGGAATCAAACAAGAAAACAAAAGTCAGTAATTTTGAATATAACATTGCAAGAAAATTATACAATTAAAAACATTATTCCCCAGCATCAGTATAACATTAAATAATTTAAATCTTCTGGAAGAAATAATATGGAAAGGCACACTTATCAGATTGCTCACCCCCTCTGATGGAACATTGATTACATTTTAGGGGGTGGTGAAATTCCAAAAAAATATTAATTTTAGGACACGCAGGGATTTATGGACTAAAAAGCCTACAAGACTGTGCAGTTGTTGCACTCTGCAAGTGCAGTTGCTCCCCAGCTTAAAGTAAATGAGGTAAGGTAAAAAGGCTTTCATGTTGCAAGGAGTACACAATCACATGCAAGGGCAATTAATGAAAACACTTTGTGGCTTGCATATGATCTGATGATGGAAATCAGCAGAGCTTCTGCTCATTTACTAAAGCACTGGAGCAAATGCACTTGTAGAGTGCACATGCATTTTGCAAAGTGCAACATATATTTGCTTTTTAAAAATCAACACCACAGAAGATTCTAGCAAATTCTTAGGGGGGGGGGTTGAAATCAAGCTAATTATATGCACACTATTTGGATAGAGTTTAGGTGGGGGGGGGGGGTTGGGAAATCAAGCTAATTGCTAATTATAAGCACACTATTTGGATAGAGTTGAGGTGGGGTGGGGGGGTTGGGAAATCAAGCTAATTGCTAATTATAAACACACTATTTGGATAGAGTTTAGTTGGGGGGGTTGGGAAATCAAGCTAATTGCTATTTATAAGCACACTATTTGGATAGAGTTTAGTTGGGGGGGGGGGGGGGTTGGGAAATCAAGCTAATTGCTAATTATAAGCACACTATTTGGATAGAGTTTAGTTGGGGGGGTTGGGAAATCAAGCTAATTGCTAATTATAAGCACACTATTTGGATAGAGTTTAGTTGGGGGGGGTTGGGAAATCAAGCTAATTGCTAATTATAAGCACACTATTTGGATAGAGTTTAGTTGGGGGGGTTGGGAAATCAAGCTAATTGCTAATTATAAGCACACTATTTGGATAGAGTTTAGTTGGGGGGGTTGGGAAATCAAGCTAATTGCTAATTATAAGCACACTATTTGGATAGAGTTGAGGTGGGGTGGGGGGGGGGGTTGGGAAATCAAGCTAATTGCTAATTATAAGCACAGTATTTGGATAGAGTTTAGGGGAAACAAAATACAATGCAGCTGACTAAATACATTCAAACTGAGTAGACTAGGTGGATATGTGCCCAGCATTGTATGCTGGGGAGGTTATTGAAGGCAAATATACATGCATGACAAAAAAGAACAGGAAAAAAAACAAGCATGCATGAGGAGAAAAAGGGGACATTCACACTATATTGCAATGATGGTAAGTAGTGTTTGAGCTAAGAAATACATTACATTATCAAAGATTAAATAAAAGAACATGTGATGCTAATAAAAGAAAAAAATCTTACCTTAATATAGTCCTTCTGCAGGACCTGGATGATGGCAGAACAGGTCTCTGGGATAATGATCCCCAGAGCCTGGGGGGAGATGCCTGTCGAGAACTTGAGGTCCTGCAGGCTTCTCCCTGTCGCCAAGTACCGCAACGTGGCAACTAGCCTCTGCTCCGGAGTGATGGCTTGCCTCATGCAGGTATCCTGCCTGCTGATATAGGGGGTCAGCAAAGCCACCAAACGGTCAAAAACGGGGTCCGTCATCCTGAGAAAGTTCCTGAAATTCTCATGATTATTCTCACGGATCTCACGGAGCAAAGGCATGTGACAGAACTGTCTTGGTCCATGAACTCCTCCTCGCCCTGTTCATGGACTGGTCTTGGTCTGAAGAATAAACTACAGCACCAAACACATACAATGCACGAGCTCGACGACGAGTACGTACAGGTAACATGGCTTCAAAATGGTCGGCTGGTCAGAACGCACTTAACAGAACGCACTGAAGAACAGCAAGGCCTGTGAAGAGCGACCTGAAAATCAGGAACGAGCGGACAATAAAACAAAGATTTCTCAATGCCAACTGACCAAACGCACTGAAAAGCAGATGCAAACCTCACAAGCACAGACTGAACAACAGTTAAAACGAACTGAAAAATACGAGTCTCACAAGCGCGAATCGTCTCTCACCAAACTTTTACTAACATGAGATAAACACGAAATTAGCAGAAGGAGCCCAAAGGGTGTCGTACGGGCTATTGAACTTCCGTTTTATAGTCTCGCCGGACTTGGTGTACGTCACCGCGTACTAGGCTGTCGAACTTTTGTGTGGTCGTGTGTAGGCAAGTCCGTTCGTTAGAAAGTCTGCCGCAAGTCCGCCGAAAGTCCGCCGGAAGTCTGTCGGACAGGCTGTCGGACTTTTGTAGCTGAAAAGTCCGACCGTGTGTACGCCCCATTAGGCCTCATTTAGACTAGCAGTTTGGGGGTGTTAAAAATGAGCAGTTGAGTCGTATTTTCAGACCCCCCCCCCTAAAGTGGAACTTCACTCTAAATGGGAAGTTCCGCTTTTAAGACTTTTCCCCCACCTGTAACAATATTGGAGGTTTATTTTTTTTTGGTGAGTGGGTATCTAGTTTTTGGAAGGTATCCGCTCCCTCATCTGCTGTAATCACCTAGGCGATTCCACCTGAAGTTTGTTCCCCAACCTTGTGAAACTCGTCACAGGTCCCAGGAGGCTGCGGGACCATTCAAAAAAGTTTGCGCATGTGCAGTGGGTGCGATTTTCACACGATTCTGCGTGTCACACACAGGGCAAATTTCATTAGCTGCAATTAGCTGCCCTATGCGCGTTTGATGCCCAAAAGTAGGGATGAGCTTCGTGTTCGAGTCGAACCCATGTTCGACTCGAACATCGGCTGTTCGACCGTCCGTCGAATTGCGAACGTTATGGGCCGTTCGCGCCAAATTCGTGTGGCGCGTCACGGCCCATAATTCACTGCGGCATCGCAGTGCATTGCTGGCTGATGATTGGCCAAGCATGCACTATGACCCGCATGCTTGGCCAATCACAGCGCCGTCAGTAGAGAGAGCTGTAATTGGCCAAAGCCAGGGTGGCTTTGGCCAATTATGGCTCAGGGGATTTAGTACACGCCCCACACTATATAAGGCCGCCTGCACGGCGGCCCTGTGTAGTGTGTTCCGGTGTGCTGATAGAGAGAGAGACAGACAGTGTCATTTGATTTGAGAGCTAGATTAGGCTAGATCTGTTCCTGCTCTTTACATTTAGTGTAGTGCGTCCTGCTCACAGTGTTCAGCTAGATCTGTTCCTGCTCTTTACATTTAGTGCAGTGCGTCCTGCTCACAGTGTTCAGCTAGATCCGTTCCTGCTATTTACATTTAGTGCAGTGCGTCCTGCTCACAGTGTTCAGCTAGATCTGTTCCTGCTATTTACATTTAGTGCAGTCAGTGCGTCCTGCTCACAGTGTTCAGCTAGATCTGTTCCTGCTATTTACATTTAGTGCAGTGCGTCCTGCTCACAGTGTTCAGCTAGATCCGTTCCTGCTATTTACATTTAGTGCAGTCAGTGCGTCCTGCTCACAGTGTTCAGCTAGATCCGTTCCTGCTATTTACATTTAGTGCAGTCAGTGCGTCCTGCTCACAGTGTTCAGCTAGATCCGTTCCTGCTATTTACATTTAGTGCAGTGCGTCCTGCTCACAGTGTTCAGCTAGATCCGTTCCTGCTATTTACATTTAGTGCAGTGCGTCCTGCTCACAGTGTTCAGCTAGATCCGTTCCTGCTATTTACATTTAGTGCAGTGCGTCCTGCTCACAGTGTTCAGCTAGATCCGTTCCTGCTATTTACATTTAGTGCAGTCAGTGCGTCCTGCTCACAGTGTTCAGCTAGATCCGTTCCTGCTATTTACATTTAGTGCAGTGCGTCCTGCTCACAGTGTTCAGCTAGATCCGTTCCTGCTATTTACATTTAGTGCAGTGCGTCCTGCTCACAGTGTTCAGCTAGATCCGTTCCTGCTATTTACATTTAGTGCAGTGCGTCCTGCTCACAGTGTTCAGCTAGATCCGTTCCTGCTATTTACATTTAGTGCAGTGCGTCCTGCTCACAGTGTTCAGCTAGATCCGTTCCTGCTATTTACATTTAGTGCAGTGCGTCCTGCTCACAGTGTTCAGCTAGATCTGTTCCTGCTATTTACATTTAGTGCAGTGCGTCCTGCTCACAGTGTTCAGCTAGATCCGTTCCTGCTATTTACATTTAGTGCAGTCAGTGCGTCCTGCTCACAGTGTTCAGCTAGATCCGTTCCTGCTATTTACATTTAGTGCAGTGCGTCCTGCTCACAGTGTTCAGCTAGATCCGTTCCTGCTATTTACATTTAGTGCAGTGCGTCCTGCTCACAGTGTTCAGCTAGATCCGTTCCTGCTATTTACATTTAGTGCAGTGCGTCCTGCTCACAGTGTTCAGCTAGATCCGTTCCTGCTATTTACATTTAGTGCAGTGCCAGGGGCGTAACTAGAAATCACAGGGCCCCATAGCAAAATGTTGTATGGGCCCCCCCCCCCCCCTGCAAACCGCCCCCCCCCCCTGCAAACCACCCCCTCCACAAAAAAAAAGAACTAATGCCATTGAACAACAGATTACCGCACCCATGTGGCACAGTACCCAGGCAACAGCTTATATTAATTATGAACAACAAAGTATGCAGTATACTGTATGCAGCCCCTAAAGGACACACATTGCTGACCTCCATGCCTTCTAACCAATTTCTGTTCTGTTATATAAAATGAACTAGTTCAACTCACCATAATGCTGAATCAGTGGGAGCCCTGAGCGTGTCACTTGACACCGTCGCCTGCCACCAGATGCAACTTGTCACGGAATGTCACATCACCCGCCACACATTGCGGATTGTCCACTTGCCACGTCGCCTGCCACCAGATGTAGATTGTCACTTGTCACACGTTGCAGAATGTCACCTGCCACATGTTGCCGATTGTCCACTTGCCACGTCCTGGATTGTCACTTGCCACGTCACCTGCCACACATTACTGATTGTCACTTGCCACATCCCAGATTGTCACTTGCCACACATTAGATTGTCACTTGCCACGTCACCTGCCACACATTACGGATTGTCACTTGCCACTTTCTGGATTGTCACTTGCTACACATTACGGATTGTCACTTGCCACGTCCCGGATTGTCACTTGCCACATCACCTGCCACACATTACTGATTGTCACTTGCCACGTCCCAGATTGTCACTTGCCACACATTAGATTGTCACTTGCCACGTCACCTGCCACACATTACGGATTGTCACTTGCCACTTTCTGGATTGTCACTTGCTACACATTACGGATTGTCACTTGCCACGTCGCCTGCCACATGTTATGGATTGTCACTTGCCACGTCACCTGCCACACATTACGGATTGTCACTTGCCACGTCCCGGATTGTCACTTGCCACACATTACGGATTGTCACTTGCTACGTCACCTGCCACACATTACAGATTGTCACTTGCCACGTCCCGGATTGTCACTTGCCACACATTACGGATTGTCACTTGCCACGTCGCCTGCCACATGTTACAGGTTGTCACTTGCCACGTCACCTGCCATACATTACAGATTGTCACTTGCCACCTCACCTGCCACACATTACGGATAGTCACTTGCCACGTCACCTGCCACACATTACGGATAGTCACTTGCCACGTCACCTGCCACACATTACGGATAGTCACTTGCCACGTCACCTGCCACACATTACGGATAGTCACTTGCCACGTCACCTGCCACACATTACGGATTGTCACTTGCCACGTCCCG
The DNA here is from genome assembly GCA_037952835.1 of Lithobates septentrionalis. NCBI lineage: Eukaryota > Metazoa > Chordata > Amphibia > Anura > Ranidae > Lithobates > Lithobates septentrionalis. The sequence continues at coordinate 4,158,355 of JBBDGP010001135.1, read as the reverse complement.
GATTGTCACTTGCCACACATTACGGATTGTCACTTGCTGCCACGTCCCGGATTGTCACTTGCCACTTCACCTTGTCACTTGCTGCCTGTGTCACTTTCATGCTGTGTCCCAGAGTCAGGCAGCAGGGAGATAAGGTCATCTCTCTGCTTCCCGAGGCTGCCTGCACAGTGAGGGGGGAAAACTGCACTGCACTGCAGGGATGCAGGGAGGGCGCCGGGCGGTGAGAGATGATGTCATCTCTATGCACCCCCGGCTGCCAGCTCCCTGATTGGCCAGCCTGCTCATACACGAGCCGAGCCGCCCAGCTGACTCACCGCCTGACAGCCCTCGGAGCCGCCCACGCTCTCACCGCGGACCCGCAGAGCCGCCCACTCTCACCCGGGGGCCCGCAAAGCCGCCCGCTGTCACCCGCGGAGCCGCCCGCTGTCACCCGCGGGCCCGCAAAGCCGCCCGCTGTCACCCGCGGAGCCGCCCGCTCTCACCCGCGGGCCCGCAAAGCCGCCCGCTGTCACCCGCGGAGCCGCCCGCTCTCACCCGCGGGCCCGCAAAGCCACCCGCTGTCACCCGCGGAGCCGCCTGTCACCGGTCCGGGGGGCCCCTAACAGCTGCGGGCCCCATAGCGGCCGCGTGTGTCGCTATGGCGGTAGTTCCGCCACTGTGCAGTGCGTCCTGCTCACAGTGTTCAGCTAGATCCGTTCCTGCTATTTACATTTAGTGCAGTGCGTCCTGCTCACAGTGTTCAGCTAGATCCGTTCCTGCTATTTACATTTAGTGCAGTGCGTCCTGCTCACAGTGTTCAGCTAGATCCGTTCCTGCTATTTACATTTAGTGCAGTCAGTGCGTCCTGCTCACAGTGTTCAGCTAGATCCGTTCCTGCTATTTACATTTAGTGCAGTGCGTCCTGCTCACAGTGTTCAGCTAGATCCGTTCCTGCTATTTACATTTAGTGCAGTGCGTCCTGCTCACAGTGTTCAGCTAGATCCGTTCCTGCTATTTACATTTAGTGCAGTCAGTGCGTCCTGCTCACAGTGTTCAGCTAGATCCGTTCCTGCTATTTACATTTAGTGCAGTGCGTCCTGCTCACAGTGTTCAGCTAGATCCGTTCCTGCTATTTACATTTAGTGCAGTGCGTCCTGCTCACAGTGTTCAGCTAGATCCGTTCCTGCTATTTACATTTAGTGCAGTGCGTCCTGCTCACAGTGTTCAGCTAGATCCGTTCCTGCTATTTACATTTAGTGCAGTGCGTCCTGCTCACAGTGTTCAGCTAGATCTGTTCCTGCTATTTACATTTAGTGCAGTGCGTCCTGCTCACAGTGTTCAGCTAGATCTGTTCCTGCTATTTACATTTAGTGCAGTCAGTGCGTCCTGCTCACAGTGTTCAGCTAGATCCGTTCCTGCTATTTACATTTAGTGCAGTGCGTCCTGCTCACAGTGTTCAGCTAGATCTGTTCCTGCTATTTACATTTAGTGCAGTGCGTCCTGCTCACAGTGTTCAGCTAGATCTGTTCCTGCTATTTACATTTAGTGCAGTCAGTGCGTCCTGCTCACAGTGTTCAGCTAGATCCGTTCCTGCTATTTACATTTAGTGCAGTGCGTCCTGCTCACAGTGTTCAGCTAGATCTGTTCCTGCTATTTACATTTAGTGCAGTCAGTGCGTCCTGCTCACAGTGTTCAGCTAGATCCGTTCCTGCTATTTACATTTAGTGCAGTGCGTCCTGCTCACAGTGTTCAGCTAGATCCGTTCCTGCTATTTACATTTAGTGCAGTCAGTGCGTCCTGCTCACAGTGTTCAGCTAGATCCGTTCCTGCTATTTACATTTAGTGCAGTGCGTCCTGCTCACAGTGTTCAGCTAGATCCGTTCCTGTTATCTTCCTACTGACAGGCAGGCTTGTCTGGTTACAGTATATAAAGCTACCTGAAGAAAATTACAGGTGTTCTATCCCAGCTTAGTGCAGCTACAGGCCATTAGTATGTCTGGAAGGCCAAGAAGGAGAGGCAGACAGTCACAAGCCAATAAGAGAGGGCAAGCAGGCTCTGTGTCTAGTGCTGGTCGTGGAGACGGTGCATCCTCATCAGCACGTGGCCATGGGACACGCTTGGCCTTTTTTTCGGCAGCTGGCCGTGTTGAGCCGCAACATGCAGAAAACTTGGTCGAGTGGATGACCAAGCCGTCCTCATCCTCCTCATCCTCTCTCACCCATGCCCAGGGTGCTTTGTCTGGCAAAGCAGCGGCCTCTTCCCTCAGCTCAATGTCATCAGTGACTCCTTCCCTAGCTCCACCATGTCCTCATGAGGATTCCCTCGAACTGTTTGACCACAGTGTTGGGTACATGCTCCAGGAGGATGCCCAGCGTTTGGAAGGCTCTGATGATGATACTGAGCTCGATGAAGGCAGTAACATGAGCACGGACAGAGGGGGTGCCCAAGAAGGACAGCAATCTGGCAGTCATGCTCCCCCTGCTGCAGCATACTGCCAGGTTTGCTCCAGTGATGAGGAGGGAGGGGATGATGAGGTCACTGACTCAACGTGGGTGCCTGATAGGAGAGAGGAGGAGGAGGAGGAGGAGGAGGCGGCACATCACCAACGAGGCAGGATGCCCTCCAGGGGCCAGCCTAAGGGCAGCACATTGACTGCATCACACCCCAAAGCTCCACATGTGCAGGGCGCTGCAGTCTCTGCGCGTTATTCAAAAAGTTCTTTGGTGTGGGCCTTTTTTGAGACGAGTGCATCAGATCGCACCGCTGCTATTTGCAACATATGTCTCAAGCGTATCTCGCGTGGCCAAAACATCTCCCGCTTGGGTACCACATGCTTGACCAGACATATGTTGACCTGCCATGCAGTTCGTTGGCAAGCATATCTAAAAGACCCACACCAAAGAACAAAGAGGATCTCTCCTTGCTCCTCATCAGCTGAGATTTCCAACCCCACTAGACCTTCAGTCCTCTCTGAGACCTGCAGTGAGAGGAATGAAGGTGTAGAATTAGGTGTGTCACAGCCAAGTACTTGTGGGCAATCTGCTTTTGGTACACCGACGCCAGATTGTACCAGGCAAATTTCCCTGCCCCAGCTGCTGCACCGCCGAAAGAAGTTTGCTCCCAGCCATCCACATGCCCAGCGGTTGAATGCTAGCTTGGCAAAATTGCTAGCACTTCAACTGCTGCCTTTTCAGTTGGTAGACTCTGCCCCCTTCCGTGAGTTTGTGGAATGTGCGGTTCCTCAGTGGCAGGTACCCAAACGCCACTTTTTCTCACGGAAGGCGATTCCAGCTCTCTACCGGCATGTGGAAGGCAATGTCCATGCCTCGCTGGACAGGGCGGTCAGCGGTAAGGTGCATATTACCGCTGACTCATGGTCCAGCAGGCATGGACAGGGACGTTACTTAAGTTTCACGGCGCATTGGGTGACTCTGCTGGCAGCTGGGAAGGATGCAGGACAAGGTGCAGTAGTGTTGGAGGTTGTTCCGCCACCACGCCTCCAAAATGCTGATTGTGACACACCTCTCTCCTCCACCCCCTCCTCTTCTTCTTCCTCCATGGCCTCTTCCTCGGAACCAGCGGTGCTCCGTAGGCGTTCAAGGGGCTACGCAAGTACGCAGGCCAAAAGATGCCATGCGGTGCTTGAGCTGGTGTGCTTGGGGGACAGGAGCCACACTGGGGCAGAGGTTCTGTCAGCTCTGCAGGGGCAGGTTCAGAGGTGGTTGACGCCACGCCAACTTAAGGCAGGAATGGTGGTTTGCGACAATGGCACCAACCTCCTCTCTGCCCTCCGACAGGGACAACTGACCCATGTGCCCTGTTTGGCTCACGTCCTTAACTTGGTGGTGCAGCGGTTCTTGGGCAGGTACCCGGGCTTACAGGATGTCCTGAGGCAGGCCAGGAAAGTCTGTGTGCATTTCCGCCGGTCATATAATGCCAGTGCTCGGCTGACGGACCTCCAAAAGGAGTTTAACCTGCCCAAGAACCGCCTAATCTGTGACATGCCCACCAGGTGGAACTCGACATTGGCCATGCTGCAGCGGCTGCACACGCAGCAGAGGGCCATAAATGAGTACCTGTGCGACTATGGCACCAGGACAGGGTCAGGGGACCTTGGTTTTTTTTCCCCACGCCAGTGGGCCATGATCAGGGATGCATGCACTGTCCTGTCACCATTCGAGGAGGCCACGAGGATGGTGAGCACTGACAGTGCATGCATCAGTGACACTGTCCCCCTTGTCCACCTGTTGGAGCACACGCTGCGTGGAATAATGGACAGGGCACTTGAGGCAGAACAGAGGCAGGAAGAGGAGGACTTCCTTAGCTCTCAAGGCCCCCTTTATCCAGACAGTGTTCCTGCGTGCCCGCCGATCACACAGGAAGAGGACGAGGAGGAGGAGGAGGAGGAGGAGGAAGATTGTGTCAGTATGGAGGTGGAGCCTGGCACTCAGCATCAGCAGTCTTTAAGGGATCAGTCCCAAGGAACACATGGACTTGTACGTGGCTGGGAGGAGGTGGCTGCGGACGTTGTTGTCCTTAGTGACCCAGAGGACTCCGGACCGAATGCCTCAGCAAACCTACGCTGCATGGCCTCCCTGATCCTGCAAAGCCTGCGTAAGGATCCTCGTATTCGTGGTATCAAGGAGAAGGACCAATACTGGCTGGCAACCCTCCTTGATCCACGTTACAAGGGTAAGGTTGCGGACCTTATCTTGCCATCGCAGAGGGAGCAGAGGATGAAACATCTTCGGGAGGCCTTGCAGAAAGGTCTGTGCAACGCGTTCCCAGAGACTGGGAGGTTACAAACTCCTGTTTCTGGACAACGTGTTGCTGAGGCTTCGGTCAGTCAAAGAAGGAGCGGTGGAGAAGGTGGCCGTCTGACCGATGCGTTCAGACAATTTTTTGGTCCGCAGCCCCAAGGTATGATCGGTTCCAGCAACCATCGCCAGCGTCTGTTTTACATGGTGCAGGAATACCTAGGGGTAAGATCAGACTTGGACACCTTTCCCACCGAAAATCCTCTGGGTTACTGGGTCTTGAGGATGGATCACTGGCCAGAGCTTGCACAGTATGCAATTGAGCTACTGGCCTGTCCTGCATCCAGCGTTCTTTCGGAACGCACATTCAGTGCTGCTGGAGGCGTGGTAACCGATCACAGGGTGCGTCTGTCCACTGACTCGGTCGATCGGCTGACCTTCATAAAAATGAATCAGTCTTGGATCACCACCAGCTACCAAGCACCTGATGCTGATGTAACTGAATAATTTTTTTCAGATCCCTTCAAAGACTGCCTATGCTGATGCTGAGTGACTATCCCTGAGTAATTATCCTCTTCCTCCTCAATCATCACGCTGATAGCTTGTAAGAACATTTTTGGTTCTGGGCGCCACCACCAGTGCCTAAGGCACAATTTTTCAGCCCCTGTATAACAGGGGCGTGTAATTACAATTTTTGATGTAATACTTTGCAGCAGGGCTCGTTCCTGCATTCCAACTAGAGTGTCTGTGAGGGGTTGCAGTGTTGTGGCACCAGCACCAGTGCCTAAGGCCCAATTTTTCTGCCCCTGTCTAACAGGGGCGTGTAATTACAATTTTTGATGCAATACTTTGCAGCAGGGCTCGTTCCTGCGTTCCAACTAGAGTGTCTGTGAGGGGTTGCAGTGTTGTGGCACCAGCACCAGTGCCTAAGGCCCAATTTTTCTGCACCTGTCTAACAGGGGCGTGTAATTACAATTTTTGATGCAATACTTTGCAGCAGGGTTCGTTCCTGCGTTCCAACTAGAGTGTCTGTGAGGGGTTGCAGTGTTGTGGCACCAGCACCAGTGCCTAAGGCCCAATTTTTCTGCCCCTGTCTAACAGGGGCGTGTAATTACAATTTTTGATGCAATACTTTGCAGCAGGGCTCGTTCCTGCGTTCCAACTAGAGTGTCTGTGAGGGGTTGCAGTGTTGTGGCACCAGCACCAGTGCCTAAGGCCCAATTTTTCTGCCCCTGTCTAACAGGGGCGTGTAATTACAATTTTTGATGCAATACTTTGCAGCAGGGCTCGTTCCTGCGTTCCAACTAGAGTGTCTGTGAGGGGTTGCAGTGTTGTGGCACCAGCACCAGTGCCTAAGGCCTAATTTTTCAGCTCCTGTTCAACAGGGGCATGTAATTACAATTCTTGATCTAATATTTCACAGCAGGGCCCTGTGAGGGCTTACAGTGTTTTGGCCACAGCAACACCTAAGGCCCAAATTTCTGCTGAGTATATAGGGCAGGACCCTACTTTCAAACATCTAACTTACAAACGACTCCTACTTGCAAACGGAAGGAGACAACAGGAAGTGAGATGAAATCTACCCCTAGGAAGGGAAATTCTCTCATGTAAGAGTTAATATGGGAAAACAATTTCTCCTTTCCACTGATGCTTTCCAATCCTTGTTCCACAAAAAAACCCAAATTTTCAAAAAACATTTTTCATTGGGACAAAAAAGTGAGGTGAAATCTTCTGAAGAGGAGGAAAGACGCAAAACAAATGTCACAGGGGTGATAACCCTTCCCTATGTTTTCCAAAAAGCTTAGAAAAGATTTTTTGGCTGGAGCTAAACACGTTAAAAATGTTCAAAATTACAAACAGATTCTACTTAACAACAAACCTACAGTCCCTGTCTTGTTTGCACCGCCTGTATACTGCTGTTCAGAGTATATAGGGACCTTTCCTTATTTTAATTTGGGTGCGGGGTTCCCCTTAATATCCATACAAGACCCAAAGGGCCTGGTAATGGACTGGGGGGTACCCATGCCGTTTGTCTCACTGATTTTCATCCATATTGCCAGGACCCGACATGACATTAAACCCGCAAGCAGTTTTAAATGAGATTTTTTCCTTTAAAAATGACATTTGGTGCAGGGACTGTTCTAAACATGGGAAACACGCGTCACTTTACAGGCATACTATAGACACCCCCCAGGTACGATATTTAAAGGAATATTTCACTTTTTTTTTTTTACTTTAAGCATCATTAAAATCACTGCTCCCGAAAAAACGGCCGTTTTTAAAAGTTTTTTTTGCATTGATACATGTCCCCTGGGGTAGGACCCGGGTCCCCACACCCTTTTTAGGACAATACCATGCAAATTAGCCTTTAAAATGAGCACTTTTGATTTCGAACGTTCGAGTCCCATAGACGTCAATGGGGTTCTAACGTTCGTGCGAACTTGCGGTCCGTTCGCGGGTTCTGGTGCGAACCGAACCGGGGGGTGTTCGGCTCATCCCTACCCAAAAGAAGCTCCTGCTCCTTTTTGGGGCGGCAAGCTTCACGTAACTTTTAAAGTCACGTTTTGCCACGATTGCAGCACGATTCTGTCGGAAGACAATCGCAGCAAAATCACACCGCGTTTGGGTTGCCATTTAGAATGAATGGCACTCAATTGCAGGTTGCATGTTTTGCACCGATTGCCACCGGAATTGGAATGGCGGGCATAAATGCTGCAATTCTCAGTCGTCAAGTGGGAATGGGGCTTGAAGATGCTCTTTAAGCTGCAATGGTATTTGCTGAAATTGTGCCACGTATCACAATTGACAGGCGGGAAGCGCACCAAATGTGTCCCATTCAAGCAAGCAGGAAAGCAGCACAATGTACGTGGTTGCAGCAAGTTCGTTCCGCAAAAATGGGGTTAATACAGACAGTGAGAGGGTAACACATCACCTCCACGCATCTTGTGAACTGCCTCTGAAAAGCAATCCAAACACAGAAAAATTCCAGTATATACTCCATAGTTTTGTAGAAGCTATAACTTTCACGCAAACCAATCAATATACACTTATTGGGATTTCTTTTTATAAAAAATATGTAGCACATATTAGCACATATTGGCCACAATTTGTGAAGACATTTTTTTTTTTTTAGTTGGATCTGCTTCATAGCAGAAAGTAAAAAATATTGTTTTTTTTTTTTTTTTAAATTGACACTCTTTTTTCATTTATATTGCAAAAAATAAAAACCCCAGTGGTGATCAAATACCACCAAAAGAAAGCTCTATTTTTGTGGATTTTTTAATAAATTTTGTTTGGGTACAGTGTTGCATGGCCGCGCAAATGCCAGTTAAAATAGCACAGCGCGTTATAGAAAAAAATGTCCTGGTCATGTGGGGGGAGGGGAGGTAAAATCTTCTGGAGCTGAAGTGGTTAACTATCCGTCAGGATCCCAATCACCATGGGGCCATGAAGCCTGGGTCTATGGAAGAGCCAATCTGCTCAGCTTCGGTTTGGGAACGATTTCACGAACCTTCCTCAAAGTTTGTGAACTTGGTGTTAAACCCCATTTAAAGCGGGGGGGGGGGGGGGGGATAACATTGTGGGCTAATAAGCAAACTATTGCACCAATGGTAAAGTAAATAAATATACAAAATAAACAGAATCTCTTCCTATATAAAACTCTAAGCTCTCCCTAAAGCTACCTTTAGACTTGCATCTAAACCACCACTCAGAGCCATTTGAGATGATTAGGGTATAAAAGATGTTTTGCTCTCCCAACTGCATGACCACCACTCCTCCACTAACCTTTTCCAAGAATAACCACACGAGACTCAGGATGGAGTACAATGATCATAGCAGCCTTTTATTAACCAATTATAAATAATTTATAAACATATCAACATTTAAACATATGCATCATATGAACATCCAGTACATTTTGCCAAAAATAGGAGTCACAAGGTCTTTGTGGGCATCAACTATTCATACCTATGTGACCACGGAACATTTTTAGACCTCCAGCCGCAACAAACACCGACTTGGAAACAAACTACATGCAGGTTCCACCAACCATAATAATGGGAGCCATACCCAGGACAGGTCCCGACCAATGTACATATTGTTTATACTCAAAAACCCATAGCAGGACCTTGTACCCCGCCATAGGAGTCACAAGGTCCATGTGGGCATCAACGACTCGTACCTACATTACTACTGAATTTTTTCTAGGCCTCTAGCCACAACAAACACCGACTCGGAGACAAACAACTACTCGCAGGTACCACCAACCATACTAATGGGAGCCGTACCCAGGACGGGTCCCTACCAATGTCCATATTCTTTATACTCAAAAAAACGATAGCAGGATCTTGTACCCCGCCGGCTGCCATGACAAAATCTGCAAAAAACCTTAATCCCCAACTATTTACAACTCGCCATTGAACTCAATTAGGGCAGGAGGGTGGGCCATTGTCCCAAGCACTCTCCTCCGACTGATGACTTCCAAGACCATCTTACAGACCCCCTTACTGCAGCCCCACCTTCTCCAGTCCTCCCCACCAATCACGTGAGTACTTTTAAAAGAATGCTTCCTACTGTAAAATAAAATAAAAAAACTCTGCACTTACTCAACTCAATAGCAGCTCACACAACAAACAAGGAAATTTGTAAAAAGAAACAGGTGCATATATAGTGTAGCGCTAATTAAAACCAATGAATTTAAAATTGTAATGTTACATACACAAAAAAACAAAGTAACAAAATAAATGCATATATCCCAAATTTTGGTGTGAGACACCCTAGTGGATATCTATTAGATGTGAAAAAAAAGGTTTTGAAGAAAAAGTTTTATAGTCCCATATTATAAATATAATGATGCTGTTCACCACGTGGATAGCTGGTAAGAAAGCAAAAATAGATATGGTGGATCCCCCGCGTAGAAGCAGTGCAGGCTTACCAGAAGAGTTGGACTCATACAAACATATGTTTCATGAGTCAGTAAGGCTTGTATTGCCAACAGGCAATGAAGTAGGGTCCCTCAGCCGGACGGTGATGAGGTCCAAATTATATCAAGGACTTTAGAAAGGACTCTTCTACATATAGCTTGGTCTCGGTGAAATAGCCCATAAGGAATAAAAAAAGGGCCACATAGCATAATAACGTTTGATAAAACTAATTTATTCAAAAGTAAAACACTTACATTCTCCGTGATAAAAAAAGTGCTTGTCATAAAATTGTGGCAGGCAGTGGAGTCTCCGTAGGGGACTATATATCTATAATATGGGACTATAAAACTTTTTCTTCAAAACCCTTTTTTTCACATCTAATAGATATCCACTAGGGTGTCTCACACCAAAATTTGGGATATATGCATTTATTTTGTTACTTTGTTTTTTTGTGTATGTAACACTACAATTTTAAATTCATTGGTTTTACACTATATATGCACCAAATGCTTCCTACTGATCAGAAGCCCTTTCCCTATGCCAACCCCTTTTAACCCTGTCATGCTGTCCCTTCGTCCATGCTTTCTTCTTTTAACTCTGGGCCTCTCTGGTGGTGAGGAGATGATGTGACCCCTCCTCGCTGCTTGTTTTAACCCCATAATTGCCAGACAAACTCGCCGCAACTGTGTACATTGCGGGGCATTTAGGCGAATTTGCGGCACTTCCTCATTGACTCGAGCGTGACATTTCGGATATTTTTTGTAGCTGGTGCAAAGTGAAGCACCGCGACCACAACATGCGAACACCCCCCATCCGCTGCCTTTGCAGCTTAAGGAAGGGGGAATGTTGGGGGGGGGGATTTTAAACGTTGCTCTACCGTGTGTCTTTACATCCCCCCCCCAACCACAAGACTATGGTTCCATTACACACCGACAATATGGCTGCTGTGAGCCTGCTCTTATATAGTGGGGGGGCTTATCCATTCCTTCAGATTACTGGCTCATGTGACTTGGCTAACCTGAGGAAAAGGCTATGCACTGCATTATAGGTTGTTTTACAAACCCTCAAACCTCCCACATCCCTAAAACAATCGGCATCTGCCTTCTGCATTCTGCGATGACTGGTTTCAAGTTACCCTTGTGGCTATAAATGCTTGGGTACATTCCTGATACTTGTTAGAATGGAGGAAGTTGCTTTGGGTAAGCTACAAAACATCTGCAACATTACAAAACAAGTCCAGTTGGAATAGGAATAACATGCACTATAAATATACAGTACTGTGCAAAGGTTTTAGGCAGGAGTGAAGAAATGCTGTAAAGTAGTGCTTTCAAAACTATATATTTTAATTGTTTATTTTTATCATCTTACAGTGAGGAAAATAATTATTTGATCCCCTGCCGATTTTGTAAGTTTGCCCACTTACAAAGAAATGAAGGGTCTATAATTTTTTATCATAGGTGTATTTTAAATGATAGAGACAGAATATCAACCAAAATTCCAGAAAAAAACACATGATACAAATGTTATAAATTGAGTTGCAGTTCAGTGAGTAAAATAAGTATTTGATTCCCAAGCAAAACATGACTTGATACTTGGTGGAGAAATCCTTGTTGGCAAGCACAGTGGTAAGACATTTCTTGTAGTTAGTGACCAGGTTTGCACACATCTCAGGAGGGAGTTTGGTCCACTCTTTACAGATCTTCTCTAAATCCTTCAAGAGAAAATAAACCCTGATGGGTTTTACTTCCTTTTTCCCCCCTGCAAAGTAAAAGCATAATGGGCTAGTATGCATCACTTACTAGCCCATTATATTGCACTTACCTGCAAATGAAGCTTGCGATGTCCACGATGTCCCTGCTGGTGGCCGCATCCATCTTCACCCCTCTTCCTTCAGGGTCATGGACTCCATCTCTGTGACGTCACGCGCGGGAGCCGCCGGTCACGGCACGCGTCCCTTAGAAACAGCGTGATCTCTCTTTGGTGCTCATGCGCCAATGACATTGGTGCAAGTGTATATGGTAAATATCTCCTAAACAGTGCAGGGTCATTGTCATGCCGGATGACCCATCCATGACCCATCTTCAGTGTTCTGGCTGAGGGAAGAAGGTTCTCATCAAAAGATTTTACAATAAGTGGCCCTGTCCATACAGAATACAGATACTTTATTGACATCTCAATGCTGCAAAGTCGGCCTGTACCTTTAGCAGAGAAACAGCCCCAAAGCGTAATGTTTCCACCTCCTTTCTTGACTGTAGGGATGGTGTTCCTAGGGTCATAGTCAGCATTTTTCTTCCTCCAAACATGGCGAATTAATGCCAAAGAGCTCAATTTTGGTCTAATCTGACCGCAGCACTTTCACCCAATCCTTCGCTGATTCATTTATATGTTCATTAGCAAACTTAAGACGGTCCTGTATATGTGCTTTCTTGAGGAGGGGGACCTTGTGGGCGCTGCAGGATTTCAATCCATGGTGGTGTTGTGGTCCCAACTGCCTTGAGATCATTCACAAACTCCTCCCATGTAGTTCTGGGCTGATCCCTCACTTTTCTCATGATCATCCTTACCCCATGAGGCAAAATCTTACATGTAGCTCCAGTCCGAGGGCGATTGATGGTTGTTTTGTATTTCTTCTTCTATTTGGGAACAATCGCTCCAACAGTTGTCTCCTCACTAAGCTTCTTGCTGATGGTCTTGAAGCCCATTCCAGCCTTGTGTAAGTCTGCAATCTTGTCCCTGACGTTCTTTGACAGTTCTTTGGTCTTGCCCATGATGGTGAGGTTTGAATGGAAGAAAGAGATTCTGTGGACAGGTGTCTTTTATATACCTAACAAGTTGTCGTTAGGATCGCCTTCTTAAATTGACAGGACTAATCTGTTTACCACATGAGCACCTACTGTAGCCAAAATTATTGTTGGTTGGTAGGGGATCAAATACTTATTTTACTCACTGAACTGCAACTCAATTTATAACATTTGAATCGTGTGGTTTTTCTGCATTTTTGGTTGACTTTTTGTCTCTATCATTTAAAATACACCTTTGATAAAAAATGATAGACTCTTCACTTCTTTGTAAGTGGGCAAACTTACAAAATCTGCAGGGGATCAAATAATTATTTTCCTCACTGTGCAAAATGCAAAGTGAGCAAACAGAAAAAAACAAAATCAATATTCGGTGTGACCACCGTTTTGGCTTCAAAGCAGCATCTATTCTTCTATGTACACTTGCACACAGTTTTTGAAGGAACTCGGTAGGTTGTGCCAAACATCTTGGACACCCAAGCACAGATCTTCTAGGCTGCCTCAAATCCTTCTGTCTCTTCATGTCATCTCAGACAGACTCCATGATTTTGAGATCAGGGCTCTGTGGGGGCCAAACCATCACTTCCAGGACTCCTTGTTCTTCTTTACACTGAAGATTGTTCTTAATGACACTGAATGCATGTTTGGAGTCGTTTTCCTGCTGCAGAATACATATGGGGCCAATCACATGCTCCTGATGGTATGGCATGATGGAGAAGTATCTGCCTTTATTTCTCAGCATTGAGGACACCATTAATCCTGACCAAATCTCCCGCTTCATTTGCAGAAATGCAGCCTCAGACTTGCAAGGAACCTCCACCATGCTTCACAGTTGCCTGCAGACATTCATTATTGTACCTCTCTCTAGTCCTTCACCAAGCAAACTGCCTCCAAAATGTATTCTGCAGCAAGACAACAACCCCAAACATACAACCAATGTTATGAAAGAGGAGCTACAGTCTCCTAATGAAAAATTAAGTAAAAAAATCCCCATGTAGCTTAAGAAATGCTGAATAAAACTTGGATATTATTAATATAGTCCATCAAGTGCTTACTTGTCAAATCTGCAGTTTCCTGGGTAAATATGACCTCGGTGGTATGGATGTGTCATTGCCATCATCCCATGTGAATCTAAAGAAAAACAAATAATACCTCTAGCGGGATTTTTAAGGCAATGAAAACAAAAATATTGCTAAAATCAATTTATTTATACAACATTAAAATGTAGGTTACAAAGTTATCCAGAAAATCATGTGACTAAATGGTCATGAAACAATGAAAAAATAGAATGGCTGCCAAAACATATGGCAATTTTACAAAGCCTCCAATACACAAATAGATGCAGAGATTTGACTATAAAAAATATTGAAAAGAGATGTGATGTATCCCACTACCCAGTGTGGTCACTCTAGATGGCCACCCTGGTGTGTGGTAGTGGAATTCCAACGCGTTTCAACGTTTAGATCCTAATGATACAAGTCTTCTTCAGGGAAATACATCACAATCTAAAGAAACCAGAAAACAAAAAACTATTATGAACTGTACAATGACCACCATACATATCCCCTGCAAAGGCTGTATTCTCATGTGACTCACGCTCTCCCAAGACAGCTCGAAGGGGGGCTGCATGCCAGAAGACCAGGAACACCCCTCATCAGAGAAGGCCCAGACCGTCCTAATACTCTACAAGGCGACTGGATGTAGATAAACGATCCAAAAGTTCGGCGTCCTTAGCCTCAAAAAAGTTTTAAAGGCTATCTATAATGGGGCAGAAAATATATAGAGCTAAGTACTGAGTGTGGACAAGCCCCCCAATGCATCTAATAGGGAAAAAATAATAAATAATTAATATCCCTTAAGTTCTAAGTGTGGGGTGCCCAAACCTAACAGGGATGGGGGGTCCCAGGTATAAGTGGTAAGGCACACTTACTTTGAGATGAATGGCTGTTGGTTTAAATGGAGAGCCGGGTGAGGGTATGCCGTGGTGTTCAGAAGTTTAAGCCTGCCCCATGTGTCTGGATGAGTGTCCAGTGAAGAGTGGCGCCATTTGCCGTCTTTGGCGTCCTATATGTGATGTATATTGGTAAGTGGGCGGAGCCCCAACGCCGCGCTGGCCAATGGCGCGGTTTGTGGGGCGGAGACCCGGCGCCGCGCTAGCCAATAGCGCGGCTAGTGGAGGTCGTTGCTGTCAGGGGCACTCAGCGTAAGGACGCCGAGTGCTACCTAGGCAACCCGCTCCACTAAAGGGGTCTGCGCATGCGCGACGTGTCGGCGCACCTTACGCCAAGCAAGGAGGGTGGAGGTGACGCTGATGAGCATTCGCGGCCATCTTGGAGATGGGCACTGCCCATAGAAAGTAATATCGTAATGGCTAGAGATACAGGGATAAAGCTGCATCAGTGGTGGATGCAGCCGAACCCGCGGATCCCCCGATGGTATCCCATGGCAGCTCCCTCCATGGTCTAATAGACCGGGTGGGGGAGAGCCAGGGGGGGGGGGGGGGGAGAGCGGGGGAAGGGGGATAAAAATGGATAAAATGAAATTAATAATCAAAAAAGTATTAAGGAATGTATATTAAATCCCTCCTGGCTGAAATAAAAACCACACTAATTCCCCCCCGAGGGAAAGAGTAACCGATCCCAGGGAGGGGGAGAAGGGCTGATAACCACCGACACAGGGATTCCTGCCTAGCAGTGTTGCATGGCAGGGTAAAAGGGCCCCACAGCTGAAAGGAGCTGTGTGGCCCCCCCTGTGTCGGGTAGGTATAGGACCAGCCCGGATATATCTGAGAGATGGGTGGTAGGTCCCAAGTCTCCGCACACCCAGCCCCCCCCAAAGGGGAGCAGCGCCCGCGAGAGCGACAATCCAAGGGAAACAGCGAAAAATCATTGCAGTGATGATGGGTGGAAACGATGGTAGAACATTCCAGTTCAAATTATATGTATAATAGAAATTACATAAACAAAAAATTATTATTAATGCACATAAAGAGTTTTTCCCCCAAGGGGCGGGGGTTATGACATATATAGACCCCAGCCCAGCTGCATACCCTCACCCGGCTCTCCATTTAAACCAACAGCCATTCATCTCAAAGTAAGTGTGCCTTACCACTTATACCTGGGACCCCCCATCCCTGTTAGGTTTGGGCACCCCACACTTAGAACTTAAGGGATATTAATTATTTATTATTTTTTCCCTATTAGATGCATTGGGGGGCTTGTCCACACTCAGTACTTAGCTCTATATATTTTCTGCCCCATTATAGATAGCCTTTAAAACTTTTTTGAGGCTAAGGACGCCGAACTTTTGGATCGTTTATCTACATCCAGTCGCCTTGTAGAGTATTAGGACGGTCTGGGCCTTCTCTGATGAGGGGTGTTCCTGGTCTTCTGGCATGCAGCCCCCCTTCGAGCTGTCTTGGGAGAGCGTGAGTCACATGAGAATACAGCCTTTGCAGGGGATATGTATGGTGGTCATTGTACAGTTCATAATAGTTTTTTGTTTTCTGGTTTCTTTAGATTGTGATGTATTTCCCTGAAGAAGACTTGTATCATTAGGATCTAAACGTTGAAACGCGTTGGAATTCCACTACCACACACCAGGGTGGCCATCTAGAGTGACCACACTGGGTAGTGGGATACATCACATCTCTTTTCAATATTTTTTATAGTCAAATCTCTGCATCTATTTGTGTATTGGAGGCTTTGTAAAATTGCCATATGTTTTGGCAGCCATTCTATTTTTTCATTGTTTCATGACCATTTAGTCACATGATTTTCTGGATAACTTTGTAACCTACATTTTAATGTTGTATAAATAAATTGATTTTAGCAATATTTTTGTTTTCATTGCCTTAAAAATCCCGCTAGAGGTATTATTTGTTTTTCTTTATCTGCAGTTTCCTTGCCCTGATGAAATGTGGCCAGTGGCCATCTTAGGTTAAGGCATCTGAAGTCGGCACCAGTGATTTCCGGGATTTAGTGCAGTTGGTTTACCCAGCATGCACTTCCTGATCCTGTACATGCGCACCAGTGATATTCCCAGTGCACAGTGTTGTCCACATGTTTCCATAGCAATGGCGGCGGCAGAAGTTTCCGCCCTGTTGTTATAGCAACCTGTTCACAACAAAGGACCCGGAAGGAGCAGACTCCGCCTGGTATTGCGTGATTTCTGGTTTTGACTCCTGGGATTGATGATGCTGATATCCCCGGAGTCAACGGGAGACTGGAGATTACATACCTGGCCGCAGTGACAAGGGGCTGAAATTAAAAAAAAAAAACAAAACAACTTCTTCACCACTGGAAGATTTACACTTCTTCATGACCAGGCTAGTTTTTGTGATACGGCACTGCCTTACTTTAAAGTGGGGTTCCACCCAAAAAACAAAAATACCTGGATAAAATTCTAAAAAAAACCCCAAAAAAACATTTGGATATTTTTTTTTTCACTTACCTCTAAATGCCTGTTGCTAGGTGGTCCCTCGTATTCTGCCTGTTCCTTTGCCTGGGCTGGTGACATCACTTCCCCCTCGGCACAGGAAGGGCTCCGCTCTGCTCCCTCCCTCCTGTCAATCATCTGGGACCCATTACAGGTCCCAGGTGATTGAGCGGCCAATCACGGCGCATGGCGCCGCTCGCGCATGCGCAGTGGGTGCCAGGCTGTGAAGCCACAGCCCGGCGCCCACAGTTGAAATGCCGGCGCCGAGGAGCGGAGGGGGGGGGCGAGCGGGGCTTCAATCCCCCGCATCGCTGGACCCAGGGACAGGTAAGTGTCCAATTAAAAGTCAGCAGCTGCAGTATTTGTAGCTGCTGACTTTTATTTATTTTTTTTTTGACGGCCCCCCTGGGTGGAACTCCTCTTTAATAAATAAAATATGTTGCGCTATGTTATATTAACATGTGAAGTGTTACGCCTTTTTACCATCAATTGTGTGAACATACAGTGGGGACGGAAAGTATTCAGACCCCTTAAATGTTTCACTCTTTGTTATATTGCAGCCATTTGCTAAAATCATTTAAGTTCATTTTTTTCCCTCATTATTGTACACACAGCACCACATATTGACAGAAAAACACAGAATTGTTGACATTTTTGCAGATTTATTAAAAAAGAAAAACTGAAATATCACATGGTCCTAAGTATTCAGACCCTTTACTCAGTATTTTGTAGAAGCACCCTTTTGACCTAATACAGCCATGGGTCTTTTTGGGAAAGATGCAACAAGTTTTTCACACCTGGATTTGGGGATCCTCTGCCATACCTCCTTGCAGATCCTCTAAAGTTCTGTCAGGTTGGATGGTAAACTTTGGTGGACAGCCATTTTTAGGTCTCTCAAGAGATGCTCAATCGGGTTTAAGTCAGGGCTCTGGCTGGGCCATTCAAGAACAGTCATGGAGTTGTTGTGAAGACACTCCTTCGTTATTTTAGATGTGTGCTTAGGGTCATTGTCTTGTTGGAAGGTAAACCTTCGGCCCAGTCTGAGGTCCTGAGCACTCTGGAGAAGGTTTTCGTCCAGGATATCCCTGTACTTGGCCGCATTCATCTTTCCCTTGATTGCAAACAGTCGTCCTGTCCCTGCAGCTGAAACACATCCCCACAGCATGATGCTGCCACCACCATGCTTCACTGTTGGGACTGTATTGAACAGGTGATAAGCAGTGCCTGGTTTTCTCCACACATACCACTTAGAATTAAGGCCAAAAAGTTCTATCTTGGTCTCATCAGACCAGAGAATCTTATTTCTCACCATCTTGGAGTGCTTCAGGTGTGTTTTAGCAAACTCCATGCGGGCTTTCATGTGTCTTGCACTGAGGAGAGGCTTCCGTCGGGCCACTGTGCCATAAACCCCGACTGGTGGAGGGCTGCAGTGATGGTTGACTTTCTACAACTTTCTCCCATCTCCTGAATGCATCTCTGGAGCTCAGCCACAATGATCTTTGTGTTCTTCTTTACCTCTCTCACCAAGGCTCTTCTCCCCCAATAGCTCAGTTTGGCCAGAAATTTTTTTGTAACATTGGCCAGATATGTGCCTTGCCACAATTCTGTCTCGGAGCTCTTCAGGCAGTTCCTTTGACCTCATGATTCTCATTTGCTCTGACATGCACTGTGAGCTGTAAGGTCTTATATAGACAGGTGTGTGGCTTTCCTGATCAAGTCCAATCTGTATAATCAAACACAGCTGGACTCAAATGAAGGTGTAGAACCATCTAAAGGATGATCAGAAGAAATGGACAGCACCTGAGTTAAATATATGAGTGTCACAGCAAAAGGGTCTGAATACTTAGGACCAGGCATGTACTGGCCATCGGGACTACCGGGAGTTTCCCGTGGACCGATGGCTCAGTGGGCCTGTTTCAGTGACAGACAGCCTGTCAAAATAATGGATGCGCGGCCCGTGCAGTCATTATTTTGAGCACTGCTGTACTGCCGGCCCTACCATGGGACCGAGGCGGCAATTTAAGGGTGGACTTGGCCGGGATGGTGGGAGTTGGCTGGGTGCTTTAGTGTTTCACTGCCGCCCGCCCACCACCTGTAGCACAGAGCACTTCCTTTGCCGCTGCGATATGTTACTGTAAGGTCACGCACGCTGGTGGGCGGGGAAGTCCTCCCACGGCCGCTGCCGCTCCATCCCTGATGTCAGCATGTGGGCAGTGGTTGACAGACGGCTCGGTGCAGCTGCCCTAGAGGAGAGGATTTGCACACTGCTCCTCAGCCAGCTTGTGACAAACGTTGTTTCTCCCGCCCCTCTCTCCCTGCCCATGCGTTGCATCTATGAAGAGCAAGACGGAGCGGGTAGATTAAACAAGCAGCCGACAGCCACATTAAAGCCCCCCCCCATTCAAGTGAGTTAGGTGAGCACTGACCAGACCCGGACCCCTCTCTCCCTCCTCTCTCTCTCTGCCTCTCTGCCCCCTCTCTCTCTCTCTTCCCCTCTCTGCCCCTCTCTCTCTCTTCCCCTCTCTGCCCCCTTCTCTCTCTATCTGCCCCCTTCTCTCCCTGTCTCTCTCCCTCTCTCTCTCTCTCTGCCCCCTTCTCTTTCTCTCTCTCTCTCTCTCTTCCCCTCTCTGCCCCCTTCTCTCTCTGCTTCTCTGCCCCCCTCTCTCTCTGCTTCTCTGCCCCTTCTCTCTCTGCTTCTCTGCCCCATTCTCTCTCTCTCTGCCCCCTTCTCTCTCTCTCACTCTCTCTCTCTCTGCCCCCTTCTCTCTCTCTTCCCCTCTCTGCCCCCTTCTTTTTCTCTCTCTCTCTGCCCCTCTCTGCCCCCTTCTCTCCCTCTCTGCCCCTTCTCTCTCTCTCTTCCCCTCTCTGCCCCTTCTCTCTCTCTCTCTCTGCCCCCTTCTCTCTCTCTCTCTGCCCCCTTCTCTTTCTGCCCCTCTCTGCCCCCTTCTCTCTCTCTCTCTCTCTCTCTCTCTCTCTCTCTCTCTCTGCCCCTTCTCTCTCTCTCTTTTCCCCTCTCTGCCCTCTTCTCTCTCTCTCTCTCTGCCCCCTCTCTCTGTCTGCTTCTCTGCCCTCTTCTCTCTCTGCCCCTCTCTGCCCTCTTCTCTCTCTCTGAGTCTCTGCCCCCTTCTCTCTCTCTCTCTCTCTCTCTCTCTCTCTCTCTCTCTCTCTCACTCTCTCTCTTTCTCTCTGTGCCCCTCTCTGCCCCTTCTCTCTCTCTCTCTCTGCCTGTCTGCCCCCTTCTCTCTTTCTGCCTCTCTGCCCCCTTCTCTCTCTTTCTCTGCCTCTCGGCCCCCTTCCCTCTCTCTGCCTCTCTGCCCCCTTCTCTCTCTGCTTCTCTGCCTCCTTCTCTCTCTCTCTGCCTCTCTGCCCCTTCTCTCTCTCTCTGCCTCCCTGCCCCCTTCTCTCTCTCTCTGCCTCTCTGCCCCTTCTCTCTCTCTGACTCTCTGCCCCCTTCTCTCTCTCTCTGCCCCCTTCTCTCTCTCTGCCTCTCCGTCCCCTTCTCTCTCTCTCTGCCTCTCTGCCCCCTTCTCTCTCTCTGCCTCTCTGCCCTCTTCTCTCTCTGCCCTCTTCTCTCTCTGTCTGCCCCTCTCTGCCCCCTTCTCTCTCTCTCTGTCCCTATCTGCCCTCTTCTCTCTCTCTGCTTCTCTGCCCTCTTCTCTCTCTCTCTCTCTCTTTGCCCCTCTCTGCCCCTTCTCTCTCTTTCTCTCTCTCTGCCTCTCTGCCCCCTTCTCTCTCTCTCTACCCCCTTCTCTCCCTCTCTCTGCTTCTCTGCCCCCTTCTCTCTCTGCTTCTCTGCCTCCTTCTC
Organism: Lithobates septentrionalis; assembly: GCA_037952835.1. NCBI lineage: Eukaryota > Metazoa > Chordata > Amphibia > Anura > Ranidae > Lithobates > Lithobates septentrionalis. The sequence continues at coordinate 4,137,653 of JBBDGP010001135.1, read as the reverse complement.
TCTCTCTGCCTCTCTGCCCCTTCTCTCTCTCTCTGCCTCCCTGCCCCCTTCTCTCTCTCTGCCTCTCTGCCCCCTTCTCTCTCTCTGACTCTCTGCCCCCTTCTCTCTCTCTCTCTCTCTCTCTCTCTCTCTCTCTCTGCCCCTTCTCCCTCTCTGCCTCTCCACCCCCTTCTCTCTCTCTGCCTCTCTGCCCCCTTCTCTCTCTCTGCCTCTCTGCCCTCTTCTCTCTCTGCCCTCTTCTCTCTCTGTCTGCCCCTCTCTGCCCCCTTCTCTCTCTCTCTCTCTCTCTCTCTCTCTCTCTCTGTCCCTATCTGCCCTCTTCTCTCTGTCTGCTTCTCTGCCCTCTTCTCTCTCTCTCTCTTTCTCTCTGTGCCCCTCTCTGCCCCTTCTCTCTCTCTCTCTCTGCCTCTCTGCCCCCTTCTCTCTCTCTGCCTCTCTGCCCCCTTCTCTCTCTTTCTCTGCCTCTCTGCCCCCTTCCCTCTCTCTGCCTCTCTGCCCTCTTCTCTCTCTGCTTCTCTGCCTCCTTCTCTCTCTCTGCCTCTCTGCCCCTTCTCTCTCTCTCTGCCTCCCTGCCCCCTTCTCTCTCTCTCTGCCTCTCTGCCCCTTCTCTCTCTCTGCCCCCTTCTCTCTCTCTCTCTTTCTCTCTCTGCCCCTTCTCTCTCTCTGCATCTCCGCCCCCTTCTCTCTCTCTCTCTGTCAGGACCTTGGTAGGAGACCGAGTTGCTGAGAGGGCTCCCCTTGCGGCCGAGTGCAGCACAACCCTGAATATGGTACAGGGATGTGGTGCTCACAGAAGCACGGGTTGCCTGGAAGTAGGAGCCGGTGTTGGTGGCTTGATAGAGAAAGTCCGTAGAGGCAACGTGCTTAGGATCCAAGGAGGGGACCAATGGAAGTCCAATAGGAAAATCAGAAGCCAGGCCAGGGGGTCAAACACAGTAAGCAGTCCGAGAATCAAAGCGACAAGTCCAGGTACAGGAGACAGAGGAATGCGGAGTCCGTTTAGCCAAGCCGGGGTCAGATGCAGGAAGCAGGCAGGGAGAGTCAGAAGCAAGCCGGTTGAATAAGCCAGGAGGTCCAGAGAAGTCGATAACAAGCCGGGTCGGTACACAGGAAGTCAGGATAACAGGAAGTCAGGAAAACAGGAAACACAATCACAGGAACACAGGAAGAGCTGACGATAATCCAGCAATGTGGCACCATCAGTGGGACGTTTAAATAGACAAGGTGTAGTATCACGTCGTACGCACACCGTTCCGTTCGTGCGTTCGTAACATCGCGACGTTGCTACGCACGTGCATACGTCCGAATGTGGTGCCAGACGTCCGCCTAGTAGAAACATTGCACACCCGTGTGCGTTGATGCGCGTTAGCGCGGCCTTGCCTGTGCTGGTTTGCTAGCCTATTTCCCTGACAGTTCCCCCCCCCAAGGGGCAGCCTCCGGATGCCTAAACGTGCCCATTTTTCAGGATACCTACTGCGAAATCTCTGAATTAGCCTAGGAGCGTGTACATAACTTGCGGGCTCCCAAGAGTTTTCTTCTGCAGAATACCCCTTCCATTTGACTAGAAATTGAATTGTCCTACCTCTCCGACGACAGTCAAGGATAGATTCAACTTCAAATTCTGCTTCATCTCCAACCTGGACCGGAGGTGGGGGCACTTCTTCTCTCCCTGGAAAAGGACTAGAAACAACATGTTTAAGGAGTGACACATGAAAAACAGGATGGATCTTGAAAGATTCGGGTAAAGTGAGTTCAAAGGCTACAGGGTTGATTTCGCGTTTGATCTCGAAAGGACCCAGGAACTTGGGTCCCAATTTCCGAGATGGGCATGGTAGCTTGAGATTTATAGATGAGAGCCAGACCTTGTCCCCTATCTTAAAGGTAGGGCTCGCTCTTCTCTTCCTATCGTACTGCTTCTTATATTCTTCTTGGGCCTTCTTCATGGTATCCTGGAGTGTCTGATAATTATTATGGATGAAATCCACTCTGTCCTGAACCGCCGGTACTGAAGATTCCGGAATGACGTTGGGTAGGAATGAGGGGTGGAAGCCGTAATTCGCCCAGAAGGGTGATTGGTTGGTAGAAGTGTGTGTTGAGTTATTATACGCAAATTCTGCACAAGGTAATAGTTGAATCCAGTCATCTTGAGAAAAGGAACAGAAGCACCGCAGATACTGTTCCAGCGTTTGGTTGGTCCTTTCGGTCTGACCGTTACTCTGTGGGTGGTAAGCTGTGGACAAACACATTTCTATAGAAAGTAACTTGCAGAGGTTTCTCCAAAACCTAGAAGTAAATTGTACCCCTCTATCTGATAAGATGTTATTTGGTAATCCGTGTAGTCGAACAATTTCCTTAATAAAGATTTTTGCTGTATCTAAGGCAGAGGGGGTACCTTTCATAGGTAAAAAATGCGCCATTTTGGACAGGCGGTCTACTACCACCAAGATGGTAGTAAATCCTTCTGAGGGGGGTAAATCCACGATAAAGTCCATGGAAATCTTCCTCCATGGTTGTTCTGGGACTGGCAATGGTCTTAACAAGCCCCAAGACCTGGCGTTGGATCCTTTGTTCCGTTGGCAGATGATGCAGGAGCCGACATAGGTTTTACAATCAAGTTTCAAAGTGGGCCACCATAGGGACCGCTGAACTAGCTCAGTTGTTTTTCGAACCCCAAAATGACCAGCTAGCTGATGGTCATGAAAGGTCTTCAATACTTGTAATCTGGCTTGCTGGGGAACGAAAATCTTATCTTGGTGCCATAGGAGTCCCTCTTGGCTTCTTAGGGAAGAGACTTCCGCTTCAGTACACTGACTAGAGGCCTGCTCAATAGAGGATCTTAGGTCAGGTTGGATCAGTAGGAAGTTTTGGGGAGACAAAATTGTACTAGGTGCAATTTCTTCAGGGGTGTCCGGAAACATCCGGGATAAGGCGTCTGCCTTCCCATTCTTCGACCCTGGGCGATAGGTTAAGTGAAAATTAAACCGAGAGAAGAATAGTGCCCATCGAGCCTGTCGGGGTCTTAGGCGTTTGGCCGTACGGAGATATTCTAAGTTCTTGTGGTCCGTAAAAATCAGGATGGGATGAGTGGCACCTTCCAGGAGATACCTCCATTCCTCGAGAGCTGTCTTGATTGCCAAAAGTTGCTGTCTTGATTGCCAAAAGTTCCCGATCCCCCACATCGTAATTCCTCTCAGGAGGGCTCATTTTCCGTGAGGAAAAGGCCACGGGATGCAGCAGTGCTTTGGGACCCTGACGCTGAGATAGAATCGCCCCTGTGGCGACTTCTGAGGCGTCGACTTCCAGGACATAGGGTAGAGCAGGGTCAGGGTGTTGCAGAATTGGGGCAGAAGTGAAGAAGGTCTTAAGCTGATCGAAGGCGGACTGTGCTGCTGCTGACCACTTAAACTTGGTATGTAGGCGGGTTGTCTGAGTAATAGGTGCTACAATGGTGGAGAAATTCTTTATAAACCTTCTGTAGAAGTTGGCGAAGCCAATGAATCTCTGTACACCCTTCTTGTCGGAAGGGCCGGCCAATCAAGGATGGACTTTACTTTTGAGGATCCATGGCGATTCCACCTGTGGTGATGATAAGACCCAGGAATTGAATTGAAGTTTTTTCGAAATCGCACTTTTCAGATTTGACGAATAACCCATGGGTTCTGAGGATGCTCAGTACCTTCTTCACGTGTATTCTATGGAGTTCCAGAGTGGCAGAAAAAATAAGAATGTCGTCAAGGTAGACAACAACAAAGTGATCTAAATGTTCCCGGAAGATGTCATTTATGAAATGCTGAAAGGTCGCCGGGGCATTGCACAACCCAAACGGCATGACTAGGTACTCAAAATGTCCAAATCTTGTTCTGAAAGCCGTTTTCCACTCGTCCCCCTCTCGGATGCGGACGAGATTATAGGCACCACGGAGGTCGAGTTTGGTAAAGATGTGTGCTGTGCGGAACCTTTGAAAAAGCTCAGGGATTAGCGGGAGTGGGTAGCGATTCTTAAGGGTAATTTTGTTTAACTCCCTGTAGTCCACACATGGTCTCAGTGTCTTGTCCTTCTTCTCAACGAAGAAGATTCCGGCACCAGCAGGGGAAGAAGAAGGACGGATAAAACCTTTTTCAAGATTCTCATCAATATATTGTCTCAAGGTCTCAAGCTCAGTCTCGGAGAGGGGGAATATACGACCAAAAGGAATAGTAGCTCCTGTAGTAACTCGATGGGGCAGTCGTAAGGACGGTGTGGCGGTAGGGTGTCTGCTTTCTTTTTATCAAAGACATCAAGAAATTCCAGGTAAGCTGCTGGTACATTAGGATCCGGACTCGGTGTGGATTGTACAGTCAGGCAACTGGAAAAGTCTTGGAATTTGGGGGTCAAACAATGTTGTTGGCAATAGGGAGATGTAAGGAGTACCTCCTTCTTGGACCAGTCAATCTGAGGATTGTGTGCTTGTAGCCATGGGATTCCCAGGATGACCGGGAACATAGGGGAACTTAAGACATCAAATCTGAGAAACTCCTGATGACCAGAATTGGTAGTGGTAAGAATAGGTATGGTTTCCTGGGTGACATGACCCGAGCTTGGCAAGGAGCCGTCAGCCAGATGAACTGTTAGCCTCTGTTCCTTATAGTTTAACGGAATAGCTAGATCTTTAGCCAAGGCCAAGTCCAAGAAGCAACTACACGCCCCGGAATCCAGTATTGCTTGGAGGTGGATCTCCCTACCTGCCACTAGCAATGTAACAGGAAGTGAGATATGGGCAGAGGAAGACCTGGATACTTGAAGGTGAGTACGGAGGGTCGATTTTCTTGGTCTTATGGGGCAGTAATCTATGAAATGTCCTGATTCCCCGCAGTAGAAGCAAAGTCTCGCTTGCCGGCGATAAAGTCTCACCCCAGGAGTTAATGCTGGATGGAACATGCCGACTTGTAAGGGAGCTGATGCAGACTGAACTTGGGGCAGGTTCCAAGTGGAGCAAGAGGTCTGGTCACGTTCACCCTGACGTTCCCGTAAACGTCTGTCAAGCTGAATAGTTAACTGGATGAGATCTTCAAGTGTGACCGGACCCGGTAACCTGGCTAACTCATCCTTGAGGCCCTCTGATAACCCCATTCGATATTGGTATTTTAATGCTGCCTCATTCCAACCAGAATCCATGGACCATGTGCGGAACTCCACTGTATAGTCCTCCGCAGGGCGCTGACCCTGACGGAGGGAATGTAGATTTGCTTCGGCAGTGGCTACCCGTAGGGGATCATCATATAACCGAGCCATGACTTCAAAGAACTGATCCATAGTGTTGATGGAGGGGCTGCTTTGTTCCAACAGGCCATGGGCCCAGGTCTGTGGCTCACCACGTAATAGGGAGATAGTGAAGCCCACCTTGACTGTTTCACTGAAAAAAGTCTGTGGTTGCAAGTCGAAGTATAAGTAGCAAGAGTTTTTGAAAGACCTAAATTTTCTTCGATCGCCACAGAAACATTCTGGCGTTGGAACACGTGGTTCTGGATGGACCATGATCCTAGCAGCTGCCGCTGGAGGTGGACCTTGAACCGAGGAGAAGGATGACTCAGGTAGGTGCTGCAGACGTTCCTCCAACCGGAAGTATGCCTCCTGAAGCTTCTGAATGACTGGGGTAAAGGCCGTGATTTGCTGGAGAATGGCCTTCATCGGGGAGTCACCTCTGTCGGTCTCTGACATGGCTGGATTATACTGTCAGGACCTTGGTAGGAGACCGAGTTGCTGAGAGGGCTCCCCTTGCGGCCGAGTGCAGCACAACCCTGAATATGGTACAGGGATGTGGTGCTCACAGAAGCACGGGTTGCCTGGAAGTAGGAGCCGGTGTTGGTGGCTTGATAGAGAAAGTCCGTAGAGGCAACGTGCTTAGGATCCAAGGAGGGGACCAATGGAAGTCCAATAGGAAAATCAGAAGCCAGGCCAGGGGGTCAAACACAGTAAGCAGTCCGAGAATCAAAGCGACAAGTCCAGGTACAGGAGACAGAGGAATGCGGAGTCCGTTTAGCCAAGCCGGGGTCAGATGCAGGAAGCAGGCAGGGAGAGTCAGAAGCAAGCCGGTTGAATAAGCCAGGAGGTCCAGAGAAGTCGATAACAAGCCGGGTCGGTACACAGGAAGTCAGGATAACAGGAAGTCAGGAAAACAGGAAACACAATCACAGGAACACAGGAAGAGCTGACGATAATCCAGCAATGTGGCACCATCAGTGGGACGTTTAAATAGACAAGGTGTAGTATCACGTCGTACGCACACCGTTCCGTTCGTGCGTTCGTAACATCGCGACGTTGCTACGCACGTGCATACGTCCGAATGTGGTGCCAGACGTCCGCCTAGTAGAAACATTGCACACCCGTGTGCGTTGATGCGCGTTAGCGCGGCCTTGCCTGTGCTGGTTTGCTAGCCTATTTCCCTGACACTCTCTCTCTCTCTGCCTCTCTGCCCCCTTCTCTCTCTCTGCCTCTCTGCCCTCTTCTCTCTCTGTCTGCCCCTCTCTGCCCCCTTCTCTCTCTCTCTGTCCCTATCTGCCCTCTTCTCTCTCTCTCTGCTTCTCTGCCCTCTTCTCTCTCTCTCTCTCTCTGCCCCTTCTCTCTCTTTCTCTCTCTCTGCCTCTCTGCCCCCTTTTCTCTCTCTGCCCCCTTCTCTCTCTCTCTCTGCCTCTCTGCCCCTTCTCTCTCTCTGCCTCTCTGCCCCCTTCTCTCTCTCTCTCTCTCTCTCTCTCTCTTTGCCCCTTCTCCCTCTCTGCCTCTCCACCCCCTTCTCTCTCTCTGCCTCTCTGCCCCCTTCTCTCTCTCTGCCTCTCTGCCCTCTTCTCTCTCTGCCCTCTTCTCTCTCTGTCTGCCCCTCTCTGCCCCCTTCTCTCTCTCTCTCTCTTTCTCTCTCTGTCCCTATCTGCCCTCTTCTCTCTGTCTGCTTCTCTGCCCTCTTCTCTCTCTCTCTCTTTCTCTCTGTGCCCCTCTCTGCCCCTTCTCTCTCTCTCTCTCTCTCTGCCTCTCTGCCCCCTTCTCTCTCTCTGCCTCTCTGCCCCCTTCTCTCTCTTTCTCTGCCTCTCTGCCCCCTTCCCTCTCTCTGCCTCTCTGCCCTCTTCTCTCTCTGCTTCTCTGCCTCCTTCTCTCTCTCTGCCTCTCTGCCCCTTCTCTCTCTCTCTGCCTCCCTGCCCCCTTCTCTCTCTCTCTGCCTCTCTGCCCCTTCTCTCTCTCTGCCCCCTTCTCTCTCTCTCTCTTTCTCTCTCTGCCCCTTCTCTCTCTCTGCATCTCCGCCCCCTTCTCTCTCTCTCTCTCTCTCTCTCTCTCTCTCTCTCTGCCTCTCTGCCCCCTTCTCTCTCTCTGCCTCTCTGCCCTCTTCTCTCTCTGTCTGCCCCTCTCTGCCCCCTTCTCTCTCTCTCTGTCCCTATCTGCCCTCTTCTCTCTCTCTCTGCTTCTCTGCCCTCTTCTCTCTCTCTGCCCCTTCTCTCTCTTTCTCTCTCTCTGCCTCTCTGCCCCCTTTTCTCTCTCTGCCCCCTTCTCTCTCTCTCTCTGCCTCTCTGCCCCTTCTCTCTCTCTGCCTCTCTGCCCCCTTCTCTCTCTCTGACTCTCTGCCCCCTTCTCTCTCTCTGACTCTCTGCCCCTTCTCTCTCTCTGCCCCATCTCTCTCTCTGCCTCTCTGCCCCCTTCTCTCTCTCTGCCTCTCTGCCCCTTCTCTCTCTCTCTCTTCCCCTCTCTGCCCCTTTTCTCTCTCTCTCTGCCCCCTTCTCTCTCTCTCTCTCTCTCTCTCTCTCTGCCCCCTTCTCTCTCTCTCTCTTCCCCTCTCTGCCCCCTTCTCTCTCTCTCTCTCTCTCTCTCTCTGCCCCCTTCTCTCTCTGCTTCTCTGCCCCCTTCTCTCTCTGCTTCTCTGCCCCATTCTCTCTCTCTGCCCCCTTCTCTGCCCCTTCTCTTTCTCTCTCTCTCTGCCCTCTCTGCCCCCTTCTCTCTCTCTCTCTCTCTCTCTCTCTCTCTCTCTCTCTCTCTCTATCTCTCTCTGCCCCTCTCTGCCCCCTTCTCTCTCTCTCTTTTCCCCTCTCTGCCCCCTTCTCTCTCTCTCTCTGCCCCTCTCTCTGTCTGCTTCTCTGCCCTCTTCTCTCTCTCTCTTTTTCTCTCTGCCCCTTCTCTCTCTGCCCCTTCTCTCTCTCTGTCCCTCTCTCTGCCCCTCTCTGCCCTCTTCTCGCTCTCTGCTTCTCTGCCCCCTTCTCTCTCTCTCTCTCTCTCTGCCCCTCTCTGCCCCTTCTCTCTCTCTCTTTCTCTCTCTCAGCCTCTCTGCCCCTTCTCTCTCTCTGCCTCTCTGCCCCTTCTCTCTCTCTCTCTCTGCCTCTCTGCCCCCTTCTCTCTATCTGCCTCTCTGCCCCTTCTCTCTCTCTCTGCCTCTCTGCCCCCTTCTCTCTCTCTGCCTCTCTGCCCCCTTCTCTCTCTCTGCCTCTCTGCCCTCTCTCTCTCTGCCCTCTCTGCCCCCTTCCCTCTCTCTGTCTCTCTCTGCCCCTCTCTGCCCTCTTCTCTCTCTCTGATTCTCTGCCCCTTCTCTCTCTCTCTCTTTCTCTCTCTGCCCCTCTCTGCCCCTTCTCTTTCTCTCTCTCTCTCTGCCTCTCTGCCTCTCTGCCCCCTTCTCTCTCTCTGCCTCTCTGCCCCCTTCTCTCTCTCTGCCTCTCTGCCCTCTTCTCTCTCTGCCCTCTCTGCCCCCTTCTCTCTCTCTGTCTCTCTCTGCCCCTTTCTGCCCTCTTCTCTCTCTCTGATTCTCTGCCCCCTTCTCTCTCTCTCTCTTTCTCTCTCTGCCCCTCTCTGCCCCTTCTCTTTCTCTCTCTCTCTCTGCCTCTCTGCCCCCTTCTCTCTCGCTGCCTCTCTACCCCCTTCTCTCTCTCTATCTGCCTCTCTGCCCCCTTCTCTCTCTCTCTCTCTCTGCTTCTCTGCCCCCTTCTCTCTCTCTGCCATTCTGCCCCCTTTTCTCTCTCTCTCTGCCTCTCTGCCCCCTTCTCTCTCTCTCTGCCCCCCTCTCTTTCTCTCTCTCTGCCCCCTTCTCTCTCTGCCCCTTCTCTCTCTCTGCCTCTCTGCCCCTTCTCTCTCTCTCTCTGCCCCCTTCTCTCTCTCTGCCTCTCTGCCCCCTTCTCTCTCTCTGCCTCTCTGCCCCCTTCTCTCTCTCTGCCCTCCTCTCTCTCTCTCTGCCTCTCTGCCCTCTTCTTTCTCTCTCTGTCCCTCTCTGCCCTCTTCTCTCTCTCTGCTTCTCTGCCCCCTTCTCTCTCTCTCTCTCTCTCTGCCCCTTCTCTCTCTCTCGCTCTCTCTCTCTCTCTCTCTCTCTCTCTCTCTCTGCCTCTCTGCCCTCCTCTCTCTCTGCCACTCTGCCCCCTTCTCTCTCTCTCTGACTCTCTGCCCCCTTCTCTGTCTCTGCCTCTCTGCCTCCTTCTCTCTCTCTGACTCTCTGCCCCTTCTCTCTCTCTGACTCTCTGCCCCGTTCTCTCTCTCTCTGCCCCTTCTCTCTCTCTGCCTCTCTGCCCCCTTCTCTCTCTCTGCCTCTCTGCCCCCTTCTCTCTCTCTGCCTCTCTGCCCTCTTCTCTCTCTCTGCCTCTCTGCCCCCCTCTCTCTCTCTGCCCCCTTCTCTCTCTGCCTATCTCTCTCTCTGCTCCCTTCTCTCTCTGCCCCCCTCTCTCTCTGCTCCCTTCTCTCTTCCTCCCTCTTTCTTTGCCCACTTCTCTTTCTTCTCCCTTCTCTCTGCCTCCCTCATTCTCTCTGCTCCCTTCTTTCTCTGCCCCCTTCTCTCTTTGCCCCCTTCTCTCTCTCTGCCCCCTTCTCTCTCTCTCTGCCCCTTCTCTCTTTGCCCCCTTCTCTCTCTGCCCCCTTCTCTCTTTGCCCCCTTCTCTCTGCCCCCTTCTCTCTCTGCCCCCTTTTCTCTCTGCCTCTCTCTCTCTGCCCCTTCTCTCTGTGCCCTTCTCTCTCTCTCTTTTCCCCTCTCTGCCCCCTTCTCTCTCTTCCTCCCTCTTTCTTTGCCCACTTCTCTCTCTTCTCCCTTCTCTCTGCCTCCCTCATTCTCTCTGCCCCCTTCTTTCTCTGCCCCCTTCTCTCTTTGCCCCCTTCTCTCTCTCTGCCCCCCTCTCTCTCTCTCTGCCCCCTCTCTCTGTCTGCTTCTCTGCCCTCTTCTCTCTCTCTCTCTTTTTCTCTCTGCCCCTTCTCTCTCTCTCTGCCCCTCTCTGCCCCCTTCTCTCTCTCTGTCCCTCTCTCTGCCCCTCTCTGCCCTCTTCTCTCTCTCTGCTTCTCTGCCCCCTTCTCTCTCTCTCTCTCTTTCTCTCTCTGCCCCTTCTCTCTCTCTCTTTCTCTCTCTCTGCTCCTCTGTCCCCTTCTCTCTCTCTCTGGCTCTCTGCCCCCTTCTCTCTCTGCCCCATTCTCTCTCTCTGCCTCTCTGCCCCCTTCTCTCTCTCTCTGCCTCTCTGCCCCCTTCTCTCTCTCTGCCTCTCTGCCCCTTCTCTCTCTCTCTCTCTGCCTCTCTGCCCCCTTCTCTCTATCTGCCTCTCTGCCCCTTCTCTCTCTCTCTGCCTCTCTGCCCCCTTCTCTCTCTCTGCCTCTCTGCCCCCTTCTCTCTCTCTCTGCCTCTCTGCCCTCTTCTCTCTCTCTCTGCCTCTCTGCCCTCTTCTCTCTCTCTCTGCCCCTCTCTGCCCCTCTCTGCCCTCTTCTCTCTCTCTGATTCTCTGCCCCCTTCTCTCTCTCTCTTTCTCTCTCTGCCCCTCTCTGCCCCTTCTCTTTCTCTCTCTGCCTCTCTGCCCCCTTCTCTCTCGCTGCCTCTCTACCCCTTCTCTCTCTTTGCCTCTCTGCCCCCTTCTCTCTCTCTCTCTCTCTCTCTCTCTCTCTCTGCTTCTCTGCCCCTTTCTCTCTCTCTGCCTCTCTGCCCCTTCTCTCTCTCTCTCTGCCTCTCTGCCCCCTTCTCTCTCTCTCTTTCTCTCTCTGCCCCTCTCTGCCCCTTCTCTTTCTCTCTCTGCCTCTCTGCCCCCTTCTCTCTCGCTGCCTCTCTGCCCCCTTCTCTCTCTTTGCCTCTCTGCCCCCTTCTCTCTCTCTCTCTCTCTCTCTCTCTCTCTCTCTCTCTCTCTCTCTCTCTCTCTCTCTCTCTCTCTCTCTCTCTCTCTCTCTGCTTCTCTGCCCCTTTCTCTCTCTCTGCCTCTCTGCCCCTTCTCTCTCTCTCTCTGCCTCTCTGCCCCCTTCTCTCTCTCTCTGCCTCTCTGCCCCCTTCTCTTTCTCTCTCTCTGCCTCTCTGCCCCCTTCTCTCTCTCTGCCCCTTCTCTCTCTCTGCCTCTCTGCCCCTTCTCTCTCTCTCTGCCCCCTTCTCTCTCTCTGCCTCTCTGCCCCCTTCTCTCTCTCTGCCTCTCTGCCCCCTTCTCTCTCTCTGCCCTCTTCTCTTTCTCTCTGCCTCTCTGCCCTCTTCTTTCTCTCTCTGTCCCTCTCTGCCCTCTTCTCTCTCTCTCTGCTTCTCTGCCCCCTTCTCTCTCTCTCTCTCTGCCCCTTCTCTCTCACTCTCTCTCTCTCTCTGCCTCTCTGCCCTCCTCTTTCTCTGCCACTCTGCCCCCTTCTCTCTCTCTCTGACTCTCTGCCCCCTTCTCTCTCTCTCTGCCTCTCTGCCTCCTTCTCTCTCTCTGACTCTCTGCCCCTTCTCTCTCTCTGACTCTCTGCCCCCTTCTCTCTCTCTCTCTCTGCCTCTCTGCCCCTTCTCTCTCTCTGCCTCTCTGCCCCCTTCTCTCTCTCTGCCTCTCTGCCCCTTCTCTCTCTCTGCCTCTCTGCCCTCTTCTCTCTCTCTGCCTCTCTGCCCCCCCTCTCTCTGCCCCCTTCTCTCTCTGCCTATCTCTCTCTCTGCTCCCTTCTCTCTCTGCCCCCCTCTCTCTCTGCTCCCTTCTCTCTTCCTCCCTCTTTCTTTGCCCACTTCTCTCTCTTCTCCCTTCTCTCTGCCTCCCTCATTCTCTCTGCCCCCTTCTTTCTCTGCCCCCTTCTCTCTTTGCCCCCTTCTCTCTCTCTGCCCCCTTCTCTCTCTCTCTGCCCCTTCTCTCTTTGCCCCTTCTCTCTCTGCCCCCTTCTCTCTTTGCCCCCTTCTCTCTGCCCCCTTCTCTCTCTGCCCCCTTTTCTCTCTGCCTCTCTCTCTCTCTGCCCCTTCTCTCTGTGCCCCCTTCTCTCTTTGCCTCTCTCTCTCTGCCCCCTTCTCTCTCTCTGCCCCCTTCTCTCTTTCTGCCTCTCTCTCTCTGCCCCTTCTCTCTTTGCCCCCTTCTCTCTTTGCCCCCTTCTCTCTTTGCCCCCTTCTCTCTCTGCCCCTTCTCTCTCTGCCCCCTTCTCTCTGCCTCCCTCTCCCTCTCTGCCTGCCTCCGTTGTGTCTCTGCCCCACTCTCTCTCTGCACCCCCTCTCTCTGCCCCCCTCTCTCTCAGCCCCTCTCTTTATGCCCCTCCCTTTCTCTCTCCTCTCCCTTCTCCCTTCCTCTCTTTCTCCCCCCTCTCTTTCTCAGGTGACGGTGACAAGTGACACACTGCATTTGGTGGCAGGTGACGGTGGCATGTGACACATTGCATCTGGTGGCAGGCGGCGGGGGGCATATGACATGCTGCATCTGGTGGCAAGTGACGGTGGCAAGCGACGGTGGCAAGTGACACGCTGCATCTGGTGGCAAGCGACGGTGGCTAGTGACACGCTGCATCTGGTGGCAGGCAATGGTGAGACGCTGCATCTGGTGGCAGTCAATGGTGAGACGCTGCATCTGGTGGCAGGCAATGGTGAGACGCTGCATCTGGTGGCAGTGGCAAATGACATTCTGCATCTGGTCGCAGGCAATGGTGACACACTGCATCTGGTGGCAGGTGACAAGCTCAGGGTTCCCACTGATTTTGCATTCTGGTGAGTTGAACTATTTCATTATATATTACAATGTAGTAATAGAAATAATGTGATTTGATCATCCTGACACCATATTAAGCATGGTATCGGGATGTTTTCAGTGCTAGCACCAGCCATTCACTCGACAAATCACCCCCACCGCTGAATTCCCTGTCAACCCTGAGACTACATCCCCCCTTTGCTAATGTAGTGGCAAAATTGTCACTGAATGGCAGTCTGGAAATGTGGTCACCCTACCAGGGGGCAAGGTGGCAATTTTCCCCCCGGCCGCTCTGATGCCCCATACAAAGGCTGCACCGCTTCCCTCAGATCCATCCCAAACTCAATAAGTATCCATATTGCGCATTTGCGTAAATTTCTTTATATGGATCTTCTATATATATTTTGCTGAGCAACGATTGATTATTTCTGTACAATTTGTAAGTTAATATCTGGATTGAACATCATTAGATTTATGTTTTGTAAATTTTCATTATGATTTGTGTATTTATCGTTATTGTTTTTCATTTACTGTTTAGAGTCTACCACAATCTCTGCCATAAAACTCCTGAAGAAGCTCGTGTTAGAGCGAAACATGTCGAGCGGCAGATTGTCATGGAACTAATTAAGTAGCTCTATCTTTATGTACCTGTAATGGGTTTATTTGTGGATTTATTTATGTATAGATTTTTCTTTCCAATATTTTTATTGAATATAGTGTATGAAAAATATACAATACATATTTCTCAAATATAAACAACAATGTAGAAAAGATTAAGAGAACAGAGCTCGGCCAACATGGCCTACACACAGTACATGTAGCAAAATGTAAAATTTTTACTGGTGAGTATATCAGTTCTACATCTGTCTGTCCTTATATTTTAGTTGCCCTTATCACTTATGTATTCTTTGTAGAGAGGCTGTGGCGCCAGGAGCCCACCCGTCCACCCCGCATGGGATCTACTCTGTGGACGAGAGGCTCCCAACCCCCAAATCCCCCCCACTTACAAGCAGCAATGCTACTATCGCTTCTTGATTCTTTGCTAATGTTGCGAGGGCAATAACACCAGACAGGAGAACCTACATAAACTAATAAATGTGGAGAGAGGAAAAGTTAAGGAGCAAGGGAGCAGAAAAAGAAGAAAAGAAGAGGTAGGGGGAAGGGTTGGGGTTGAGTGCACCCCTAGGGAACTTCTCTGAGATTCATTAATTATCGAAGCCCACAGATAGGTATGTCAACCATGGTTCCCAGATCCTGTCGAAAACCCGTTGTTTATCCGATAGAATCGCCGACAGGCGTTCATTAATCATGATCCATGTTAGTTTAGCTTTTACCAGTTCAAATGGGATCAGAGGTTTTCTCCAGGATCTAGCAATCGCAATTCTAGATGCTGTGAAGACAAAGGATATGAGTTTTTTCGTGTACCGAGGCACGCCTTCCACTGGACATCCCAGTAGTGCCTGTTGTGGGGATTTGGTTAGGTTAACTTGAGTCAATGAGTAGATAAAATTATAGATGCGTATCCAATACCGTCTAACCTTAGGACAGGACCACCAAGTATAATATATCGTGCCCTCCCCTCCACACCCCCTAAAGCATAATGGGGATGCGCCGGGGATGTATGTAGCGATTCTCGCCGGAACCATATACCACCGTAATAAGACTTTATAATTTGCCTCTATTAGGGAGGTATTTATATAACCTTTTGAGGCTAATTGGGCCGTATTAAACCACGTGTTCATTTCCATCGTTTCCTCCATATCTTGTTCCCACTTTTGCATGTAAAATAATTTTTCTGACTTAAAGGAAAAAATACCATAAATGTTAGATATGTGACCTTTATGTTTATCGAAGGACCTGCATAAATATTCCATTGGAGTGAACGTCATAATGTCAGCTTTGCGCTGTAGAGTTTTCAGGAAATGTACTATCTGGAGGTAGTGATAGAGTTCTGTGTTAGGTAATTGGTATTTTTCTATAAGGAATTGCTTCGATAGTATACCTCTATGGTCACATAGGTCGGCTATACGAATCAAGCCCTTATTGGTCCACCATAATAATCTTTGAGGATTAAGACCCGGGGTGAATTCTGGGTTGCCCGTTAATGGGGCCAAGGGAACATGAGGTGAGCGGAAGGTAAAAGGTTTTTGTAATCTATCCCATAAACCTAATGAGAATGATAATGTGGGGCATAAAATGGTAGGTCTGTCCTTCATATGGAGCCACATCAAATGGCTAATCGGTTTTGTGGGGTATGGGGATGATTCCAGCTTCATCCAAGAAGGTTGAGGCAGTCCAGAGTGAGTGCAAATTAATTGGGCCAGTTGGGCTGCCTCAAAATACCTGACCAAATTTGGTACTCCCAACCCCCCTTTAAGTCTGGGGGCGTATAGGGTTCGCTGATTCACCCTGGGTCTTGTGTCTCCCCAAATGAACTGCATGATCTTTTTCTGAAAAACCTTAAGATCAGGCCTATTGATTGCTATTGGAAGGGTTCTGAACAAATACAACAGTCTTGGTAAGAGATTCATCTTAATGGAATACAGTCTGCCAAACCACGATGGAGGGCTTTTAGCCCATGACAATAAGTCTGCTGATAGCTTCTTATAGAGAGGGGGGTAGTTGGCCTGATACAGAGTCTGCAGATTGTGGGTTAGAAAAATTCCCAAATATGGGAGTTTATTTTGTTGCCATTTAAACTGAAATGATTTTTGGAGAAGTTGTACAGTCTGTGGTTCTAGGGTCAGATTTAGGGCTTCAGATTTGGAATGGTTTATCGTGAGACCTGAGAACGCGGTGAAGCGCCTCAAGACTCGGTATAAGTTAGGAAGGGACGTGATCGGAGAGGAGAGGAACATAAGGATATCATCAGCGAACAGAGAGCATTTCTGCTCCCCGTCTCCGCAGCATATGCCTTTTATGTCTTGGTGATTCCTAAGCTTTATCGCTAGGGGTTCTAATGCTAAGATAAATAAGCCTTGTAGCCTTTTATCTGGATTTTGGCCGTGGGTGTGTTGTATAGTACTTGTAATATATTCAGAAAATGAGGCCCAAATCCATATCTTCTCAATGCGTAGTATATATACTCCCACGTTACCGAGTCGAAAGCCTTACAAAGGTCTAACGACAAAATCATACCCCTCCGCGACCCCAAATTGTCCCAGTTTGAATTAAGTGCTGCAATGATATCTATCGCTCGTCGGGTTTAATCCGGGGCCTGTCTATTTGGAACAAATCCCACTTGATCAGGGTGGATATATTTGGCCAGAAAAGAATTCATTCTGGTTGCCAAGACTTTGGTCATTAGTTTAAGGTCCACATTAATGAGCGATATCAGGCGATAATTTGCGGGATCCCCATGATCCTTTCCTGGTTTAGGGATTACTTGAATGAGGGCCTCATTTTCATGTAAAGATAAGGGGTTGCCTTTCCGTATCGCATTAAAAAAGGAACACAAATGAGGAGTCAGTATGGCTGCATATTTTCTGTAATAGTGGCCCGTAAAGCCATCTGGGCCTGGTGCCTTTGAGGGGTTCAAGCTTTTAATGGCTGCCAGTATTTCTCCTTCCGTGAAGTCTGCTTCCATTAATTCTGTGTGTTCCTGTTCTAATGTTGGCAAGGAGATGTCATTGAAAAATTCCTCTGCTCGGTCCTTGGGAAATGGGGTGGGCTTATTTTACAGATCAGTAAAGAATTTTGAAAATTCTTGAATTATCTCTTGGGGGTTTTGAGTAATTTTCCCGTCTCGAGTACGCAGTCTAGGCATGGCAGGATTAAATGGTCGCGGTGTAAGTTTTCTAGCTAAAAGTGTGGTAGGTTTGTCTCCCTTGGTATAATAGCGATGCCTAGACCAGCGTAGAAATTTCTCAGCTTTGGTTGTTAGACTAAGATTTAGTGCCGTTCTAGCTGTGTCTATTTTATGTCGCAGGTCAAGATGAGGGTTAGATTTTTGTTCCTGAACTATTTTATGTAATTCATCTTCTTGTTGGATTTTTTGTGCATCATCCCTTTTTTTCCTAGAGGCCACTTGAATCAATGTGCCACGAATGGTGGCTTTATGTGCCGCCCAATTAATACTTGGGGACGTGTCGTTAGCTCGGTTAACTGTAAAGTATTGTTGTATGGCCTTCTCAATTTCAGTGTATATAATAGGGTCATTGAGTAATGATGCGTTAAGTCGCCATATGGAGGGTTTTGGTCTTTTCCATAAGTCAGTCAGTGCCATTAGCACTAAGGAGTGATTTGACCATGAGCTAGGTACTATTTTGACTGATTCGATTGAGGGTAAAAGTGAAGATTGCGTTAATAAATGGTCTATGCGCGAATACGTTTTATGGACCTGAGAATAATGAGTATAGTCTCTGGTGGTGGGATGGGCATCCCGCCAAGTATCTATGAGATCATAGGAGTGTAGGATCCGGGCCAGTTTGACTCCCTGTTTGGGAATATGTTTTAGGACAGGTTTATGTATATTGGTCCTGTCTGCGGCTTGATCTAAGGAGACATTACTACCCCCCCCCCCATTATCACTTGGCCTTGTACATGAGGCATCAGTGTTCGCAACATGGTTTCGAAAAAACTCACCTGACCCGTGTTGGGGGTGTAATATGAAATTAGAGTGACGGCACTGTCGTTTACTTTCCCTGCTACCATGACATACCTCCCCTCCTTATCTCTAATGACTGTTGAGGATGTAAATGGTACCCTTTTTGCAATGCAAATCGCTACCCCTCTTTTTTTATCCACCCCATTAGATAAGTAAATCAAGGGGAACCTAGCATTCAGATATTTGGGAGCTGAAGTGCGTGAGAAGTGCGTTTCCTGGAGGAGCAGAAAATCTACATCTAGTTTATGGTAGTCAAGGAAGGCTTTAGCGCGTTTAGTAGGGGAATTCAGACCTTGCACGTTATGTGTTAATACTTTAGTGTGTGAAAGAGGCAACTGTGACTTTAGCATCGTGGTCTGGCAGACTGTACTTGCCTGTTGTAGATGGTCATCCTGATTCTCGAGGAGGAAGAGTTTTGACAGGCTTCTCCAGTTGTCAGGCCCAGGGGTGCACTCAAGTATAAGGGGAAAACAGAAGAAAAGAGAAAAAAGAAGTTAATGTTGGGATAAGATGGACTGGACCAAAGTCCACCTGTCACCTCAGAGATAAAGTACATAAAAAACTGAATTATCATCATAAACATATTCTTAATGGTCTTGAAGACTATAGTCTCTACTAAGTATGGCGAGGTTGTTTCCATCTAAGCGATGAAGACCAGCTCGTCTGGGAGTGGCATGTGGTTTCGCCTCGGCACTTTCCGTATAAGGCATTGTAGTGGTATAGAGGGGAGTCAATTAGATCCGGAAGGTTTAAACTATTACAATACCTCTATTCTAACTAAACTAAGCAATATTAATCTAAATTTAGCTTTAGATTGGGGGGTTCAGGATGTATTATATCTAGGGAAACATTCTAGAAGAGAGCAAATAAACATGAGTGAAACAGCTCTAATCTAATCTCTCAATACCGAGAGGGGGATTTTACCCCTCCAGGATGCAGGCAGTCTCTTTAGTGTCCTGAAGACAAATGTAGATAGCTAATGTTAGCCAACAGGGCAAAATCTAAACTGCTAAACTGCTAAACTGCTAAAGGGGGGAACCCGTACGGGTTTACTGTGGTGCCCTATATTAGGGTGTGGTGGATACTTCTCCTAAAAAGGTAAAAGTTAGAAGAGTAGAAAAGCGGGTTTCATCTTCAGCTTCATCCGTCCGGTCCGGTTGCTAGTTGTCGCCTTCTAGAGGAATATCGCTGGCGTTGTTGTTCCCAGAGGGGCGAGATTGGGCGATCCATTTCCTGTTGTGCTTTGGGGGCCGAAGAGTCCCTGGATATCAAACCAAGACCCAAAAGGATATCTTCTCCATCCGGAAAATTTGCAAAGGAGTATGTTTTCCCCTTGAAGGAAAAAGATAGTCGAAACGGAAACGACCACCGATATTTGATTTGGTGATTAATGAGCTGTGCCAATAATGGTTTCAGGGCCCGTCTTTTTTGGATAGTCATTTGCGAAATGTCCGCAAAAATTTGTATCTGGTGACCCAAGAGGTTTATATTGCCCCTTTGCCCGGGCTATAGACATTATTTGTTCCTTAATTCTATAGAAATGTGGATTGACTATGACATCTCTAGGAGGGCCATCTTGTCTTGGTGCCGTCAGAGCTCGATGTACCCTGTCGATTTCCATGTGCTGTGGGGAAATATCAGGAATCAAATCTTGCATGAGAGTATGTACTGCGTCTTCTAGGTCAGTAACTGCCTCTGGTAGACCGCGGATTCGAAAATTATAGCGTCTGGATCTATTTTCCTGATCTTCGATTTTGGCGTTGGCTTGGTCTAATTGATCTTGCAGTGAGGCTATCATACTTGAGTTTTGATTTACCTTCCGCACTGTGCCATCCATTTTGGATTCAATGGTATCCAATCTGTCACCTATATCATTAAAGTCATGCTTCATTTCTGCTGTAATCAGTTGGCAGGCTTTTGTAAGCTCTTGCTGCAGTAATGCTGAGAAGCGAGCAAGGAGGACAGAATCCCCAGAATATGTTGCTGGAGGTGGAGGCTGTTGTTCACTTCCTATGCTGTTTTGGCTTAGTGCAAGTTCTGCTATTTCAGCCATGTTCCTCTCCATGGAGGAAGCAGGGGAATCTGCGCCATCTAGTGCCCCCCCCCTGATAAGTTTGGGAGGGGGAGAGAGAGAACCGCGGGGACCCATCTTTCTGCAGTCCTGTAATATCCTCCTGTGACTGGGAGGAGAAGGGATCTCATTCTCTGTCTATACCTGCAGTCCCAGTGTTGTGGGGAGAGAATCTTTGTGCAGGGAGGCCTTGATGTCCCTGGGTCCCGCTCACCTGCTTTGCTGTATCAGCCTCCGTCCTCCGTCCCGACGACATCTTGGATGGGGGCGTCCTTGCTGCAGCGTTCCCCGAACTGAACGAATAGTTAGAAGTCGGGGGTTTCTTTTTGGCTGTTCCCCCTCCTCTCCGGTTCATAGTGCGGATCGCTCGAGGAATGGCGATGTGTGCGGCTTCCCTCTGGCTTTTTGTGGCTTGGAAAGGCCGGCGGCGTGCGGAGCAGGTCAGAACATGTCCGCTCCCGTGCCCGCGCGCATGCGCACCCTATGTATAGATTTTTTATGATGATGTCTCATCTGTTGGAGACACAGGGTTTTTAAACAATGATTTTTCTAATAAAAACGATTGATTTTTTTATAAAATTATTGTACAGATTTATCGATTTTCTAGTATACTGTATATTTAAAAGCACCTTAAAAGTCCCTGGGGTATTAAACCCCATCCCCTGGTAAATTTGCCTCTTTATACATATTTGAATATGGGATGTGGTGCTTTCTGTTGACTATCTCTGCCCTCATCACGTTTTCCGCATTTGCGTATAGTTTTATATACTGATTTGGTGCATGTTTGCAAAAATAAAGTGGGCCGGTCTGGGTGAAGTCCAGGGCCAAATTTTTGTCCCAGTCCAGCCCTGCTTAGGACCATGTGATATTTCAGTTTTTCTTTCTTAATAAATCTGCAAAAATGTCAACAATTCTGTGTTTTTCTATCAATATGGGGTGCTGTGTGTACATTAATGAGGAAAAAAATGAACTTAAATGGTTTTAGCAAATGGCTGCAATATAACAAAGACTGAAAAATTTTAGGGGGTCTGAATACTTTCCGTCCCCACTGTACGTTCCTCATAACCATATATTTACATACCGCAGTGGTCCTAAAGTGCTTATTATATAATATATGTGCTCAAATAATCAAATAAAGTACTATACAAGTGCAAATGTTTGTGCTTCAAACTATTAATATTCATATAAACAGGCCAAATCCATCAAACAAAAAGGTGCTTCCGTGCAAAGTTGTGTCTTTAAACTTCCTTTTATCTTCACAATCTTTCATGCATGTGCAGGGCTGGACTTGGACAAAAATTCGGTCCTGGACTTCATCATGACCGGCCCACTTTAATTTTGAGTGTCCCCAACAGCGTCCCCCTTACATCAGAGAGTCCCAATTAGAAATCCCCTTCACATCGGAGTCCCCTTTAGCAGCCCCCTTCACATCAGAGTCCCCACCAGCAGTCCCCTTCACATCAGAGAGTGCCCATCAGAAGCCCCCTTCACATCAGAGTCCCCATTAGAAGCCCCTTCACATCAGAAAGTCCCCTTCACATCAGAGTCCCCACCAGCAGTCCCCTTCACATCAGAAGCCCCCTTCACATCAGAGAGTCCCCATCAGAAGCCCCCTTCACATCAGAGAGTCCCCATCAGAAGCCCCCTTCACATCAGAGAGTCCCCATCAGAAGCCCCCTTCACATCAGAGTCCCCATCAGAAGTCCCCTTCACATCAGAGAGTCCCCATCAGAAGTCCCCTTCACATCAGAGTCCCCATTAGAAGCCCCCTTCACATCAGAGAGTCCCCATAAGTCCCCATCACATCAGAGAGTCCCCACCAGCAGTCCCCTTCACATCAGAGTCCCCATCAGAAGTCCCCTTCACATCAGAGAGTCCCCATCAGAAGTCCCCTTCACATCAGAGAGTCCCCATCAGAAGCCCCCTTCACATCAGAGTCCCCATCAGAAGCCCCCTTCACATCAGAGTCCCCATCAGAAGCCCCCTTCACATCAGAGTCCCCAAATCGTGATCACTCAATGTCAGAGAGGAGCAGCTCCAGTACTGCACCTGATTGGCCCACTGAGTCATTCGGTCCACTGGGAAACTCCCGGTAGTCCCGATGGCCAGTCCATGCCTGTGCATGTGTCTGGCATACACCCAAGTGCTCCCCCATTAGGTGTGTGCTCACTTCGGGTAATGTGACCTCACACTTAAAGTGGAAGACAATGCAAAAAACTAAAATCCCTGCATCTATAGACACCACGAATCTAACGCTAACCTCTCTATCCCTGTAAAGAAAAAATGAGTATACATACCTTTTTGGAAGCCGATCCACTTCGATCCCACACTGAGGTCTCAGCCGCGGCTTCACTGTGTAGGTGGGTGCAGAGGAGACGGACGACAACGGAAGCCCCATAGTAACTCTATGGGTGACTTCACTTCCCGTTCATTTCACAGCCATAGTCGGCCGTATCCTCTGCAGGGCTTCCGCCGATGGAGATCGGGTTGAAACGGGTCTGATCGGCTTCCAAAAAGGTATGTATACTCATTTTTTTTTTACAGGGCTAGATTTTAGTTTAGTGTTAGATCCGTGGTGTCTATAGATGCAGGGATTTTCGTTTTTGCATGGACTTCCACTTTAAGTTCGGTTGAATCAAGCTTTATAGTCTCCCAGGACTAATTGAATGAATCTTCCTCCTTCCAGTCCTGTCAGCATGTATCCTCAATGTCAGCGGTTGCTCGATATATATGCAAGAGAAAGGAGCTCCAAATAGTGCTTAAATCTTTAAAACCATGTGTTTATTAAAAAATATTTGTATCACACTCACGTTTGATGGGTGCTCCAGTGCACCAACTATATACAGTGTGTTATTAAAATCCAAAGCACTGCAACAACTCTGTGCTGCTCCGATATGTGTCTCAGCACCTCGTCACTAGGGATGAGCTTCGTGTTCGAGTCGAACCCATGTTCGACTCGAACATTGGCTGTTCGACCGTTCGTCGAATTGCGAACGATATGGGCCATTCGCGCCAAATTCGTGTGGCGCGTCACGGCCCATAATTCACTGCGGCAGCGCAGTGCATTGCTGGCTGATGATTGGCCAAGCATGCACTATGACCCGCATGCTTGGCCAATCACAGCGCCGCCTGAACAGAGAGCCGTAATTGGCCAAAGCCAAGGAGGCTTTGGCCAATTATGGCTCAGGGGATTTAGTACACGCCCCACACTATATAAGGCCGCCTGCACGGCGGCCCTGTGTAGTGTGTGTTCCGGTGTGCTGAGAGATAGAGAGAGAGAGAGACAGTGTCATTTGATTTGAGTTAGATAGATTAGGCAGAACAGTCAGTCAGTTAGCTGCACTTACAGTGTATTGTGTATATATATGCATCCCAGGTGTTGCATATATATATATATACACTGTATTCAGTTTAGCTAGATCCGTTCCTGTTATCTTCTAGACTATTTACATTTAGTGCAGTGCGTCCTGCTCACAGTGTTCAGCTAGATCCGTTCCTGTTATCTTCTAGACTATTTACATTTAGTGCAGTGCGTCCTGCTCACAGTGTTCAGCTAGATCCGTTCCTGTTATCTTCTAGACTATTTACATTTAGTGCAGTGCGTCCTGCTCACAGTGTTCAGCTAGATCCGTTCCTGTTATCTTCTAGACTATTTACATTTAGTGCAGTGCGTCCTGCTCACAGTGTTCAGCTAGATCCGTTCCTGTTATCTTCTAGACTATTTACATTTAGTGCAGTGCGTCCTGCTCACAGTGTTCAGCTAGATCCGTTTCTGTTATCTTCTAGACTATTTACATTTAGTGCAGTGCGTCCTGCTCACAGTGTTCAGCTAGATCCGTTCCTGTTATCTTCTAGACTATTTACATTTAGTGCAGTGCGTCCTGCTCACAGTGTTCAGCTAGATCTGTTCCTGTTATCTTCTAGACTATTTACATTTAGTGCAGTGCGTCCTGCTCACAGTGTTCAGCTAGATCCGTTCCTGTTATCTTCTAGACTATTTACATTTAGTGCAGTGCGTCCTGCTCACAGTGTTCAGCTAGATCCATTCCTGTTATCTTCCTACTGACAGGCAGACTTGTCTGGTTACAGTATATAAAGCTACCTGAAGAAAATTACAGGTGTTCTATTTGATCCTATTAGTACCACGGTCAGGCAGCTAGACTATTTACATTTAGTACAGTGTGTCCTGCTCACAGTGTTCAGCTAGATCCGTTCCTGTTATCTTCCTACTGACAGGCAGGCTTGTCTGGTTACAGTATATAAAGCTACCTGAAGAAAATTACAGGTGTTCTATTTGATCCTATTAGTACTACGGTCAGGCAGCTAGACTATTTACATTTAGTACAGTGCGTCCTGCTCACATTGTTCAGCTAGATCCGTTCCTGTTATCTTCCTACTGACAGGCAGGCTTGTCTGGTTACAGTATATAAAGCTACCTGAAGAAAATTACTGGTGTTCTATTTGATCCTATTAGTACCACGGTCAGGCAGCTAGACTATTTACATTTAGTACAGTGCGTCCTGCTCACAGTGTTCAGCTAGATCCGTTCCTGTTATCTTCCTACTGACAGGCAGGCTTGTCTGGTTACAGTATATAAAGCTACCTGAAGAAAATTACTGGTGTTCTATTTGATCCTATTAGTACCACGGTCAGGCAGCTAGACTATTTACATTTAGTACAGTGCGTCCTGCTCACAGTGTTCAGCTAGATCCGTTCCTGTTATCTTCCTACTGACAGGCAGGCTTGTCTGGTTACAGTATATAAAGCTACCTGAAGAAAATTACTGGTGTTCTATCCCAGCTTAGTGCAGCTACAGGCCATTAGTATGTCTGGAAGGCCAAGAAGGAGAGGCAGACAGTCACAAGCCAATAAGAGAGGGCAAGCAGGCTCTGTGTCTAGTGCTGGTCGTGGAGACGGTGCATCCTCATCAGCACGTGGCCATGGGACACGCTTGGCCTTTTTTTCGGCAGCTGGCCGTGTTGAGCCGCAACATGCGGAAGACTTGGTCGAGTGGATGACCAAGCCGTCCTCATCCTCCTCATCCTCTCTCACCCAGGGTGCTTTGTCTGGCAAAGCAGCGGCCTCTTCCCTCAGCTCAATGTCATCAGTGACTCCTTCCCTAGCTCCACCATGTCCTCCTGAGGATTCCCTCAAACTGTTTGACCACAGTGTTGGGTACATGCTTTAGGAGGATGCCCAGCGTTTGGAAGGCTCTGATGATGATACTGAGCTCGATGAAGGCAGTAACATGAGCACGGACAGAGGGGGTGCCCAAGAAGGACAGCAATCTGGCAGTCATGCTCCCCCTGCTGCAGCATACTGCCAGGTTTGCTCCAGTGATGAGGAGGGAGGGGATGATGAGGTCACTGACTCAACGTGGGTGCCTGATAGGAGAGAGGAGGAGGACGAGGAGGAGGAGGAGGAGGCGGCACATCACCAACGAGGCAGGATGCCCTCCAGGGGCCAGCCTAAGGGCAGCACATTGACTGCATCACACCCCAAAGCTCCACATGTGCAGGGCGCTGCAGTCTCTGCGCGTTATTCAAAAAGTTCTTTGGTGTGGGCCTTTTTTGAGACGAGTGCATCAGATCGCACCGCTGCTATTTGCAACATATGTCTCAAGCGTATTTCGCGTGGCCAAAACATCTCCCGCTTGGGTACCACATGCTTGACCAGACATATGTTGACCTGCCATGCAGTTCGTTGGCAAGCGTATCTAAAAGACCCACACCAAAGAACAAAGAGGATCTCTTCTTGCTCCTCATCAGCTGAGATTTCCAACCCCACTAGACCTCCAGTCCTCTCTGAGACCTGCAGTGAGAGGAATGAAGGTGTAGAATTAGGTGTGTCACAGCCAAGTACTTGTGGGCAATCTGCTTTTGGTACACCGACGTCAGATTGTACCAGGCAAATTTCCCTGCCCCAGCTGCTGCACCGCCGAAAAAAGTTTGCTCCCAGCCATCCACATGCCCAGCGGTTGAATGCTAGCTTGGCAAAATTGCTAGCACTTCAACTGCTGCCTTTTCAGTTGGTAGACTCTGCCCCCTTCCGTGAGTTTGTGGAATGTGCGGTTCCTCAGTGGCAGGTACCCAAACGCCACTTTTTCTCACGGAAGGCGATTCCGGCTCTCTACCGGCATGTGGAAGGCAATGTCCATGCCTCGCTGGACAGGGCGGTCAGCGGTAAGGTGCATATTACCGCTGACTCATGGTCCAGCAGGCATGAACAGGGACGTTACCTAAGTTTCACGGCGCATTGGGTGACTCTGCTGGCAGCTGGGAAGGATGCAGGACAAGGTGCAGTAGTGTTGGAGGTTGTTCCGCCACCACGCCTCCAAAATGCTGATTGTGACACAAGTACGCAGGCCAAAAGATGCCATGCGGTGCTTGAGCTGGTGTGCTTGGGGGACAGGAGCCACACTGGGGCAGAGGTTCTGTCAGCTCTGCAGGGGCAGGTTCAGAGGTGGTTGACGCCATGCCAACTTAAGGCAGGAATGGTGGTTTGCAACAATGGCACCAACCTCCTCTCTGCCCTCCGACAGGGACAAATGACCCATGTGCCCTGTTTGGCTCACGTCCTTAACTAGGTGGTGCAGCAGTTCTTGGGCAGATACCCGGGCTTACAGGATGTCCTGAGGCAGGCCAGGAAAGTCTGTGTGCATTTCCGCCGGTCATATAATGCCAGTGCTCGGCTGACGGACCTCCAAAAGGAGTTTAACCTGCCCAAGAACCGCCTAATCTGTGACATGCCCACCAGGTGGAACTCAACGTTGGCCATGCTGCAGCGGCTGCACACGCAGCAGAGGGCCATCAATGAGTACCTGTGTGACTATGGCACCAGGACAGGGTCAGGGGAGCTTGTTTTTTTTCCCCCACGCCAGTGGGCCATGATCAGGGATGCATGCACTGTCCTGTCACCATTCGAGGAGGCCACGAGGATGGTGAGCAGTGACAGTGCATGCATCAGTGACACTGTCCCCCTTGTCCACCTGTTGGAGCACACGCTGCGTGGAATAATGGACAGGGCACTTGAGGCAGAACAGAGGCAGGAAGAGGAGGACTTCCTTAGCTCTCAAGGCCCCCTTTATCCAGACAGTGTTCCTGCGTGCCCGCCGATCACACAGGAAGAGGACGAGGAGGAGGAGGAGGAAGATTGTGTCAGTATGGAGGTGGAGCCTGGCACTCAGCATCAGCAGCAGTCTTTAAGGGATCAGTCCCAAGAAACACATGGACTTGTACGTGGCTGGGAGGAGGTGGCTGCGGACGTTGTCGTCCTTAGTGACCCAGAGGACTCCGGACCGAATGCCTCAGCAAACCTACGCTGCATGGCCTCCCTGATCCTGCAAAGCCTGCGTAAGGATCCTCGTATTCGTGGTATCAAGGAGAAGGACCAATACTGGCTGGCAACCCTCCTTGATCCACGTTACAAGGGTAAGGTTGCGGACCTTATCTTGCCATCGCAGAGGGAGCAGAGGATGAAACATCTTCGGGAGGCCTTGCAGAAAGGTCTGTGCAACGCGTTCCCAGAGACTGGGAGGTTACAAACTCCTGTTTCTGGACAACGTGTTGCTGAGGCTTCAGTCAGTCAAAGAAGGAGCGGTGGAGAAGGTGGCCGTCTGACCGATGCGTTCAGATAATTTTTTGGTCCGCAGCCCCAAGGTATGATCGGTTCCAGCAACCATCGCCAGCGTCTGTTTTACATGGTGCAGGAATACCTAGGGGCAAGATCAGACTTGGACACCTTTCCCACCGAAAATCCTCTGGGTTACTGGGTCTTGAGGATGGATCACTGGCCAGAGCTTGCACAGTATGCAATTGAGCTACTGGCCTGTCCTGCATCCAGCGTTCTTTCGGAACGCACATTCAGTGCTGCTGGAGGCGTGGTAACTAGGGATGAGCTTCGTGTTCGAGTCGAACCCATGTTCGACTCGAATATCGGCTGTTCGACCGTCCGTCGAATTGCGAACGATATGGGCCGTTCGCGCCAAATTCGTGTGGCGCGTCACGGCCCATAATTCACTGCGGCATCGCAGTGCATTGCTGGCTGATGATTGGCCAAGCATGCACTATGACCCGCATGCTTGGCCAATCACAGCGCCGTCAGTAGAGAGAGCTGTAATTGGCCAAAGCCAGGGTGGCTTTGGCCAATTATGGCTCAGGGGATTTAGTACACACCCCACACTATATAAGGCCGCCTGCACGGCGGCCCTGTGTAGTGTGTGTTCCGGTGTGCTGAGAGATAGAGAGAGAGAGAGACAGTGTCATTTGATTTGAGTTAGATAGATTAGGCAGAACAGTCAGTCAGTTAGCTGCACTTACAGTGTATTGTGTATATATATGCATCCCAGGTGTTGCATATATATATATACACTGTATTCAGTTTAGCTAGATCCGTTCCTGTTATCTTCTATCTAGACTATTTAGTGCAGTGTGTCCTGCTCACAGTGTTCAGCTAGATCCGTTCCTGCTATTTACATTCAGTGCAGTGCGTCCTGCTCACAGTGTTCAGCTAGATCCGTTCCTGCTATTTACATTCAGTGCAGTGCGTCCTGCTCACAGTGTTCAGCTAGATCCGTTCCTGCTATTTACATTCAGTGCAGTGCGTCCTGCTCACAGTGTTCAGCTAGATCCGTTCCTGCTATTTACATTCAGTGCAGTGCGTCCTGCTCACAGTGTTCAGCTAGATCCGTTCCTGGTATTTACATTTAGTGCAGTGCGTCCTGCTCACAGTGTTCAGCTAGATCCGTTCCTGCTATTTACATTCAGTGCAGTGCGTCCTGCTCACAGTGTTCAGCTAGATCCGTTCCTGGTATTTACATTTAGTGCAGTGCGTCCTGCTCACAGTGTTCAGCTAGATCCGTTCCTGCTATTTACATTCAGTGCAGTGCGTCCTGCTCACAGTGTTCAGCTAGATCCGTTCCTGCTATTTACATTCAGTGCAGTGCGTCCTGCTCACAGTGTTCAGCTAGATCCGTTCCTGCTATATACATTTAGTGCAGTACGTCCTGCTCACAGTGTTCAGCTAGATCCGTTCCTGCTATTTACATTCAGTGCAGTGCGTCCTGCTCACAGTGTTCAGCTAGATCCGTTCCTGCTATTTACATTCAGTGCAGTGCGTCCTGCTCACAGTGTTCAGCTAGATCCGTTCCTGCTATTTACATTCAGTGCAGTGCGTCCTGCTCACAGTGTTCAGCTAGATCCGTTCCTGCTATTTACATTCAGTGCAGTGCGTCCTGCTCACAGTGTTCAGCTAGATCCGTTCCTGGTATTTACATTTAGTGCAGTGCGTCCTGCTCACAGTGTTCAGCTAGATCCGTTCCTGCTATTTACATTCAGTGCAGTGCGTCCTGCTCACAGTGTTCAGCTAGATCCGTTCCTGCTATATACATTTAGTGCAGTACGTCCTGCTCACAGTGTTCAGCTAGATCCGTTCCTGCTATTTACATTCAGTGCAGTGCGTCCTGCTCACAGTGTTCAGCTAGATCCGTTCCTGCTATTTACATTCAGTGCAGTGCGTCCTGCTCACAGTGTTCAGCTAGATCCGTTCCTGCTATTTACATTCAGTGCAGTGCGTCCTGCTCACAGTGTTCAGCTAGATCCGTTCCTGCTATTTACATTCAGTGCAGTGCGTCCTGCTCACAGTGTTCAGCTAGATCCGTTCCTGGTATTTACATTTAGTGCAGTGCGTCCTGCTCACAGTGTTCAGCTAGATCCGTTCCTGTTATCTTCCTACTGACAGGCAGGCTTGTCTGGTTACAGTATATAAAGCTACCTGAAGAAAATTACAGGTGTTCTATCCCAGCTTAGTGCAGCTACAGGCCATTAGTATGTCTGGAAGGCCAAGAAGGAGAGGCAGACAGTCACAAGCCAATAAGAGAGGGCAAGCAGGCTCTGTGTCTAGTGCTGGTCGTGGAGACGGTGCATCCTCATCAGCACGTGGCCATGGGACACGCTTGGCCTTTTTTTCGGCAGCTGGCCGTGTTGAGCCGCAACATGCGGAAGACTTGGTCGAGTGGATGACCAAGCCGTCCTCATCCTCCTCATCCTCTCTCACCCATGCCCAGGGTGCTTTGTCTGGCAAAGCAGCGGCCTCTTCCCTCAGCTCAATGTCATCAGTGACTCCTTCCCTAGCTCCACCATGTCCTCATGAGGATTCCCTCGAACTGTTTGACCACAGTGTTGGGTACATGCTCCAGGAGGATGCCCAGCGTTTGGAAGGCTCTGATGATGATACTGAGCTCAATGAAGGCAGTAACATGAGCACGGACAGAGGGGGTGCCCAAGAAGGACAGCAATCTGGCAGTCATGCTCCCCCTGCTGCAGCATACTGCCAGGTTTGCTCCAGTGATGAGGAGGGAGGGGATGATGAGGTCACTGACTCAACGTGGGTGCCTGATAGGAGAGAGGAGGAGGAGGAGGAGGAGGAGGTGGCACATCACCAACTAGGCAGGATGCCCTCCAGGGGCCAGCCTAAGGGCAGCACATTGACTGCATCACACCCCAAAGCTCCACATGTGCAGGGCGCTGCAGTCTCTGCGCGTTATTCAAAAAGTTCTTTGGTGTGGGCCTTTTTTGAGACGAGTGCATCAGATCGCACCGCTGCTATTTGCAACATATGTCTCAAGCGTATCTCGCGTGGCCAAAACATCTCCCGCTTGGGTACCACATGCTTGACCAGACATATGTTGACCTGCCATGCAGTTCGTTGGCAAGCGTATCTGAAAGACCCACACCAAAGAACAAAGAGGATCTCTCCTTGCTCCTCATCAGCTGAGATTTCCAACCCCACTAGACCTTCAGTCCTCTCTGAGACCTGCAGTGAGAGGAATGAAGGTGTAGAATTAGGTGTGTCACAGCCAAGTACTTGTGGGCAATCTGCTTTTGGTACACCGACGTCAGATTGTACCAGGCAAATTTCCCTGCCCCAGCTGCTGCACCGCCGAAAGAAGTTTGCTCCCAGCCATCCACATGCCCAGCGGTTGAATGCTAGCTTGGCAAAATTGCTAGCACTTCAACTGCTGCCTTTTCAGTTGGTAGACTCTGCCCCCTTCCGTGAGTTTGTGGAATGTGCGGTTCCTCAGTGGCAGGTACCCAAGCGCCACTTTTTCTCACGGAAGGCGATTCCGGCTCTCTACCGGCATGTGGAAGGCAATGTCCATGCCTCGCTGGACAGGGCGGTCAGCGGTAAGGTGCATATTACCGCTGACTCATGGTCCAGCAGGCATGGACAGGGACGTTACTTAAGTTTCACGGCGCATTGGGTGACTCTGCTGGCAGCTGGGAAGGATGCAGGACAAGGTGCAGTAGTGTTGGAGGTTGTTCCGCCACCACGCCTCCAAAATGCTGATTGTGACACACCTCTCTCCTCCACCCCCTCCTCTTCTTCTTCCTCCATGGCCTCTTCCTCGGAACCAGCGGTGCTCCGTAGGCGTTCAAGGGGCTACGCAAGTACGCAGGCCAAAAGATGCCATGCGGTGCTTGAGCTGGTGTGCTTGGGGGACAGGAGCCACACTGGGGCAGAGGTTCTGTCAGCTCTGCAGGGGCAGGTTCAGAGGTGGTTGACGCCACGCCAACTTAAGGCAGGAATGGTGGTTTGCGACAATGGCACCAACCTCCTCTCTGCCCTCCGACAGGGACAACTGACCCATGTGCCCTGTTTGGCTCACGTCCTTAACTTGGTGGTGCAGCGGTTCTTGGGCAGGTACCCGGGCTTACAGGATGTCCTGAGGCAGGCCAGGAAAGTCTGTGTGCATTTCCGCCGGTCATATAATGCCAGTGCTCGGCTGACGGACCTCCAAAAGGAGTTTAACCTGCCCAAGAACCGCCTAATCTGTGACATGCCCACCAGGTGGAACTCGACGTTGGCCATGCTGCAGCGGCTGCACACGCAGCAGAGGGCCATCAATGAGTACCTGTGCGACTATGGCACCAGGACAGGGTCAGGGGACCTTGGTTTTTTTTCCCCACGCCAGTGGGCCATGATCAGGGATGCATGCACTGTCCTGTCACCATTCGAGGAGGCCACAAGGATGGTGAGCACTGACAGTGCATGCATCAGTGACACTGTCCCCCTTGTCCACCTGTTGGAGCACACGCTGCGTGGAATAATGGACAGGGCACTTGAGGCAGAACAGAGGCAGGAAGAGGAGGACTTCCTTAGCTCTCAAGGCCCCCTTTATCCAGACAGTGTTCCTGCGTGCCCGCCGATCACACAGGAAGAGGACGAGGAGGAGGAGGAGGAGGAGGAGGAAGATTGTGTCAGTATGGAGATGGAGCCTGGCACTCAGCATCAGCAGTCTTTAAGGGATCAGTCCCAAGGGACACATGGACTTGTACGTGGCTGGGAGGAGGTGGCTGCGGACGTTGTTGTCCTTAGTGACCCAGAGGACTCCGGACCGAATGCCTCAGCAAACCTACGCTGCATGGCCTCCCTGATCCTGCAAAGCCTGCGTAAGGATCCTCGTATTCGTGGTATCAAGGAGAAGGACCAATACTGGCTGGCAACCCTCCTTGATCCACGTTACAAGGGTAAGGTTGCGGACCTTATCTTGCCATCGCAGAGGGAGCAGAGGATGAAACATCTTCGGGAGGCCTTGCAGAAAGGTCTGTGCAACGCGTTCCCAGAGACTGGGAGGTTACAAACTCCTGTTTCTGGACAACGTGTTGCTGAGGCTTCGGTCAGTCAAAGAAGGAGCGGTGGAGAAGGTGGCCGTCTGACCGATGCGTTCAGACAATTTTTTGGTCCGCAGCCCCAAGGTATGATCGGTTCCAGCAACCATCGCCAGCGTCTGTTTTACATGGTGCAGGAATACCTAGGGTCAAGATCAGACTTGGACACCTTTCCCACCGAAAATCCTCTGGGTTACTGGGTCTTGAGGATGGATCACTGGCCAGAGCTTGCACAGTATGCAATTGAGCTACTGGCCTGTCCTGCATCCAGCGTTCTTTCGGAACGTACATTCAGTGCTGCTGGAGGCGTGGTAACCGATCACAGGGTGCGTCTGTCCACTGACTCGGTCGATCGGCTGACCTTCATAAAAATGAATCAGTCTTGGATCACCACCAGCTACCAAGCACCTGATGCTGATGTAACTGAATAATTTTTTTCAGATCCCTTCAAAGACTGCCTATGCTGATGCTGAGTGATTATCCCTGAGTAATTATCCTCTTCCTCCTCAATCATCACGCTGATAGCTTGTAAGAACATTTTTGGTTCTGGGCGCCACCACCAGTGCCTAAGGCACAATTTTTCAGCCCCTGTATAACAGGGGCGTGTAATTACAATTTTTGATGTAATACTTTGCAGCACGGCTCGTTCCTGCATTCCAACTAGAGTGTCTGTGAGGGGTTGCAGTGTTGTGGCACCAGCACCAGTGCCTAAGGCCCAATTTTTCTGCCCCTGTCTAACAGGGGCGTGAAATTACAATTTTTGATGCAATACTTTGCAGCAGGGCTCGTTCCTGCATTCCAACTAGAGTGTCTGTGAGGGGTTGCAGTGTTGTGGCACCAGCACCAGTGCCTAAGGCCCAATTTTTCTGCCCCTGTCTAACAGGGGCGTGTAATTACAATTTTTGATGCAATACTTTGCAGCAGTGCTCGTTCCTGCGTTCCAACTAGAGTGTCTGTGAGGGGTTGCAGTGTTGTGGCACCAGCACCAGTGCCTAAGGCCCAATTTTTCTGCCCCTGTCTAACAGGGGCGTGTAATTACAATTTTTGATGCAATACTTTGCAGCAGGGCTCGTTCCTGCGTTCCAACTAGAGTGTCTGTGAGGGGTTGCAGTGTTGTGGCACCAGCACCAGTGCCTAAGGCCTAATTTTTCAGCTCCTGTTCAACAGGGGCATGTAATTACAATTCTTGATCTAATATTTCACAGCAGGGCCCTGTGAGGGCTTACAGTGTTTTGGCCACAGCAACACCTAAGGCCCAAATTTCTGCTGAGTATATAGGGCAGGACCCTACTTTCAAACATCTAACTTACAAACGACTCCTACTTGCAAACGGAAGGAGACAACAGGAAGTGAGATGAAATCTACCCATAGGAAGGGAAATTCTCTCATGTAAGAGTTAATATGGGAAAACAATTTCTCCTTTCCACTGATGCTTTCCAATCCTTGTTCCACAAAAAAACCCAAATTTTCAAAAAACATTTTTCATTGGGACAAAAAAGTGAGGTGAAATCTTCTGAAGAGGAGGAAAGACGCAAAACAAATGTCACAGGGGTGATAACCCTTCCCTATGTTTTCCAAAAAGCTTAGAAAAGATTTTTTGGCTGGAGCTAAACACATTAAAAATGTTCAAAATTACAAACAGATTCTACTTAACAACAAACCTACAGTCCCTGTCTTGTTTGCACCGCCTGTATACTGCTGTTCAGAGTATATAGGGACCTTTCCTTATTTTAATTTGGGTGCGGGGTTCCCCTTAATATCCATACAAGACCCAAAGGGCCTGGTAATGGACTGGGGGGTACCCATGCCGTTTGTCTCACTGATTTTCATCCATATTGCCAGGACCCGACATGACATTAAACCCGCAAGCAGTTTTAAATGAGATTTTTTCCTTTAAAAATGACATTTGGTGCAGGGACTGTTCTAAACATGGGAAACACGCGTCACTTTACAGGCATACTATAGACACCCCCCAGGTACGATATTTAAAGGAATATTTCACTTTTTTTTTTTTACTTTAAGCATCATTAAAATCACTGCTCCCGAAAAAACGGCCGTTTTTAAAAGTTTTTTTTGCATTGATACATGTCCCCTGGGGTAGGACCCGGGTCCCCAAACCCTTTTTAGGACAATACCATGCAAATTAGCCTTTAAAATGAGCACTTTTGATTTCGAACGTTCGAGTCCCATAGACGTCAATGGGGTTCTAACGTTCGTGCGAACTTGCGGTCCGTTCGCGGGTTCTGGTGCGAACCGAACCGGGGGGTGTTCGGCTCATCCCTAGTGGTAACCGATCACAGGGTGCGTCTGTCCACCGACTCGGTCGATCGGCTGACCTTCATAAAAATGAATCAGTCTTGGATCACCACCAGCTACCAAGCACCTGATGCTGATGTAACCGAATAATTTTTTTTGAAATCTCAGATCCCTTCAAAGACTGCCTATGCTGATGCTGAGTGACTATCCCTGAGTAATTATCCTCTTCCTCCTCAATCATCACGCTGATAGCTTGTAAGAACATTTTTGGTTCTGGGCGCCACCACCAGTGCCTAAGGCACAATTTTTCAGCCCCTGTTTAACAGGGGCGTGTAATTACAATTTTTGATGTAATACTTTGCAGCAGGGCTCGTTCCTGCATTCCAACTAGAGTGTCTGTGAGGGGTTGCAGTGTTGTGGCACCAGCACCAGTGCCTAAGGCCCAATTTTTCTGCCCCTGTCTAACAGGGGCATGTAATTGCAATTTTTGATGCAATACTTTGCAGCAGGGCTCGTTCCTGCGTTCCAACTAGAGTGTCTGTGAGGGGTTGCAGTGTTGTGGCACCAGCACCAGTGCCTAAGGCCCAATTTTTCTGCCCCTGTCTAACAGGGGCGTGTAATTACAATTTTTGATGCAATACTTTGCAGCAGGGCTCGTTCCTGCGTTCCAACTAGAGTGTCTGTGAGGGGTTGCAGTGTTGTGGCACCAGCACCAGTGCCTAAGGCCTAATTTTTCAGCTCCTGTTCAACAGGGGCATGTAATTACAATTCTTGATCTAATATTTCACAGCAGGGCCCTGTGAGGGCTTACAGTGTTGTGGCCACAGCAACACCTAAGGCCCAAATTTCTGCTGAGTATATAGGGCAGGACCCTACTTTCAAACATCTAACTTACAAACGACTCCTACTTGCAAACGGAAGGAGACAACAGGAAGTGAGATGAAATCTACCCCTAGGAAGGGAAATTCTCTCCTGTAAGAGTTAATATGGGAAAACAATTTCTCCTTTCCACTGATGCTTTCCAATCCTTGTTCCACAAAAAAACCCAAATTTTCAAAAAACATTTTTCATTGGGACAAAAAGTGAGGTGAAATCTTCTGAAGAGGAGGAAAGACAGCAAAACAAATGTCACAGGGGTGATAACCCTTCCCTATGTTTTCCAAAAAGCCTAAAAAAGATTTTTTGGCTGGAGCTAAACACGTTAAAAATGTACCCGTTCAAAATTACAAAGAGATTCTACTTAACAACAAACCTACAGTCCCTGTCTTGTTTGCACCGCCTGTATACTGCTGTTCAGAGTATATAGGGCCTTTCCTTATTTTAATTTGGGTACGGGGTTCCCCTTAATATCCATACAAGACCCAAAGGGCCTGGTAATGGACTGGGGGGGTACCCATGCCGTTTGTCTCACTGATTTTCATCCATATTGCCATGACCCGACATGACATTAAACCCGCAAGCAGTTTTAAATGAGATTTTTTCCTTTAAAAATGACATTTGGTGCAGGGACTGTTCTAAACACGGGAAACACGCGTCACTTTACAGGCATACTATAGACACCCCCCAGGTACGATATTTAAAGGAATATTTCACTTTTTTTTTTTTACTTTAAGCATCATTAAAATCACTGCTCCCGAAAAAACGGCCGTTTTTAAAAGTTTTTTTTGCATTGATACATGTCCCCTGGGGTAGGACCCGGGTCCCCAAACCCTTTTTAGGACAATACCATGCAAATTAGCCTTTAAAATGAGCACTTTTGATTTCGAACGTTCGAGTCCCATAGACGTCAATGGGGTTCTAACGTTCGTGCGAACTTTCGGTCCGTTCGCAGGTTCTGGTGCGAACCGAACCGGGGGGTGTTCGGCTCATCCCTACTCGTCACACCATCCACCCCTCCCCTACGCGTTACCTCACAGGGTTATGTGACTTCCTCAGGAGGATTACTCCTGAGGAAGCCACGTGAACCTGTGATGTAACGCGTAGGGGAGGATGCTGTGATGAGACGCTGAGACACATATCGGAGCAGCATGGAGTTGCGAAGGGCAATAAGTCATGTAGCACAGTAACTTTGTATTGGCAAACAAAGCTCATTGGTACATTCAATTGTGTAAATTATAAAATCACTTCACCTTATTCCCCAAAAAGAACACTGGGGACTGTGGCCAGAAATGATTGTACTCAGCTAGGGATGAGCCCGATGTTCAAGTCGAACGAAAGTTCGACTCAAACATTGGGTGTTCGTCGAATTTAGAACATTATGGGGCGTTCGCGGGAAATTCGAGCGCCCGTGGAACGCTCCATAATGCACTGAGAGATCATCAATGCACTGTGAGATCGCAGTGCATTGACGGCTGCTGATTGGCCAAAGCATGCACCTGATCTGCGTGCTTTGGTCAATCACAGCGCACTTTGCTGTGAAAGCCATGATTGGCCAAAGGCAGGGTGCCTTTGGCCAATCATGGCTCAGGAGGCTAAGTCCACGCCCCACACTATGTAAGGCTGCTTACATAGTGGCCATACATACTTTACTAAATGAGAGCAGCAAAATTACATTTCTAAAGGACAAAACTGCTCGCAACTGTAATGTATTGTCGGATCCTGGCAATATAGGTAAAAATCATTGAAAAAAATAAATAAATAAAAAAACATTTTATATTTTGTTAATAAATTTTGCAAACAGGTATTTTTTCTTCTTCATTGATGTACGCTGATGAGGCTACACTGATGGGCACTGATAGGCTGCACTGATGGGCACTGATAAGGTGGCACTGATGGGCACTAATAGGTGGCACTGGTGGGCACTGATAGGTGGCATTAGTGGGCACTGAGAGGTGGCACTGATGGGTGGCACTGATGGGCATTGATAGGTGGCACTGATAGGCAACACTGCTAGGTGGCACCACTGGTGGGCATTGATAGGTGGTACTTGTGGGCACTGATAGGATTTCACTGATTGCTGGCACTTAAGTAATGTGGGCACTGTGGGCACTGATTGGTGGGCACTGATTTTTGGCACCGATTTGTGGCACTGGCAGGCGTTACTGGTGGGCAAATAATATGTTGTTCCTCTTCGGGACCGATGTCCCTGCAAACTGAAGCCGGTGATCGATTTTTTTTCTCCTCATGCTGTCAGCGTGAGAAGAAAAAAAGACAGATTATTGATCCTCTGTTTACATCATGTGATCAGCTGTCATTGGCTGACAG